>CALZFC010000027.1:3097500-3420000 GCA_945643635.1 Allodiplogaster sudhausi
TGTCATGTTTGCCTTGTGCACGTCCTTGATGATCTTCTTACTTTTACTCTTAGACTAGTCGTCGCCGCCTCATGTTCCCGCATTCGTGTCCAATCTCTCTCACTCTCTCTCTCTTCTCTTTCTCTTTCTCTTTCTCTCTCTCTCTCTCTCTCTCACTCTCTCCCTCACTCTCTCGCTCTCTCTCTCTTTCTCTCTCTCGCTCTCACTCTCTCTCTCCCTACTGTCGTTTTTTCTCTCGTAATATATGGCCATATTTTCTCCACTCTTTCGCTTTGCCTAATCACCTTGTCTGTTCATTCCGCTTTTTATCTCTCACTCATGTACTGTCTATATATCTCTGTTTCTCTCTCTCGTCTTCGCCCTCTCCCAGTCACACTCTCTCTCGCACGACTGGCTCCACTGAGCCGCCTCGTGATCGGCAGCATTGCGCGTCCTCCCTGGCCATTTCTTGCTCTCTCTGTCGCTAGATTGTCACCGGCAGTTCGATTACTCTTTTGTCTGCTTCTCTCTCTTTCTCTCTCTTCACTCTCTCTCCCTCTCTCGGTCTCTTCAATCGCTCCTCTCTCCCTTCTCTCCTCCCTCTCTCTCCAACCCTTTCTTCCCTCTCTCCCGCATCCTCCTCGTATTTGGGTATTTGGCGGCTTATGCCCTACAGCCCGCCATATACGCATCATATTCGCTGCCCGTGCTCGTGCTAATAACCAAGCATGATGATGGCTCTCGATAGAGATGAATGACAGCGTCGCCATCGATGACAAGGGGGCTAATCTTCCATGTCCTGTGTTCATTGCTCCCCTGTTAAGCTCCGCCCACCCGTCCGGGATGAAGCAGCTTTTCCTCTCCTCCTCCGCCCGCCTACATACACGTGCGCACGTGCTTTTCCTTCCTCCCCTCCCCCATTCTCCGGCCCTCCCCCAGGCCAGTTAGCCTCGCCTGACATCACACACATGTACGCACGCACTGATGCACATCCGCCGTGCCGCGCTTCTAAGCCCAAGCACCTCCCACCCACCCCCAATCTAACCCCATCACCTATTCAATTCCACCGCCATCAACCGTTGCCTCTCTCTCTCTCTCTCTCTCTCTCTCTCACTTTCTCTCTCTTTCTCTCTCTCTCTCTCTTTCTCACTCTCTCACTCTCTCTCTTTCTCTCTTTCTCTGTCTCTCTCTGTCTCTCTTTCTCTCTCTCTCTCTTTCCTCTCATTTTTTCCCTCCCACTCTTTCTCTCTCCCTCTCTCTCTCCCTCCTTCTCACTACTATCATCAGCCTACACAACCTCCCACGCTTCAAGCCCACAATTATATCCGTGTCACCACCCTCATTGTTAAAATCCTAACACGCAATTTGTCAAGACGTGACAGAGAGAGAGAACATAAAAGCTTTATCCCCAATCTAATAAGTTTTACCCTTCTCGTTTGTATCCATTGCTGTTAATCTGGCAAACTTTAATTTTTTTCCATACTCTTCGGCTCCTCCCACTTCTCGGTGATTAAGAATAACCCTCCTCTCGTTTTATC
This sequence comes from Allodiplogaster sudhausi, assembly GCA_945643635.1. Taxonomy (NCBI): domain Eukaryota; kingdom Metazoa; phylum Nematoda; class Chromadorea; order Rhabditida; family Diplogasteridae; genus Allodiplogaster; species Allodiplogaster sudhausi. The sequence goes on from CALZFC010000027.1 coordinate 3,099,018, forward strand.
CAAGCTCAATCCAGCGCGTTAACCGGTTCTCACACGGATCGCTTTTCGTTATACTCCTAATAAGCTTATTGGATTTATCGCCTATATATATCAAAATTATATGTATATATAATGTATGTATGTATGTTTACATAATGTCTACTCCGCTTTAACATTCTCTAGAGTTGGCTATGGCCATTCTTGAGATGCGAACTCGCCCAGTTTGAAGTCTCGCCTCTAACAATGCCCCAGGACTCTTCATGTTTTCTCTCCCTTTCTCTCTCTCTCTCACTTTCTCTCTCTCCTTCTATTTCTCTCTCTCTTACTCTCTCTCCCTTTCTCTCTCATACTTTCTCTCTCTCTTTTTTCTCTCTCACTCCCTTTCTCTCTCTCTCTCCCTCTCTCACTCCCTCTCTTATTATACCCCGTCGCCATCATCACTTTGTGCATGACTGGCGTGTCTCGGAAGGTTTCGGCACATATGCGTCCGGCCAATTGTTATGGAGGCGGCTGCATGCTCTCTCTTTCTCTCTCTCTCTCTCTTTCTCTCTTCTCCCTCCCTCTTCTGTCTTCACTCTCTCTCTTCTCTCTTCGCTCTCTCTCTCTTTCTCTCTATTCTCTCTACCTCTCTTATCTCTCATGTCTCTCTCTCCGCCCTCTCACTCATAACTTCTCCCCAGTAACTCACTCTCTATTCATTTCACCAATCTTTTTCTTCTTCCTTTTTCTGCCACCCTTTCTCCGCATCTCTCGCTCGTCCGCTCATCACTTTCGCCCCTCTCCGACATGGATATGGGTTGTCTCTCTTTTCTGCCCATGACTCATCGTCGTCCCATGTGCATTAGCGTCGAGTGCTCTGTCGGAGAGAGGAGTTAGGGTTGGGGCAGGGGGGGGGTAGGAAGAGGGAGGGGGGTAGGACCTAGAGCTGCAAGAGGAGGACGAGGTGGGCCCTTCATGGAAGGCGAGAGCCACATTGGCACTCTGTGCCCTAGGGCTTCTTCCTCTCTTCTTCCTTCTTCGGAAAGAAAAAAGTTGTTGACGGAAAGAACAAGTTCGAAATGGATGGGGTGGTAAACACGAGGCTGTCACGTGCTGTGCCATGTTTTTTGAATATCTGTTATTCCATGATGGCCCTGACAACCTTGGCTTGTTTGTGTATTACCTAGACTGTTTAGCTTCGTACCTCAGACAACCTTTGCGAACCGCCTCTTCTCTCTCTCTCTTTCTCTCTGCTTCTTTCTCTCTTATGTTTCTCTCTCTCTTCGTTTCTCTCTTTCTCTCTTTCTCTCTGTTTCTCTGTTTCTCTCTCTTTTTTACTTCTCTCTCTCTCTCTATTCACACTGCCACCCGCGCCTGCCACCGGAAAATAAGCAATTCTATGACTAGGCGAGCACAGATCTTGAAAGAGGATATCTTTGCCTCCTACTTTCGCTCTGGCCTTCCACCGTCTGTTGCTCTTAATTATGCACATTCATATATGTACATACATACATGTATATACATATATACTATGTTCACTGCTACTTGGCTAACGATGAGTGAAAATTTACAGAAATTTTTTTAAATGCAAACATTTGGCATACGCCTTTAAAATTTGATATATGTTCATACATACTTTTCGTAGTAATTTTTTTTTTTCATGTCAAAACATGGCAATTGGCTACTTCTCCATCCTTCATACGGCCCATTCAAGCCGCGGCAAGTGATGATGCTCTTTGGGTCATTCTCCAGACATTCAACATGCTGACGTGCGAGACGGCCGAATCTGCTTCTTTGACCATCTCCCTCTCTCTCAATCCCTCCCAATTGCCCCTTTTTTCTCGTTACTCTCTGTTCTCTCCTTCTATATCTCGCGCCATCACTCTCTCTATTTCTCTTTCTCTCTCTCTCAATCTTTTCTCTATCTCTATTTCGCAAACTCTCTCTCTCTCTCTCTCTCTCTCTCTCTCTCTCTGCTACAACAACTTAAATGTCCCGTCAACATCCCCTTCTTCGCCTGCCTGGCGTCGTCGTCCGGAGGGGGATGGCAGTGCCTCGTTAGTCCGTGAGTCGTCGTGCGCTTTTCTCTGTGCTTGCTCTTTCCTCCACCGGCACTTTCTTTCCTTTCTCTCGCTCTCTCTCTCTCTCTCTCTCTCGCTTTCTCTGTTCTCTCTCTCACTCGCTTTCTCTGTTCTCTCTCTCTCTCTCGCTTTCTCTGTTCTCTCTCTCTCTCGCTTTCCCCTCGCTCTGTTGCCTGCCTGCAACAGCAGCAGCCACGTGAATCCCCTCCGACTTCCCGTATGACTCTCAAAAGACACGGAGGAATGTTGAGACTACATACAAGAGTAGAAGGCACTATGGATCTGTTTCTCTCTCTCCCTCTCCCTCTCTCTCTCTCTCTCTCTCTCTCTCTCTCGCTCTACCCTCTCCCTCTCTCTCTAACCTCTCTCTCTCTATCAACTTTTCCTTGCCTCTCAATAAGATCTCCTCCGAAGGATAATAGATTTACAATGCAGCGATAAACCCTATTATTTCATACACACACCTCTCATGCATATCTCTCTGGTGTAGTTATCTGCATGTTATTGTAGCACGAAGGAGATGTTGAAAAGAACATGAAGACGAACAAGAAAAAAAAGAGATGAAATCTGTTTATTATCTATCTCTCTATCTACTCTCTCTCTCTCGCCATTCTTCCATATCAATCATTCCGTTACATGATTATCACTTGACTTGTATGAATCAGGATGTATGCAACTGTCTTATATCCGCTGCCACCAATTCATTTTCCATCATTTTCTCCCTGCTCCCTGCCTCCGATCGGTCGTGCTTGCTCAACTCTGCATACTAAGTCAGCGTAAACATCTTCCTTAGGCGTAATGACACCCTCGATCTACACGCATTATACGCACATCTCTCGGATTCACTTTGAATTTATGCCATTTTGTATTGCAATTTTTGCAATTACTATAAATATGCATTTACATACACATGTACATACATATTTTTATGCGTGACCACTATACACTTCCGTGGATCCTTTGATAGATCACTATATATGCACAGAAATCGTTGACACCCTTCGGCAACAACTGTTTCCTTGTTCCTTTTCGCTATTAGATGAAGTTTAGTCGGTTGATGTGACAGGTATGCTTAGAAAAAGTAAGTTGTAGACGTTTGAAAAGATAAAGAGAGCTAGACTGAGGGAGGGAGTGAGAGAGAGAGAAAGAGAGAGAGAGAGAGAGAAAGAGAGAGAGAGAGAACTAGAGAGAGAGAGAGAATGGAGAGAGTGAAAGATTGAGGGAACAGGGAAAGCGAGAGAGAGAGAGAGAGAAAGAGAGAATCCATGGGATCTCCCCAGCACTTCCTCATTCCCGAGACTGAGCCATGCCACTATGCATGATGACGACAACGAGGAAGTGTTACGCTAATGTCTCGGAGCATTTTATCTTCCTTCCCCTTTTGTGGCTTCGGCATTCGTAGGAATCGTCCTTTGAACAGAGAGAGAGAGAGAGAGAGAGAGAGAGAGAGAGAGAGAAAGAGAAAGGGAGAAGAGAGAGAGAGAGAGAAAAAGAGAGGGAGAGAGATAACAAAAGATTAGAATAATATCGAGAGAGAGAAAACTTTATAGGAATTCTTGTGAAACATGGAAAGAATGAAAGGATCACCATTCCTGTATTTTCTGAAACTTTATTTTCTTTGTTTTACTAATATTTCGCAATCATTAGGTAGTAAAACTCATCCTTGTTTGGATGTTACTGTCATAAATGCTCCATTACATAAATTCCCGCGGGAACAATATTTTTTATACTAAAAAAAGAAATATGTTTCTTTGCTCCCTCTCTCTCTCTTCGCGTATATTTCCATCTCAATCGCTCCCTCTATCATTTTCTCTGTCCCTCTCTCACCCTCTTGATCTCTCTCTCTCCTGTCTCAATCTCTCTCTCCTTCTCTCTCTCTCTCTCTCTCTCGCTCTCTCTATCCCTCCTCTCACTAGCAATCTCTTCTCTGTACATACATGTATGCTGACGTCTCACACCTGTCAAAGCTTAGCTTCGCCGTTAATTCCCAAATCGCCTCGTGACGTTTCAATGCACCACATTTCATGCATGCAAAAGCAGCAGCGCACGACGCGTGTTTCTGAGGCCGAGCCTTTTGATATGTGGAAAGTTCTCTCTCTCTCTCTCTCTCTCGCTGTCTCTCTCTCTCTCGCTCCTTCATTCTCTCGTCTCATCGGCCATACTCATTCTGCGTAACGCGCGCCTACGCATGTCTATGATAAAATACATGTCAGCAACCCTTGAGAATATATTATTTTCTTATTTTGACGAAAAAAGGGTTTTCGTTTAAGAGTAGAATAAAAGGCTTCCTTCGCTTTTTCTTTTTTTTTGCTTGGCTAGCATTTCCACCCTGCACCACCTTCACTTTTTTTTCTTCTTCTTCAATCATTCCGTCGATATCGATATTTGGTCTCTTAGTGCCATATCACGCTGGCCGTTGAATTTGTCTCTCGCTCTCTCTCTCTCTCTATCTCTCTCTCTCTCTCTCTCTCTCTCTCTCTCTCTCTCTCTCGCAGTCATCAATCAGAAAGGGAATCACGTCTATGCTAAAAGGATAATGTGTTATCTAGGCATCAATGTTCGCCAAAATGGACTAGTGTACTCATATATTATGAATAGTTAATCTACATTTTTTTCTTCTATTATTGATGTTATTAATGACAGCCACATTGTAGGCATGATACGAGGACAATAGAATAGACGCTTGCCGCTGATCCCTAATGACAGATATCTTTCTTTACCGGAAATGCACTCTTTTACCCATTGGGTTGAACCGGACATCGTAATCTCTCTCTCTATAACACTAAAAATAGCCTCCCTATATGTCGCAGTGGACATTTTAAATAGGCGCATCGCCAGCTATAGATAGAAAACTCTCTGCTGATCGTCTATGAGCGATTGGGCGGGTGAGATAAGAGAGGGAACGAAAACAAGAGAGAGAGACAGAGAGAAAGAGAAGGATATAGAGAAGGAGAGAGAGAAGGAGAGAGAGAGAGAAGAAGTTGGACAAGTTATCAACTGGAAAAAGAAAAAGAAAAATCATATAGAAACGAGATAAGGAGAAAGAGAGAAGCAGCGTACTTATCTCCTGTGAGAGGAAAATCGAAGAAGAAGAAGGAATGATAAGTTGATTGGCCGAGACAGGATCAACCAACTAATGTGGCTGGCTGCTCTCTGTGAGACCAGTGACAAGTCGCGAATAGAAAGGAACATTCTTAAAAATAGATGAACGGAGAGAGAGAGAGAGAGAGAGAGTACCAGGAGAGACAAATGAAACAAATCATAGATAGCAGACAGCAGATAAAGCGATAGAGAGAAAGGTAAAGAGAGAGTAAGAAGTATTCATGGAAAAGGACAGCTATTGCTGGTTGTTCCTTTTATCACAATAAAATCAATATATTTTTTCAATCGAACATGCGCCTTTGGATGATGTAATGTAGGGGAATTGAGATCAAATCAAGCAAGGAAACATGGTTGATGCTGATGGTGAGCAATCAAGACAGCATAAGGAAGTGATTATCAGTGATATGTTGATTGCTTATGGCTTAGATAGAAATGCTCTTAGCTTTATCTTAATTGTCTAATGATAAGAAAACACATGACTTATTAGCATTAGATCACGAGTTCGTCATGCATTTCATTGGGTGGCTGCTTTTTCGAAGTATCTTCTTCAAAGAAAAGCGATAAGAGAACCGTAACGAGAAGAGCGAGAGAAACTTTGTGTAAAAGGGGAAAAGAGCAACGGGAAGATCTTCAAAGAATATAGAGAGAAGGCAGCGAGCGAGTTGTGATAGAGCATATTAGGAGAATTCGAACGGGAAAAAAACAGGAATGAGAGAGAAAGAGAGAGTGAGAGAGGGAGAGAGAGTGAGAGAGAGAGAGGGAGAGAGAGGGAGACAGGCAGAGATAGAGAGAGCGAGAGAGAAATAGAGAGAGCGAGAGAGAAATAGAGAGAGAGAGAGAAAGATGTACCTTTTTTGTGCTCCAAACCGAAAACGGGAGTGGGGAGTTGAACATCACGCGAGCCACTTTCTGCTCTGACTCCTTCTCCCCGTCACAGATTGTTCAGGCGGTAATGAAGAGAACGGATGAAGGAAACAGTGAGAGAGAGTGGCAGAGAGAGAAAGAGAGAGAGAGAAAGAAGGGGGGAAAGAGAGAGAGGGATAGAGAGAGAAAGAGAGAATAAGCGAGAGAGTGGAAGAGAGGGAGAGAGAGAGACAGGGAGAACGAGAGAGGGAGAAGTGAAAGATAGAAAGAGAGAGAATTAGTGAGAGAGTGGAGTGTTACTCTCGGGCGTATGGGCTGCAGTATTGCCGTGCTGTTTGAAAAAAAAAAATCTTTTTTTTTTTAAATATTTATTCTTCCTCACACTCACTCTCTTTGGGTTCTCACATAGTACATATATGCCTGTTCAGCTGTGACAGTCGATAGTGCGCTTATTTTTTTTAGAATTCTTCTTGGCAAATTTTATTCCAGCCACAAATCATTTCGCCAATTTTGGTACTTTCTCAATTTGCTTTGCTTATCATTTTGTTTTCTTTTCTCTTTCTCAAAAACAATTTGTCCTTGTATTATCCAAATACTTAAAGGTATCCAAATATAAACATATAAGATTCTGAATATTCATTTGACTTTATTTTACCCGATTTTTGTTCAAGGTACATATTTTGTTTTATTTTCTCATTCATGTATGAGCTTTACCTATTGCGTTAATCTACTGATTATTCTTACAATTAGACTTTGGCCATGCCAAACTTACAGTGTCAAATCCTTTTTCTAAAAGGTTGCTTGATTCCTTTCACAAACTTTACAGGGTTATTTATTGTTAGTCGATATTATGAGAATTATCCTGTCTAGTATTGCGGATATGGGCACTGGGGCACTGTCTAATCTCCGAACTTTTCCGATGTCTGGTTGCTCTGCTTCTTCCACAGTAACTTTTTTTTGGCTCTCTCTCTCTGCCTCTCTCTCTCCTACTCTCTATCAATTCTCTCCTCCTCTCTCTGTCTCTCTCTGTCTCTCTCTCTCTCTGCTTTCATTCTCTCCATCTAACTCTCTCCCTCCTTTCTCTCTCTCTCTCTCTCACACACAACATCGCTTGTCTGCCTCTCCCTCTTACTCTCTAACAATTTCTCTCGTTCTCTCTCTCTCTCTCTGTCTCTCTCTGTCTCTTTCTCTCCTTTCGCTCCCTATCTCTCTCTTTCTCTCTTTCTCTCTCACAACCTCCCTTGTCTGCCTCTCTCTCTCTCTCTCTCTCCCTCTCCCTCTCTCTCTTTCTCTCTCTCTCCTGCCCTTCTCTACCCCCAGCTTTTCCTCAGTCCAACGTCACTCGCCCCTCGTCATCTCCCGCCATCCTTCCTCTGTCTCCCGAGGGAGACGCGGAAGGACCGCTCCTTTTTTTTTTGCGCGAGCATCTACTCGTCTCTTTTTTTATTTCTCTCTCTCTCTCTCAAGATCCCTCGAACTCGCATTTGGCGCCATTTCTTATTTCATAATCTACATACACATCCATGTCTATATGTTTCTGCCACATACTTTCCTCCTTTTTCACTCTCTTTCAGCCACTCGCTATCTTTCTTTCGCTAATCTCTCTCTCTCTCTCTCTCTCTCTCTCTCTCTCTCTCTCTCTCTCTCTCTCCAATCATTTCTCTCGGATCAGCGGGGTTTAGACGCTCGTGTCTCTTCTCTCTCTCCCTCTCCCTCTCTCTATCTCTCTTTCTCTTTCTCTCTCTTTCTCTTTCTTTCTTTCTCTCTCTCTCTCTCTCTCTCGATAACCGTGCCCCCACCGGCCGATACACGCATGCATACACATATTTCTCTCTCTCTCTCTCTCTTCTTCCTGTCACTTCAGATCAGCCGCTCGCCGTGACAGCGCATTCTCGCGCCCGCCATCGCAGATGATTCAACTAGCTCTCTCTCTCTCTCTCTCTCTCTCTCTCTCTCTATACATATCTCTCTCAATCTCTCTCTCAATCTCTCTCTCAATCTCTCTCTTCTAATCTACCTGTCTCTCTCTCTCTCCCTCTCTCTCTCTTTCTCTTCATCTCACTCTCCCTGTTTCTCTCTTTCAATCTTGCTCTCTTTCCTCTCCCCGACTTCTATGCATCACTCTCTCATATCTTCCCCCCCCCCCCACTCTCTTCGCCTGCTCCTCCCTCTTGGGTGTTTATACGAGACATCACCTCTAGCAGTGCTCATGTTTCGTTGCTTGCTGCACCCGTGCTCTTCCTGTCTTCTCCTCTTTTTTACCTCAGTTATTCCTTCCCCCCCCCCCACCATGAGCCATTCATATTGTCGTTTTTTATGTATACGGGCATGCGCTGTGTGTAGCTCTACTCTTCTCTTAAACTCTATTTATCTACTAATTACTTCTTCTATCCCTTTAAATTTTCACAGTCTATCTCTCACATTAACTCTCCAACACTAATCATTTCTTTTATTTACAACCTCAATCACTCTCACTCTCTTTCTCTTACTCTCTCTCTCTCTCTCGCTCTCTCTCTCGCTCTCTCACTCTCGTGCTTACCCAGAATTTTCCATTAGGTTTTACTCTCGTCACCTTCCTGCATGCGGCAGTGTTTTTATTGAGAGCGGCGTGAATGCATACATTTTCATCCCACTACATCTCTCTCTCTCTCTCTCTCTCTCTCTCTCTCTCTCTCTTATTTTCCCCTCTGTCTCTCTCTTTCTTATTTTCCTTCTCTCTCTATCTCTGTCTGCCTCTCTCTCTCTCTCTCTCTCTCTCTCTCTCTCTCTCCCAATGCCGCACCCAACCATAGCCTGGGCAGGTAACAGCCTTCCTTCTTCTACTAACTATAACACGACAAACACCGACAGCGTGACGTCCCCTCGCTTAATTGCCTGTGATTCTCAAATGGACTTCGAGAATCGAGAACATTTTATGGTTTTATGCGTTTCTTTTTCATAAGCACGTCGGTCACGGCGATTAGCTCCGCTTTGAGACCAGCATGAACATATGACCAAAAATCATGAAAAAATGACAAACTTGTTGACAAAAAAAAATCATGAAAAATTACTAACTTGTTGACCAGAAATCATGTATATTGACTAAATTATTGACTAAAAAAAAATTATGAATAATAATAACTATTTGAAAGATTCGATTATGGTTGGCACATATTCAGTTTTGCTCATTTCTGTACTCTTATTATATCTATCGGATCTCTATCTCTCCGCTCTGTAGAATTCCTCCGCTTAATTTTGCTCTCGTTTCATTTTGCCAACACATTTTATGTATCTCGCGCCTAGGACATATAGATTTCTCGCCCGCTTTCCTCTCGCATCAACATTAACGATTACTCATTGTGCGCTCGAGTATAGTTGCATCCTTTTTTCGATTTCTTCTTCGTTCTCTTAATCTTTCTGGCTCTCTCTCTCTCTGTCTCTCTCTCTCTGTCTCCATCTCTCTTCTTTTCTCTAACACACACTCTCTCTTTAGTTCTCTCTTATTGTGTCTCTCTCTCTCAGACTTTCTCTCTCTCTCTCTCTCTCTGCCTCGAGATATCAGCAAAAAAAGTTGTCTCGCTCCGACTGCTGGCAATACGGACCTAATGGCATCTTGATCGCTATGAGGAGAAAATAAAATAACCAGAGAGAAGGAAGAAGAAGAAGAAGGAAGTTGATACAAATGGATAGAGATTTAACGATTGTGCAAACGGGCAAAAAGAAAAAGAAAGAGAAAAGTGAAATCAAAGAAAAGAAGAAAGATAAGAAAAAAGCGAATCGCTGAAAGGCCTTGGTCACATTAAGGAAGAGGAGAGTGAGAGAGAGCGAGAGAGAGACAGACAGAGAGGGAGAGAGAGAAATAGAGAGAGAGCGAGAGGGAGAGAAATAGAGAGAGAGCGAGAGAGAAAGAGAGAGAGAAAGAGGGGGAAAGAGAGTGCAAGACGGAAAAGAAAAAGAGAAAGAAGGAAAGAGCGGCCATTTCACATTGCACATTTCCTGCAGCAGCCTCTTGGTTGCTAGCAGGAAGGAACGGCCTGAATTGTTTTCTTTTTAGAGTCCGCTCATTGTCAGTCAATATCGGAAGTTGCTTTTGATGATAGATTCTTCTTCCTTCTCACTTTTATGTCCGTCATCACATATTGCTTGTTCTATGTGTTGTTGTTGTCTTGGCCACTTTCGGAGAAAGGTGCTGTTGCTGCCGCTCCACGCCTTGAGTCTCTTTCCAGACGACTCCTCTAAACTCCTTCCATTTCTTCTTTTTTTCTGTATCCATTCCGAACATTCTGTTGTGATGAACTCGGGACCGATCTGGTTGGAGTTGGTAAGGAGAGAGAGAGAGAGAACGAGCGAGAGAGAGAGAGAGAGAGAGAGATAGATAGATAAATAGACAGAGATGAGAACATTCCATCCAGTGTTCGATGCCGTCCGTGCAAAGAAAAGTTGCGCGCGAGACTCGTGGCGAGTGCGATAGCAGAGGAATGCATTTTGGACTGCCACACTTATCAGAGGCAAAGTAGGGCGAGAAAGAGCGACAGAGAGCGAGAGGGAGAAAGAGAGAAAGAGAGAGAGAGAGAGAGGGAGAGAGCTTGAGCGAGAAATAAAGAAAAAAATAAAACAGAGGGAGATTGTGAGAACGAATGACAATAAGAGAAATAGAGTGAGATTGTCAAAAATGGAGAAATAAAGAAGGAGAGAAAGAGAGAGAGAGAGATAGTGAGAGGGGGGGGGGGGAGAGATGAGACTCCGCGTAGTAGTGACATGGGCGTCTGTAGCCAACGAGGGAGCAGATGAGGACTAAGCCGACAGGAAGTTTCCTTTCATATTGCCCCCACACATTTATGCTCCTTGTGTTCTCTACGCACGTAATGATGAGCGCATGTCCATGCGCTTATTCTTTTCTCTCTCTTTCTCTCTCACTCTCTCTCTCTCACTCTCACCCCTGTTCTCTCCATCTTTTATCTCTCTCTCTCTCATCTCTCTCTCACCCACTCCTTGTCTCTCCTCAACAACATGGCATCCACACACAGCAGCTTCAGCCCACTTTCCTAACCTTTTCGCTCCTCCTCCCTTTTTATTCTATTCGTTCAATTAATGACGTGCGTGCATTGCATAGGGCACTTAGTGTTCATGGAGAGAGAAAGAGCATGGAGAGAGTGGAGACGGCGAGAGAAGCAGAGAGCAAGATGTAACTAACGACTAATAACGAGAACGAGAGAGAGAGAGAGAGAGAGAGAGAGGCAGAGAGAGGAGAGAAGATTAAGGGTAAGTGAAAAAGAGGAAGGAGTGATAGAGTCGGAAGTGGTTAAAAAGAAGCTTGCCTAATAGGTCAGGCCCATTTAACAGATTAGAAGGGGTCTTTGAGAGAGATGTATTATATGTATAGTACGTACAAATCCTCTCTAGTCTCTATCTTTCTACTTCTTTAAAATAACATTTACATATGTACGTACATATTTTAACTATGATTATATGTACTGCATTTGTTTCGCTGGACAGCTTAATCAAAATAATGCTTTCATAGATGTTTTGATTATTTCGAATTTTTTTTTTATAATTTTTGAATCGCGTAATCTTGTAGAAAACACATCACACGCTGGCCAAATGCGTTTCATAACGCGCCAGAGAAATTTTCATCCCATTTATCAATCTGAGAATTGCCGCAATCCGTTCAGAGTGAAGATAGAAATTACTGATTGTGAACTAGCGTCGTATTCTTCAGTTGTTTTTTTTGCTTCTCGGTATGCATTCGACGAGTTGTTTCCGCGTCCTAGACTCGACGGGTTTTCGAATAGTAGTAATCACTGATGTTTTTCAGCGTCGCGCCACTTTCTCTCACTCTCCGTGCCGGGCGCCCGACGAAGAAAGGCGCGTTGCAAGGCTTGTCAGGGGCCCGAGCGCCCCGTGCCGCGGCTTCATCGATTAGAGCGTCAGTTACTAACTAATGAACAAGTTGCCTTCAGATCTCAATCTATCTGAATCATTAGGAAAAGAACTCGTTTGTTTGAAACGAAATGAAGAATACTAACGAGTTCTTGAAAACAAAAACAAAAAAGAGCAGAGTAATGAGAAAATGTTTTATAAAACAATTAGCATCAAACATGTTTTTGCCCTCTTCGATGAAATGCCATCGCTTAGTTCCAAGAATAAGTGAAGCAAGATTGCTTCTTCGAAGCGCTTATTTAGATGTACATATGTGTACATAACAGACAGATGACAACCACATGATCTTTCAAGAAGCTAGATGCCGTGTTTCGAATTTTTGTCTAATTCGCCTAGCTGTTTTCTCAGAAATTCACGAAATTTTCCTTGGCAATCAGATGGATTTGGTCAATCATCATTACTTGAAGGAGGAGGTAAACTCCGCATGAAAATGTCCTTTCTGTTTGTTTTTTTTTCATCTTTTTTTATGACCGATTATAAAAGAGAGAGTTGGCAGCTTGCCAAACTGTTTAAAGGAGCCCGCCGAATGGATGGCCGGCCGGCGTACCAGCAGCTGCGGCAGTCGCCGACGGGCGGCTGCGGAGGAGAGCGGCCGCCGCTTCGCCTGCAACGCGTCGGCTGTTACGACGTTGGCAAGGCGATCGGACGCGGCAACTTTGCCACAGTCTACCTCGCCACGCACAACATTGCCAAGACCAAGGTATCGTATCCTGAGATCAAAATACCGTATCCCAAGACCAAGGCACCGTATTCCATGACCAAGTTACAGGTTCCCAAGACCGAGGTACAGTAATCATATACGAATGTACCGTATACATCTTGTGTCAAAATGTTACCTGGAGTGGCTTTGGCCATTCAAAGAATTGTATTTTCTGTAGGAGAAGCGGTGGATATTATCATTGTATTCTTTTTCCAGCTTCATATGCACTATATATTCGGCTTCCTTTCCAGGTAGCACTCAAGGTGGTCGACAAGTCGACCATTGATCCCGAGAACTTGATAAAAGTCGAACGCGAGATTGCAATTATGAAGACACTCGATCATCCGCATATCGTCAAACTTTACGAGGCAAGCGTGGCATTTTTGTGTTTTCTGAAATTTGTTTTGACCGCCCAGAATTGTACGAGCTTGAACACTTTCTCAGACTCGGAAAGAATATTTACAAGTTAGAAATGTGAAGAACGACCACATTTGGTGCTGCATTTTTCAATGCTTGCTCTAAAACTGCAAAACAAAACCGACCGAAGCGAAATGAGTCAGTTGCAGCAGAGATGTGAGAAATATCTAAACACAAGTCGCGTACTTTGCACCCAAAAGAAAGAAGTGTATGTGAATACGACGAATATTGCAACTCATAAGGCAGCATGCCAAGACGTTGTTCAGCAATATTCTCGTTGTTGTTGTTATTGTTGTTTAGGAATAATTTCCATTTTCCTACGTTGTAGGTCATGCGTACGGAACGCTTCATCTACATCACAACCGAGTACTGTCGAGGCGGCGAATTGTTTGGTAAGCTAGAAAAAAGAAAAGTTGTTGCCAATATACAAGCGCATAATTTGAAGGAGTGAAAAAAGCAAAATTTCAGCTCGCTCAAAAAGGCGACATCTATTAGAGCCAATACGGTTTTTAATACTGTTTTTTTAAAATAATTATTTTAGTCACGGAATTTTTTTTGTTATATGTATATACATATATCTATGCATTTTACTTAAAAAAATTAAAAAAAAAATTTTTTTTTTTCTTTAGGCAATAAAATAAAAAAATATATATTCTTGCAGAAGCGCTTGTTGAGCGCGGCCGTATCACGGAAGAAGACGCCAAGCGGTGGTTCCATCAGACATGCGCCGCTGTGCTCTTCTGCCATGAAAGACGTGTCGTGCATCGCGATCTCAAGGCAGAGAACATTCTACTGGACAAGAATGGCGACGTCAAGATCATTGGTATGCTCTTTTGGTCTTGAGTAGAAATTCGAGAGAGAGAGAGGGAGGCGAGAGAGAAATAGAGAGAGGGTTGCGAGAGAGAAGGAGAGAGAGGAAATTAAGAGAGGGAAAGAGGGAGAACAAGCAAAGAGCAATCTGAAAGTAATGAGGGTAATGTGTCTAATAAAGCTGTTCATTTGTTACAAAATAATAATAATAATACATGTAAATAATTAATCATTCGCCTAATTTGTCTTTCTTCTCGTCATAAGATTTCGGTTTCGCCAATCGGCAACAGAGTGGACAGCTGCTGAACACGTGGTGCGGCTCGCCGCCGTACGCTGCGCCCGAGCTGCTCCTCGGCAACGATTATGATGGCACAAAGGTGAGTGAGCAGCTAGCTATTTATTGGCCGTTAGATCTTTCTTGATTTTTAGCAGCAGCTAGCTCTTTATTTATGATAACCGATTATTAGCCGTTAGTTCTTTCTTTCTTCCTTTTTCATCCTTTAAAAAAAGATATATAAAACGCACATGGTGAGAGATATGTATACAGGGCGCGTCTCAAAAGTCTATTAACTTTCTGGTTTTTCAAACATACGTAATTTCCTTGTTAATAGTGGACGAAAGTCAATGAAAAATGGTCAGGGTTGCTTCTTGATATAGTCAGACTATGTACTAATAGTAGAATATATCAGATATAGCAGATAGCGAGATTTTTTTCTAAAATGCATTCTATTCTCGCACAATTCGTGTTCGAGGCCAATTTCATGACGATTATACGAATAGGGATATTTAGCAACAACAAAAAAGAAAAGAAAACGACTTTAAGACTCCTAAAATATCCAAATTAGTACTCGCGTAATCGAACATATGAACCAAGTTCCCTTTTGCTTTTCACTTCATTTGGCTAGAGAATAGTCTCTTCGTATGTATGCTATGTATGTGTTGGTTAGCACTTGCAGATATCTTCTATGTTGATCTTATCATTTTACCCTGATGATTCAAAAGGGCATGTTTGTGCGGGTGGACTGGATGTGTTCATAAGTACATGTCGGGAGCCATTTCCTGAAACTTCCTCATATGCAAAGAATATCTCGCTGAAGTGTGGCCGAAATGTTGCGGAAATATCATTACACATACACACTCTATCTCTCTCTCTGACTTTCTCTCTCTCTGACTCTTTGTCTCTCTGACTCTCTCATTATGACTCACTCACTGTCTCTCTCTCTGACTTTCTCTCTCTCTCTGACTCTCTGTCTCTCTCACTCTCTCATTATGACTCACTCACTGTCTGTCTCTCCGACTCTCTCTCTCTCTCTCTCTGTCTCTTTGTGTCTCTCTGACTCTATAACTCTCGATATCTCACGCGCTATTGCTCTCTCGATCTTAGTTGGAGCTTGCTAATTCTCTAAAGTGTGAGAGCGAGAAAGAGAAACAAGACGAATTCACGCAGTAAACGCACACAAATGCAGACACGTTTGTTCACTTGGTCTCCACGTGTCGTTGCCCAAAAGTTCACACGCACTTTTCTAACTACGCTAGACATCAAAGATCACGCGTTTAAGACTAGTTTTCTCCGATGAAATGATGTAAATGATGTTACGTGTTGAAGAATACGCCAACTTTTAAGTATAGAGATACAAAGTAAACAAGTTAAGAGTTGAATAAAACGAAAATGATCTACAAAAATATATGTTCAAAAGTTACAAATTGAGAAACTTCTTGACAATATATTTCTTTTTTTCCTCTCTCTCCAGTCCGACGTCTGGAGCCTCGGCGTGCTGCTCTACATCCTCGTAACGGGTGGCTTTCCATTTCCGGGCGAGTCGATTGACAAGCTGAAGAGGGCCGTGCTCTCGGGGCAGCTAAAGATTCCTTTCTGGGTCTCCGTCGGTGAGGAAGAAATCCTTTTATATATCAACATACAGCTGAAATGGTCCGAGCAGTGTTGTTTTTGGCTACACTTTTAATCATCGGAAAATATGAAATTTAATGAAAAATATTTAATTTCATCTCAGAGTGCTCTGATCTACTACGCAAGATGCTCGTTCTCATACCCGAAGCACGCTACAGCGTCAGCAAGGTCATCAATCACAGGTTAGATAGAGTCAGAAATAATTTTACATGACATCATCATCTCTTCATATAAACAATAAGCATAACCCTGCTTATTATATCTTTATGAATTCTCCGCATTCGGCGAAAACTTTCACTGTCTATCATTGTGCGTAACATTGTTATGTCGCACCGTAGCCATAACTCTGCTGATTACATATGCATATCTTTATGACTTCCCTTAATTCGACACAAGCTTTGTTTGTGGTGGCCTCTCTCCCGATGATCGGCGCTTCTTACCTGTATACTCTTCAGATGGCTGCATGGCGCGGGCGCCACGACGAAGACGGCGTCGCCGAGCAGCCAGCGGCTCGCCGTCAACGCGGCGCTTCTCTCGGGCGCCGGTGCGGCTGTCGTTGGCGCCGGCGTCCAGAATGGCGGCGGCGCGCCCGCTGAGCGCAAGCCGCCGCTCCTCAACAAGACGATCGTTTGCTTCATGCAGCAGCATGCCAAGTGGAGCGAGGATCTCATCACAGAGGTCAGTAAGAAGATATTTATTAATTATATATATATATCTTTTTTTTAAATTAATTAATGTAAAAATATACGTTAAAACTACATTAAAACTCTGTGCAAGAGAGAAGAAGAAGAAGAAAAAAATCCATTCTTTTCAAATATTAACTTATGCAAAACTATACTCAGGAGGTCATGAATCGCAACTACGACGGCTCCATCTTTCCGACGTACGAGATTCTCTCGGACAAGTTGAAGGGCCGCAAGGTGGACAGCGACGACAGTGGAGAGCATCCACGACGAGGCTCAAGGGGATCCATTCTCAGTGGCAAGGTTCGAAAGAGATGGATCGAGAGAGAGAGAGATATCAAAGGATAGAGAGAGAGAGCAAGAGAAAGAGAAAGAGATAGAGAGTGAGAGAGAGATTGAGCGATAGGGGAAGAGAGGAAGAGAAGGAGAGATAGAAAGAGGGAGAGATAGGAAAGATGGAGAGAGATAGGGAGAGGGAGAGAAAGGAAAAGATGGACAAAGGGTAGAGAAAGAGATAATTAGGTTAGATAATGAGAGAAAGCATCGATGACTATGCGAACGATGAACAATGAAATTCGCCGATAGGTAAACGTGGAGCCGGAACCCGAGGAGAACATGATTCCTACGGCCGATCTCGTGCAGCTCAACTTGTCGACGGACGCAGAAGATGTCAGATTCTTTTGATGAATGATGGCATTGATTAATTAATTAATTAATTGATTGATTGTTGAATGAATGATTGAATGATTCTTCTCAGGACTCGGCCGATTCGTCAAACTCGGATTCGGATCAGCCGCTGACGTACAGGAAGCGACGGCGGCGACAGCTGCGCAACGCTGTGCCCTTTGACGATCCGTCGAATGGTTCGCTTATGACGAATGATAAATTTTTTTCGAGACGAATGCTCAATTTTTTTTCGAGACGAAAGCTCTTTTTTTTCGAGAAGAAAGCTCAAGTTTTATTATCGAATCATCAATTTTTTTTTCTTGACAAAAGCTCTTTTTTCAATGGCTCTTTTAATGAGAATGCACGGACAATGAAAATGGGGGTATTTGCTTGGTAGCCAACCGCCGTCACACGCTGTGCGCCTCGGAGCAGCTGCTGTCGCCGTTGCTCAATCAGTTCTCGCAGATCGCCGCACTCCAACAAGTGAGCGCGCTTTGTTTTTGTGCATACATACCTATATTTTTCTTACCGTATCACTATGAACAGAAAAAAAAATGAAGACGGATAGAAATTCAAGTGAATTTAAATTTTAAAAAAACTGAATTATCCTGCTGCACGGTCGCCATCAATATTTTCTTTACGGTCTCTTCGAAGTGGCATGAAAAAAGAAGCATTGTGAGCTAAATTCATAGCTACATTCAGCTACATTCATACAGCTACACTACGTATATATATATGAAAATGAGCCAACTTCATTCCTCTTGCCGCCAGCAGGCGCAGCTGGTCGCGTTGGCGCAGCAGGCGCAGCTCTTCGCGCCCTTCCCCGGCTTCCTGCCGGGCGCCGTGCCAACGCTGCCCGCGCTCGGCGAGGCCATTGCGCATCGTGGCTTGCCCGGCTTGCAGACATGTCAGTTAGACTCGAAATCGATCAATAACCAAGTCTAAATCAATCAATAACCAAGTATATATTGATCAGAATCTACTTAACTTTTTTCTGTGCCGTTCCATCTTCAAATGTTGGAACAGATTTACCGTGTTTCTTATTTATATTTAATTATTTATTTAGTTATTTACCTATTTATTTATATTTATTTATCATGCCCAAAATTGCCTGCCATATCTTACTACTTCTCCTGATTCAGACGAACGTCGCGCCTCAGCGTCCGACTCACTGTTCCCGTCCGTCGCGCTCCTTAGCCAACTGGGCCAACCTCCTCCGCCTCCTCAGCCGCCCCAGAATCTGCCGCTTCCCGGCTCGTCCAAGGCTCCCACCATCGAAGAGGAGGGACATCGGTCAGTCGCTGATCTTTTTAAAAGTCATTCTCGCGGCCGTTCATAAGTGAGTCTTTCATTCTCTTATTGTTAGCTCTCTGTCTCTCATTTTCCAGCTTTTGGCGCACTGCTCTAGCATACCGAAGTTTTAAGACAGTTTCCATGGAGTTCGACACGCTCATTTTATAGTGATAATAAATGCATCATGTTTTTGGAAGAAGATTACTGTACTCTGTTTTCCACCATCTCCATCAGGTACATATCAATTCAGGTATCTATCGCAACGAGGCGGCAAGCGCAACACTGTGCACGTCGTCGGCGGGACGCCACTTTCTGGTATTATTTCACATTTCTTTTTTTTGGCGTTTACAATTTAGTGTGTTCTTTTAGGCATCAAGTTTCTTCTTCTTTTTTTTTATTTATTCATATTTTTTGTACTCCGTTACCACTTGAAAGAACAATGATTGACCAGACGAATTTCTTCTTTTCTCCACCACCCAATCTAGTAAAGCTTTATATGAAAGAGGCAATTGTTTAAAAAAAACTTAAATAGTAATAATATAGTAATTATATTTGCAGCTGGCGGCTCGCCGTCAATCGCGGCGCGTCACCTCAAGAGTCCGTATCCGAAGCCGACGCCGACTGGCGCCGAACGGCGCTCCAGCTGGGCGTCGCCCTCCATCACGACGCAGCAGGCGGCGCATCTCGATCGCATCTATCGACGCGCCGTCCAAGGCGGCGGCGATAGAGGTGAGTAATTAGTAATAATTAATTCGTAATTAGTTAATTTGTAATTAATTAGTTATCAATAATTAATTAATTAGTAATCAATAATCGCTCTAAATTAATGCCATGATTGACAAGAATGATATGTACACTGTGTCGATTACTTATAAGCTGCAAGGATATATCTAATTGTTCAGGGCGGCGATCGATGTCAACAATAATCATAAATCATCCATATCAATAATTAGAGAGCGCTATAAATTAATCCATTATTAACTAGTGGGTCAAGTGATAAATATTGTCTATCACACTGATAGAATTCAAGGATATTGTTTTCAAGGCGGCAGCGACTCGCTGAACATGATCAAGCAGCTGCAGCTCGAGTTCCAGGCGCTCGGCCGACTGACGCAGCAGCAGTGCTCACCGACGTATGAATTTTATTAATTCGTTTTTTTTTAAATAAATTTTTCTTTAAGGCAAACGTATAAAATCAAAAATACAACGTGTTTTCTCATTATTTTTAAAATGAATTGAAGAGTTGTCAGCTTGTAAGCAGCTTTTAACTAACCTATACGTCATGCATACATTGTTTCTCTCTCTTGCTCAGTGGCGCGTACGCACAGCACAGCCCGGGCGGGAGCGGAACGGGCGGCGGCGGCAGCAGCGCCCTCGCTGCCGTGTCCGCGGCCGCCGCAGCGGCTTCCGGCGTCTCGGCGACGCCGTCGCTGACGCTGGGCACCGCCGCGCCGCGCATCTCGATCACGGACGAGAACAATCGCAGTCTCGCATGCGCATCGGCCACTTTTGATCCGATCGCGCAGTTTAATCACCAGGTCATTAATGTAATTACTTTTTTTTTTTTAAATAGTTTTCATGGTAATGGCGGAAAAACGAGTCAAAATCTGTTTTTATTTTTTATTTTTATAATTATCTCTAGGTTAATTAATGCAATAAATTAATTTAAAGGCCAACGAGATCATCTATGGCCAGCGCCCGGCCACCGTCATCGGATTCAGCCCTTGCGGCGGCTCGGCGGGCGCGGGCGCCACACCGCCGTTGACGGCGTGCAACAACGGCTTCTCATCGTCGGCCGCTTCGTCGCCCGATCGGCCGCTCGCTCGTCCCGTCCCGCAGCATCCGCAGCCGTCGTCGTCGCCCGAGGCGAACAGCAAGGTCATATGTTTTTCTTTCATACAAATTTTCTTATTACTTTTTTGTTGTTCTTATTCATTAAGCAGTATTGAAGGAAACTTTTGTAATAAAAAAAAGGAAATAAGCAAATAAGTAATCAAATAAAAATGTTAAGAAGTAAGTGTTAAGTAAATAAATAAACAAGTAAATAAATAAACAAATAAATAAATAACAACAAAATGAGATCTCCCAGATGTTGACGTTCGCGCTGACGCACGACTGCGTCGTGCAGCAGATCCGCGCCGCACTCGAGGAGAGCGGTGTCGCCTTCGAGCAGAAGCAGGAGGTGGTGCAGGGCGATCGAGGTGAGGCCGGGAATTAGTTCTTTTATTTATTTTAATTTTATTTTTTTTAATATGAGATCTCTGTGTGTCCATCACACAAACGGCAGCCGATTCAACTGATATTCATTAAATACCATTGAGGCAACGGAATATTTTCATAATTAACATTAAAAAAATTTTCTTACTTATTTTATATGCGAAATACTGCCCAATAATGTTTTGTACATGCCAATTGCAGCAACCTTCTTTCCATTCAGAACTCACTCACTTTGCGATTGCTGCGCACGGCGTCGACATTGCGGTCGCCGCAGTGCCAGGTACGTATGCGCCATGTTTTATTTTGGCGCCATTTGACCAATTTTGAAAATACTATTTGAAAATTCAAATATTCCCGCCCATTTTCTCTGTCAAGGCGAGGAGCAACTGCGTGCGCACGTCGAGATGATGTGTGCGTCGGCGATGTGTGAGGACCACGTTGAGGCGGATCCGCTGTGCGGCCTGCTGCTTCAGCATCTGCGCGCCGTCGAACTCGGCAATCTCGCAGCGGCGGCTGCGGCCGTCGCCGCTGCTGCCGCAGCCGCCGCAGCGGTCGCCGTCACAACGGGATAAATCAATCAATCAATCAATATTATGGCGTCATCTTTCTTCTTATGCTTCTTCTTCTTCGTTATTGTGAAGTTTTATATACATATATTACGAATTTGCCCGTGTTCTTCATATAGTATTGAATGATCCCACAGTACACCACACATTCGCATCTCGATAGCCCTTGGTACATTATCACTCCTCTCCCCCCACCCACTCTCCTTCTTTTTCTACCCATCTCCCCCCTCCCTCCCCCGTAAAATTCTTTCTCCCACCACACGCCAACACGGGTCTTGACATCTGGTCAAAAAAACAACAATAACAAATAAACACAAATTTGAGATGAATTTCGACTAATCACCACACAGCCTTTCAGTCTTCTTCGTCTTCGCATTGCACTTCCAATTTCCACAGTCGGCCATTGATGAGCCCGCTCGAAATGTTTATTACTATTACAGGGACTCTAAGAATAGTATCGTAGCATACGTCATTGGGAAAGTGTAACAATTTTGAGCATAGGTTGATGAATACTGCTATTGTTTCTCCCTATCACGCCATAAATAAAGGGCATTTTTTCAAATTCGAATACTAGCAAATTAATCACCGATCTACAACAGTCAATAAAACGAAATATCTCTCTCATGCCTATTTACGGACATCCCTGAACTGTGAGCAAGGTTGTAAATGAGAGTGTGTTTTGCACGGTGTCGCCCTATCCTACTTCTGCTCCGACTTTTCTCCCTTCCCTCTCTGTCTCTCTCTCTCTCTATTCCTTTCTCTCTCTCTTTCTCTCTCTCTTTCTCTCTCTTGCTCTACCACGAAGTCGACAAAACGCTCATGAACGCCTTCGACTTCTTCATTTGTTTTCTTCGTCTTCAAAAACTCGACGATCATGTTAATTCGGATACTCTGCAAACAAAATAAAATGCATTGGAGAGGAGTTTGTTGACACTTATCGGATATGCAGTAATAATTTTTATTTGAAAAAAAAAACATAACAGCTCGTATAACTTCCCGTGAACTTTGAAAGAGTGATGCCACAAATGCCACATGATAGCTTTTAAACTGACAATGTCTAGTCTTCCTTCTTCTTCTTCTCTTCGATTCAACTACTTTTGTGTTGTTTACCTAGTACTTGTCAGTATTATGTATTCTCACTATATTTCTTTGGTAACCAACATGACATGAATACGTAATTTCTAGTTGAGAAAATATTATCTCGATTTTAGCCAGGAATTTATCTTTTTGCCGATAACTCTCGTGCTCACCAGCCATTCAAGGCTAATAGGCGACTTTTTATTTCTTATTATTATGATTTGTAGTTTTTATTAATAAGTGAATCCATTAAAGTAACTACGATTCATCTCTTTTTTGTGTTAATTTTTCCACTGTTTGGATGAAAAGATTCGACATAGAGCAGATTGTGTGTGTGGTCTCAAGTTGAGTGAATTTCTCACATGTGATAGGGCGATAGAAGAGTCGATGAGAGAAATAGCCGCGTTTTTTTTGTTGTTGTGTTTGTTTTTTAGTTTCATCAGAAGCATAGGTCATCTGACATGTTGATCTGTGTGAGATAATATTTTATGAGGCTATTTTTTGTCGATTTGTTTTATTGATTGATTTTAATATTCTTTAATTGTTCTCACAATCAGTGTCTGATCAAGCGTTTTGTTCTTCTATGCATACTTTTGGGTATAAAATATGCTGTATCATTTTGTAATCAGGACATCGTAGCATTGATATTTACAGAGTACATTAACAAATCATTAACTTTCCGAGACTTAAAATATATAAAAAAGTCGTGGGCAACAAGAAGACCACTCCCTCTCGCCCGCCTGTGGTTACATTTGTTGTGCCATGTCCGGGTGGACATGGTGGCTGCCATGTGCCATTCACGTGGACCGTGGTGTAAATAAATAAACAGACAAATCATATCTCACCACTCATCCTCCCATTCCCTTACAGGTTTTCTCTCGAAACGTTACAGGCGCCATCTCCGAAAGCCTTAATTTTTGTGCCCTTTCCATTACAGAGTTGACAAAGTGGCGTTTTAGATGTTTTCAGGTCACTAAACTCTTACCACCAAGATCATTGACACGGCGTCCTTCTGGCAGAGGAAAGGAGCAGCCCTCGAAAATTTCCAGCGCCGGAAGTCAGGAGGGTCAGGCGACGCCCAGCGAGCCACGTTCATATACCAATGTACGCCTTCCGGGAAAGTCGCGTCGTAGCAGTGGAGGGTTGCATGGAGAATGCTGTTAGAGAAAGGAACTGAAGGAACGAATAAAGGATATCAGGAAGACAGGGAGACACTTTTGACAAAAGGCGAGCAATGGGCTTGGAACATGGGAATGCATACCAGGGAATGGTCAGAAACCCTGGAAACCAAAATTAATAAAATAATGAAGAGCTGGCGAATTAGGAAGAGACGGAAATAATAGGACTTGTTCAAGATTAATTAGATCGATCGACACAATGTTTCCCCTACAAACTATAAGATTATTCCCTTGTCAGTCTTACAGCTTCTGTCTGCTTCCCTGTTTTCTCCCCCAAGCTATCCTAATTCTTAGTGAGCATTTGCTGCAAGAGGGGTATATGTAAAGCTAGAACTTGGGATAGTGTGCCATAGAACATTTTAGTCACATTCCGTTTCCCACTTTGTGTACAAGAGAGGAGCTGAAGGACTCATTTACTATGGGTGCATTTTCTTTTTTACTATGTGCGCATATGTTCATAAACATTTTCCGCAGGATTCGAGAGGAAATTCGAGAAGCCTTCCGAAAACAGCACCTTCCACCTCCTTCGTTCGACCATATTCGACATTCTTATATCATTCCTTGAAAACTCTTCGCTTTCTTGCTTCAATATGTTTCGTATACTTTGTCATATCCACCATAAGTATGTTCTTCGCAACCTACATTTTACATTTTCTCTTTTCTTCTCCGCTGTAAACTTCGCTTACATTCACTTTATTACGTATGAATTATATACATATTTACACGCAAACGTTGCAAGAGTTCTCTTTCTTTTGAGATCTAACCGTAAGTAAATAAAAAGGGATGTTAGACAGTGTAGGAGGGCCAAAAAGCGATATGTGTTGCGGAGTTTCATTATTTTTTTGTTTGTCAGTCAGAAATGAACGAAAATGTTGCTTACTCCCACCGACCAATTACTTTGGCCCTGAAGCTGCGAACTGATAATACAGTCATGAAAGAGTAACTTTCCATTGAGCTCTCTGTCTGATTGCTCTCTCTGTCTCAGTCTCCGTAGTGGACGGCGTCCCTCTGCTGCATCGACCGAACAAGCGCCCACGTCCTCTCGAGTGAAAAAAGGCCTTCCCGACTGCCACAGACGCCGCCTTCTGCTCGTCCAGTTCCTCGAAGGCCTCGTCGACCGACTCAGCGTCGACCGACCTCAAGAAGAAGTGCAAGGAGCCGCAGGCAGCCATCACTGCTCTTCAAAGTCAGCAGAAATTTTCTATTCCCCCCCCCCGCTGCGGATCCCCCCCCCAACGTCCAATCGTCTGTTTTAGACTCATTTCATCTCTATTTGGCCAGTCTGGTAACTAGAATTGTTACCGAAGAGACCGCTCTAGAAAGAAAGGAGGTGGAGAAGCTCTCATAATTTCATCCAATATCTCCACTAAAATTATCTTCTATCTATTCCATCCAATGTCCTTTGAATTATTAGCCATTGACATGTATTTTTTCGAATCTGCCTTATCTACCGTACTAATTCATGCTGTGTGGAAGGCTAATTTCTTTTAGTCTTATAGTTCAGCATCCTCTCTTACTGCGCCCACCCAACCTAGGCGATTTCAGCTTCCTGATATTTTATGGAATGATCCTTCCGTGTCACAGGGCATTTCTGCGCAAACAAAAAAAAATTTTCCTAGATATTGTTGGTAGTTGTAATTTTGCTCAACACACAGTCTCCGCCACATGCAACGAACATATCCTCGATTTCATCTTTAGCAACTCCCCCGACCTCCTAACAAATACCTCCGTGCTGCCCCGGTTTGCTCTTCAGATCATTTTTCCGTATCCTCTTCTCGTAGCATTACGTACTCACTTACCACTCTACACTTTTGTACGCGATTATCGCAATGTTGATTATGAGGCTGCTTGTTCTTTCCTGCTTTCTCGCTATCCATCGGTTACGTTTCAAGAGGCTTTAAGCCTGGCAGCAATCCTTCTCTCTAAACAAGCCCGAATCTTGAGCAGCTTTTCTCGAATTAATAAGTTGTATAATGCAGAGTTAATAAGTATGCTTCTAGAAGTGTGGAGAAATCATAGTAGATTCTAGGAACCCAAATTTAATTTATTGTTTTCGTTATATCTGATAAGAAACGAGGTGTCGACGTACTCGCTGATAAGCTAGGACAAGATTTAACGTCCGATTATGATAAGGTGAGCTTTTATCCACTACTTTTGCGGACTATGTTGTGACTGACAATGGCCTGCTTCCCAATCTTCCCAACCTCCCTACCTCTCCAAGCCCACCCCTCTTTCCGTTTAATTTTCGTAGGCACGAAATATGTAATTTCATAGAGCGATGGCCTAATTCTTCATGCAAAGCCAGTGAGTGATAACTGAAACTTGTATTTCTTGAAGCAGTTAGCGGTTCCAATTAGTGTTTCGCTGGAATATATTTTCAATTTTTCGTTTTTAAATTCGGTTGTAACTAGCATATGGAAGCATTCTATAGTTACCTCTATTCGCAAGAAGCCTCCTTGTACTAACCACATTAATTATCCTCCTATCAGTCCTTCTTCCCCTTCTTCATTAGAGTGCTCGAGAGGATTGAATGTCGTGAGCTGTATAATTGGTGTGAAACTATTAAGATACGCCTTGATGAACAGTATGGATTTAGATGCAAGTAAATGCATAGGAATACTGGTCGCGTTCATTGTCCTTTAATCGCACGACCGACGTAGTCTATTTCGAACATTCTAACGCATTTGATGAGTTAGCCACATTAAGCTTTTATATAAGTTAGAACATTTTCTATCTCCCCGCTTGTTATCCACTGGATTCGTGAATTCTTGCGCGGTCGTTCTTCCGCTGCACGTGGTAACTCTATCTCTCGTTCTATCCCTGTTCTCAGCGGTCCCAAGGAAGTGTCATTTGTCCTTTCCTTTAATAATTTACACAGAAGATCTTCGTGCCGTTGTTTCCCCATATGGTGTGATACCTAAATGTTTCGCTGATGATGTTAAGATTTATAAGTCGTTTATTAGACTTAAAGATATAACTTCTCTTCAACATGGCATAGATGCTACCGCTTCCAGCGCAGCAAAATCTTAAGCCTGCCCACTCTCTTAATTCGCAGACAAGCCAGAGACCTAGATCTTACTCTTAAATTTATTTTCGGCCGCTTTAACAATAAGCTTTCTAATATGTATACATCTCATTTTTATGCGCTCCAAGACCCGTGGCCTCTCCTTTAAGTTACAAATCCCAACCTCTAGTTTTAAGTACAGACAAAAATCATTCTTTGTTCGGGTCCCTATCAATTTTAATACTATCAATAATTTTGCCTAGTGTGTTACATATCTTGTTTCACGTTACACCGTATAATTTGATTGTTTGATCAGCATAATTCCTTTTCTTGCCCAAATTCAATGCATTTAGTACAAACGGAAAATTTCTCGCATCCTCACTCTTCTGGCGGTCGTAGCCATCGGCGTTCAAACCAGCAATGGTCAGTGATTCAGAGTCTGAGCTTACAAGGAAAGTCCCAGCAGCAACCTTTGCACGCTCAAATTTTCTTAATTTATGGACATGGGTATAAGATGAATTTGTGAATTTGTAAACAAATTTGAGGTTGTACTCATTATGCGAGGGATCACAATCATTTAAATTATTATTGATTTTCTCAAATTTTTCTTTTAATTATCTACGAATTAGTGGGTAGTTGGCCTGCTCGTAGTTTTCATTCCTGGCGCTCTTTTTGCTTGCTCATTCTGATAAACACCATGCAATTGACAAATTTATTTAGCGAATACGAAGGACGAAAGTGAACGCCTCAGACACGCGCTTCTCGACGGATATAGCCGAGAAATGAGCCCATTCGGCACCGCACCCTGGCAAGAGAAGGGCGGAGTCGTGAGCTTGACATTGGAATACTCCTTGCTGACTTACGTGGTTAGATTTGGCTATTTCTTTTTGACAGCAACATGAAAAATAGTTGAGGGTAAAATTGCTAATACTTAATTGCGAAATTATTACCACGCGAACATATGTACCTGTGTTAGTACCAGGGAATAAAAGCCGCACCGGATGACCATCCAAAACAGGGTGTTCAACAATAACACACATACGGTTTCTTTATACATACATAAAAGAAGCAATGGGGAGAGAGCAAGCATGCTCTCTCTCTCTCTCTTTCGCTCCTCATGCTCTTCCTTCCGTTCTCCGCCCTGCATACCTGCAAATATTAAAGAAAAGTTCTTCAAAAAAAAAACAGATTTGTCAATTTAGCGGCCTCCAAAACAGACTGTGTCGGAATCCGGCGACTCTTTTATTCCCTGCTTGGTACTTGGAGTGTCCAAGCGGTTCCAAGCAACTTTTATATTGGGTCTCTAGGCGCTACGTGCTCTCCAGAAGGTCCCGGGACTTGCGATATATATATTTCTCTCAGAGGCCAAGTGATTCACGAAGACTTGAACATTAGAAGCTGTATCTCGGCCATTAGTGTTCATAAAGACTCGATCTTGTGCTTTTTCAACTCAGGACGACGTATGAAGGACGTAGAGCTAAAAATAACTCAACTCAGGTACCACGGGAAAAGAGTAATGACACCCTTGGGAATGAATGACATTATAGTAAAACCCATGAAGTCAGTACTAACAATAAGCGTCATTGACCGAAACCAAAATTGTGTCAGTTGCTTCGCACTGATGCTAACTTCAATGAAGATTCATTCTGCAGAAAACAAAGAAAAGGATGAAAATGAAATTTTTATTCATAAGAAATTGGCATTACTAACTATTGGAGTGAGATAGAGATTTATCACAGGACGAACTACGAGGTCAGCATTTCAACTCCCTAGGCATCAAAGTGGTTAGCGTGTCTGATACAATTCATTTTAAATTTTACTCGCAGGTGACCATCTTACATTTTATCATAATAGACCTTCACATCATTTAAGACTCTTTATCTCTAGTGTACAACCATTTACAGAGCTTCCCAGATATATATTAAAAACAAACAAGAGCATGCATTTTCGAGACGCGTGCAGAAAACTCTGGAAAACATAAATAATTTACTGTTTAGCTTTCTTTTTCATTAAATTTGACCTTCTCACCCGAGGAATATCGAGACCCACGCTTGTGTTGGAACTCCTCGGAGCACGGTGAGGCCGTCGAGGTGGTGATGAGCATAAACAAACTATGGATGCCTGGGTTCTCAACTTGCTTGAGGTCTTATTTATTTCCTCCTAATCTCTAGAGACTATTTGGTTAGGACACTGACCAAGTTTTTGTGTTTTTTTTTCTGTACATAACGAGCAAGAGTATGCTAAAGGACAAACACTTTGCCGAAATTATCCAAGACTGCTAGCAGATGGTCATGGGTCAGGCCTACCTTTTCCATTTCTGATTTCAGCAATTCACCCATAGCTCCTCAAGCGCCATTCTCACAAGAAGCTAAAGTTAGTGAAGTTTTATTTTATCGATTTTCATTTTTTTTAAAATGAAACTACTATTATAACACTCAAAAAAGGAGACAAATATATTTTTTCTAATAGGTGAGCGAATCCGGAATTATTTCCACGTTTTTAATGTTTGAAGCAGCCTTCACATGTGCGTTTGAGGTAATGCTTCCTACCCATTTAATCGATCGGATTGCAATTCCTCTTATTCCAAACATTCTCATGAATATATGTACTTCAAAAAAAACTTTCGCATACGATGTGCTACTCGAAAGGAACGCGTTTCCTCTTTCTTTAGTCGTTTTCTTTCCCTACATACATACTTCCGATAAAGATTGAATAATCACCAAATATTTCTTTTAAAAACTATTGCAGGTCAAGAACTTTCCATTCGACATCCAGATCTGCCAATACTGCTTTATCCTCCCCAACTATGCCAGTGATGTTCTGAAGATGGTGATCGTCATTTCAGACGATGTTGGACTTTATGTCAGTTAACCTTCGGCATAATACATAGTGTATGCATATTTGTCAAAAAAGATGAAGGTTTCTATTTAAAGTTTACATCTTTATAAGCTGTACTAGCGTGCACAGAAATACATTCCCTAGCCTATTTAACTGACTTATTGAAATCAAATGCTTCAGGACACTCCCGAGTGGAATCTGACCATTGATCATGTTTACCAAGAGCCGTCAATAAATTCGACCGATGTTGCGGGCGCGGTATGTTGTCATTCCTGTCGTATGAAATGCAGACTAACAATAAGATAATTTCACGCATTCTTCAGGGCATCATCCAAATAAAGATGGCCCGGCGGCCAGAATTTTGGGTAACTGTTTATCGGTGTTCAAGTGGCAAGTGGTCCTTGTCAACAATTTCTCATGACTTCTCCCTAAGGTCTACCTGGTGATTGTGCCCTCCTTTCTCCTTGGTCTCCTCATTCTTCTTGGTCTATTCTTATCTGGAGACGAGCGTATTCTCGATAATGC
The DNA here is from genome assembly GCA_945643635.1 of Allodiplogaster sudhausi. Taxonomy (NCBI): domain Eukaryota; kingdom Metazoa; phylum Nematoda; class Chromadorea; order Rhabditida; family Diplogasteridae; genus Allodiplogaster; species Allodiplogaster sudhausi. Next base: position 3,128,825 of record CALZFC010000027.1, read on the forward strand.
AGTTGGTTCAAAATACGTTTTCCGAACTGCCAACTCGTGGTGCGAAATCTTCCCACAAAGGTGAATCTCGGACTATCGACAATGATGTCGATGGCAGTCATTGTGAGTATTCTAGCGACATCTCTTCCGAAAGCTCAAGTGCTGCCCATTCTCGGTTTGTAGATATATGTATACATACATATGTATATATATATATATATAATTTTTTTTTAAGTATTTGCGATCACCAAAAATTAATAATTCAATCTGAAACCTCATATATTTTTGGGTTATCTTTTAAAGTAGTGAAATTTATGAATGTGTTTAAAGAATGTATAACAGGCTGGTATATTTTGATCGAGATGCTCCTGATCATGGCTGCCGTCGTTGTTATTGCAGTCCTTGGAAGCAGCAAGAAACTGAAAGTCTTTTTTTCAGTTTTCTGTTTAGGATATCAAAGTCATCGAAACATTTGGCTTCATGTTCTTTTTTATTTTAATTTTTATATATTGTAATATAAGGGCATTCAGCGCGCATTGGGCAAATAAGAAGCTAAAATCCGCCTTAAGTTCTCATCGTCCTTTTTCCCTTCTCTTGCGCCGTCTGCTCTCTCCTCGAATCGCGTGCTTAATCGTCTTCTTCGCTCTTCACGTTGCAAACATGGCTTGGCTCATGTCGCATGCGACCAATCGGCATACTTGATGATCACTAAGAGTTGTCAGTATATTTCTTCCTATTTATATTTTTGTCTGTAGGTGTCTAGACTCGTCACTTCAGAACTTAAGAGGGCCTCTCGGTAAGAGTCGAGCATGCGCTTAAAGGAGGCCTTAAGGGAAAAACTCCTACCACGAAAAACCCTGACGGATTTGGACGGAATGATAAAAAGAACGGAGTAAAGAATCAACAGAAATGGTGCTACTGCCCCTTGCCTCTCTCTCCCCAGAAACTGGTGGTTTGTACCACTGCCAGGTGAGCCTACGTGTTAAGAAAAACACGGCCAATATTGGTTGCGCGCACCATATGTATGCAATTCATTGGCATGACTCGGTTGGCCCCAGCGGCCACGGTGTTGTTCTGTTAAAATTTTTTGAAAATGGCGGGAAAATAAAATATTTGGGAACAGAAAACATTTTTCTTACAGACACGCTCTATTTAATGAGCCTAATTTCATCATCATCCGATTTTTTTCCCTTCGGGATACACTACCGTAACCCTGATAATTCATTGAGCCATAAATTCATCCAAAACCTCTTTTTTGAAAAAATGTACATATCATTCAATAGCATTTCGAAAGCACTTCAAATTTCATCTAGGAACATGTTTTGTTTAGATTTCATTTTGGTCAAGACAATTGGTTTTAAATAATTTGAGGAGTTAGCGTTCCACTTTATGATCATTTCTACACTCTGGAACCTAGATAGAAAGAAAGAGCGTTAAATTTGCTACAAAACAACCATCATTCAAGAAAAATTAAATAGTACGATGTTTTCGATATCACGCGAAAAATGCGCGCGAGTCGGTCAAAATGGCCCATTTTCGGTCGCCGAGACACAGTGCAAGCGCATTCATCGATCCATAACTACGCTCAATCTTAATATTACAAAATCGTTAGTATATCATCTAAGAGCTCTCATGGAGATCTTCAAATGTTACATACATACTTTTATTGAAAAGTTTGGATATATATGGGAAATTTCGTTCTGTATAATAAGAAGGCTTAAAGAACTTCTTCAAAAACGTTTCCACATTCCGCATCATACATAAAAAGAAAGAGGATGAAATTTGGTACAAGATGAACTCCTTTAAATGAAATTCCATGCTTACAATCTTTTGTTATAAGCCATGAGAGTATTGCCGGTAGCGTCGCTGTCATTTCGCAAAAGAATTCATAGTTTAGTTTATTCGAATTAGAATATTCCAATCCTGTTTTTCACACATTTTCATTGAGGCGTTGTAATCCTAATCTTATGGCTTATAACGAAGGATCGTACGCATGGAATTTCATTTAAAGGGGTTCATTTTGTACCAAATTTCATCCACTTTCTTTTGATGTATGTTTGGGTATGTAGAAATGTTTCTGAAGTAGTGTTTTAAGCGTTCTTATAATTCAGAACGAAATTTCTCATATAAATCCAAACTCTTCAATAAAAGCAGGTATGTAACATTTGAAGATCTCCGTGAGAGCTCTTAGATGATATATAAAGATTGAGCGTAGTTATGGATCGACGAATTCGCTTGCACTGCGTCTCGGCGACCGAAAATGCGCCATTTTGTCCGACTCGCGCATTTTTCGCGTGATATCGAAAACATCGTACGCTTTAATTTTTTTTGAAAGGTGGTTATTTTGTAGCAAATTTAACGCTCTTTCTTTCTATCTAGGTTCTAGAGTGTAGAAATGACCATAAAGTGGTGTGCTGACAGTTCATATTATTTGAAGCCAATTTTCTTGACCAAAATGAAATCTTAACAAAACATGTTCCTAGATGATGAAATTTGAAGCGCTTTCGAAATGCTATTGAATGATATGTATGTACACGGTTTCACAAAACAGGTTTTGGACGAATTTATGGCTCAATTAATTTTCAGGGATACGGTAGTGTATCCCGAAGGGAATAAATCGGATGATGATGAAATTAGGCTCATTAAATAGAGCGTGTCGAGTTGTATTCTTTTGATCTATCATCAAAACATCGTAGATTCGTAATTTTATTCAAAGTGGTTCACCTTATAGCAAATTTCACGCTCTTTCTTGTGGTGTAAGTTTCGGCATACAAAAATGATTCTGAAGTAGTTCTTCTATTGCGCGGACCCGCTGATTTGTGCTGCCGCGCCGGAATAATCGATTAGGAAACTTCAGCGCATCCTAAGTTTCAAAAACCCAATAGTGCATTCGAAAGCTCTTTTCACGCTCTATACAACTGTATAGGTTTGGTTCTGGTAAAATGAGAAACACGTTGCCTGCGCTCCTTCAAACTTTAAAGACAATAAGGGATTGAAAGTTTAAAATTTTCACGATTTTCTTTTTTCATTGTTTAGAGTAATATGTTGGCTTTAATAGTGCTAATTTTCATTTCTATATCTCAACAAAGTGCGTCGCAATGACCTCAGACGTGCATCCAACTCGCCTCCCAGCGCAGCGAGCTTCATAATTCAAGCCTTCAAAGCAGACGAATACGACATTTTCAGACTCCCAGACCATTCCCAATCGATTCCTCGTATCAGAAAGTACCTATAAGGAACTTTTGAACAAAATCCAAGCCGGTCGATTTTGGCTATGTCCGCGGTCGCTTCGATTCATTTTGATGATTCAGTCGGAGCGACGCGTGAAGAATGTCGGAGTCGCTCTCATTCGGCACGAGGAGACGCGCGCGACTCCTCCTTCGGCGAGAGCAGCTCCTTCACCCAGCGGCCGTTGTCGGCGGTCGACTTGAAGAGTGTGCCACTAAGCGACGCCTCCCATGCACGTCATGGATACTTCAGTCATCCTAATTGAGGAAACAAATTTAGCGCAACAAGATGTATCTGTGATTTCACTCGGGCATACATATAATTTTCTTCGAGAGTATTGATTTGGTTTGAAACATACATACCTTGTTTGTCCTCTTCATGGAAACTATAAAAACCATTATTTGACATTTATGTTTAGGTAGTTTCATATGTCCTCTTCAACAAGTTTTGATAATGATACAGAATGTGCTTCTCGACGTCTTGACTAACAATTTATTTCCGCTTACGTCTTTTTTAAATGTTTTCTCCCCCTAACTGAAGAGTACTGTAATAAAACAAGAAGAGAACGAAAATCCCTTTAAAGAGGAATGTTGTTCTGAGCTTCATGTTGCGGCCTGAAATCGTGTATGACATAATACTATACTACACTTTTTGACATAACTGTTACATTTAAACGTATAATAGGGGCTTAAATCACAACAAAAGAATTGCTAACATTGATAAGGAAGCTGAGCGCCCGCTGCTCGCAAGGACTCTGAGGGGAACACCTTATAAAGGATCACAAATGATTTATGCCATCATGCCATTGAAAAATATTCGGCCTCATTGATAAGTTCCATTTTTCATGCTGGCAATATATCGAACGTTTATGGCAAAACGTTATACTGCTCGTGCGCCCAACATAGTGTTGTCAGCTGACAGCAAATGTGTTCACTGCTCAACCAGTAATCGTTACTCGATATCTCTATTCCACGCCATTCATTTCGCTTTTATAACTCTGCTTTTTCGGTTGAAGAAGTGCGTATCATCTTCGATCGTGTATGGAAAGTTAGCACAATCAATTTATGCACCTTTATAGGGCAGATAAAATTTCGTTTCGCTCGTGCTTTCCAATAGTGCAAATGAAAAACATTGTCTATCGCTTTAATACAATTTATCAGCGGTTGAATAAAACAAATTTTAGTGTCCATTAGCTGATGGCGGGAATAAGTATGTATATTAATGGCAGCAGTTCATTTGACGTTGTTGGCATACAAAGATACGAAATTGAACGGCGTTGGTGAGGAGGTCATTTGGATCCGGTCCTGTGTCGAATTAATGAATATGAATTCATGAATTAATGAATATGAATTCATGAATAAATGAATTAAAATAAAACACATAAATAAATAAATCAATATTCAAGTTATATCTTACCACTAGCACTTTAACTGTGTACAGATGTATGAAGGAGCAGCTTCAGCGAACGCAAGCAACGCAATGGCGACGATTGCCAGAAGAACGACCGCAGAGTTCATGGTCAAACTTAGCAAAATAAAGAAATAAAAGGTTTCAACTTTAATCGAGCCAAGAAATCATTCTTAAATTCGCTTTTTTTTGCCTGACACAGCAGCGAGAGAGCATGTGCTTTAGAGATATTCGTTTTTCGCGAAAGCGCAACTGAAGATTTAGCCGACAAATTGGCACTCTCTTCATTTACTGGAAGGAGAATGAAGAGAGCGCCAATCTATCTTTTATACCAAATGCTTGGTTTCTCCTACAAGAAGGAGTGGCCATTTGGGCAGTGAAAACGTTCTTCTTTTTGTCTTCTCAAATCTGCTTATTTCTCCTTTCGAATGGAAGACGGTCACACTCTTTGCATGGGCACCAGGCAATTCAACGAATTCTCGCCTTTCCATTGACAAAAATGGACGACTCGTGCTGCGGCAGTTTGAACAGCTTGTCCGCCCGTTAATAGTTATGCCATGAAAACGCTAACTATGCCAGTTTCTTTTTTTTTTTAGTTTCCGTCAAAATGAAAATTGGCTAATTTCACAGCGAATGAGAGTTCCACTTCTAAAACCACTTTCATTCCCCTCAGAAAACTGAGTTTTATCAGTTTATTCGGTTTCAAAAGCATGAAATATAGCCAGCGAGTGTTCATTAATACATTTAAAAAACATTTCATTCTAATAAGATAGAGCTTAAAGTACTTTTGCCTTTGCGCGTTTTTCACAAAGCAGCGGTGTTCAGTGGAAGAGAAGTGCCATCGGGATTAGATCAGATAGTATTCTTACATAAGGAGAGGAGAGGAGGGCCGCGGTTGCCCAGCCCTCTATGCTGGTCAGCACATTTGCATAATTTGCGTCATGTCAAAACAGTGAAAATTTAACAATTTTAAGCATAGGTTGATGGATACTACTATTGTTTCTCCCTATCACGCCATAAATAAAGGGCAATTTTTTTTCAAAATTCGAATGCATTATTGCATAAGTAGCGCAATGGTCGGTGAATATATGTAAGTAAAGTCTTGCTGTTGTAGATGAATACCTTACGGCTTAAAAAATACTAGGAAATGAATCACCGATCTACAACAGTCAATAAAAAAAATTTGTATTTACGGACACATCCCTGAACTGTGAGCAAGGTTGTAAATGAGAGTGTGTTTTGCCTGGTGTCACCCTATCCTACTTCTGCTCCGACTTTTCCCCCTTCCCTCTCTGTCTCTCTTTTTCTCTCTCTTTTAAATTCTCTCTCTTTCTTTCACGTTGTCTCTCTCTTTACATTTCTGTCTCTTACTCTCTGTATCTCTCTTGCTCTACCACGAAGTCGACAAAACGCTCATGAACGCCTTCGACTTCTTCATTTGTTTTCTTCGTCTTCAAAAACTCGACGATCATGTTAATTCGGATACTCTGCAAACAAAATAAAATGCATTGGAGAGGAGTTTGTTGACTCTTATCGGATATGCAGTAATAATTTTTTTTGAAAAAAAAAACATAACAGCTCGTATAACTTCCCGTGAACTTTGAAAGAGTGCCACATGATAGCTTTTAAACTGCCAATGTCTAGTCTTCCTTCTTCTTCTTCTTCTTCTTCTTCTTCTTCTCTTCGATTCAACTACTTTTGTGTTATTTACTTGGCAGTATTATGTATTCTCGCTATGTTTATTTTGGTAGCCAACATGACATGAATATATAATTTCTAGATGAGGGAATATTATCTCGATTTTCGCCTGGAATTTATCTTTTGCCGATAACTCTCGTGCTCACCAGCCGTTCAAGGCTTATAGGCGACTTTTTATTTTTTACTATTATGATTTGTTCCATTTATTAAGTGAATCCATTAAAGTAACTACGATTCATCTCTCTTTTTTTTGTTAATTTTTTTTAAACTGTTTGGATGAAAAGATTCGACATAGAGCAGATTGTGTGTGGTCTCAAGTTGAGTGAATTTCTCATATGTGATAGGGGAGATAGAAGAGTCGATGAGAGAAATAGCCGCGTTTTTTTCTTCTTGTTGTGTTTGTTTTTAGTTTCATCAGAAGCATAGGTCATCAGACATGTTGATCTGAGTGAGAGAATATTTTATGAGGCTATTTTTTGTCGATTTGTTTTATTGATTGATTTTAATATTCTTTAATTGTTCTTTGTGTCTGATCAAGCGTTGTGTTTTCTATGCATATTTTTGGGTATAAAACATGATGTATCATTTTGTAATCATGACATCATCTCATTGCATTGATACGGAGAGAATGCATTAACAAATCACATAGACTTTCCGAGACATGGGCAACTACAAGACGTTTACGAGATCTGAATAGACTCTATAATACTCATTTCCTCGAGGGTAAAGAAAGTGGTTTTAGTAGTGGAACTCTCATTCGCTGTGAAATTGGCAAATTTTCATATTAACGGAAACTAAAAAAGAATTGGCAGAGCTAACTTTTTCATGGCATAACTATTAACGGGCGGACACTCCATTCAAACTTCCGAATCACGAGTCGTCCCTTTTTGTCAATTTAAACACGGGAATTCGTTGAATTGCTTGGTGTCCAAGCTCATCCGCTGTTAAATAGGTCAATTTTTATTTTAACGGAAACTAAAAAGAATTGGTAGAGTAACATAACTATTAATCGTTGGACAAATTGCCAAATCACGAGTTCTCCCTATTTGTCAATGGAAACGCCCGAATTCGTTGAATTGCTTCGTTGCCCCGCAAAGAGTGTGACCATCCTCCATTGGAAACAAGAAATAAATCGAAAAAAAGGAGAAGGAATAAAGAAGAATTTTCTCACTGCGCAGATGGCCACTTCATTTCGCGAAAAACGAATATCTCTAAAGCGCTTGCTCTCTCGCTACATACTGTGTCAGGCAAAAAAGGCGCGAATTTAAGAATGATTTTTTTGCTCGATTAAATTTGAAACCTTTCTTGTCCTTATTTTGCTCAGTTTGACCATGAACTCGGCAATCGTCCTTCTGGCAATCCTCGCCATTGCTTTGCTTGCGTTCGCTGATGCTGCTCCATACAAAGAATGTTGGCCTATCCAGTGCTAGTGGTGAGATATATATGTTATAAACTTATTTGCTTTAGAGTTTATTTTTAATTAACTTATTTATTATTTCATTTGAGCATCATAATAATGACATGACTGTGCATGTCAATCGACAATCGCGAGTCAAACCCCTGCTGTCCCTCCTCCGGCTTATACGGTCTCTGGCAAAGACGAAGCCGGGCACTGGCAACCCACCGGCTTGGTGCGACTCGTAGGCGTCGATCACTATTCCCCCTCCCCCCTCTTCCCACTCTTGCTCAATAATGACATCTACACGAAAGAATTTTCCTTTCTTATATTTGCGCCGTCACATTGAAATGTCATTTTCATGTACGTTAAATAAATAAATAAATGTCGTCAAAGGAACTCTTGCCATTATTATACGCATTCCCGTCTTCAACTTACAATGGACACTCGCAAACAGCTCTGCAGGGACTACTGATGAATGCTATTAAAGTCGATGGACAATGCTTTGCATGGGCACTATGGGCATCATGAGCGAAACGAACGAGTAGCTGACACTATAATAGTGCATAAATCGATTGTGCTAACTTTCAATTCAGCTCGGTACATCATGGATCATAACAAAAAGTTATACACGTCAAATAAATGGAATAGCGATATAAATGGAGGGTGCCACATATGTAACTGTCCAATGTGGTTCACAACTATGCAAAGAATGACTATTTTCTCTCGAAAAGCTAAAGGCAACGGCTCCGGAAAGGATGGTTTTTGCGCCCTTTCCATTACAGAGCAAACAACTCGGCGTTTCAGGCGTTTTCATGCCACTCAAGTCTCACATTGTTATGCATGCGCATGCATTTATTGCTTAAATCCTCCTGCCTTTACTTTCTTTAAAGGTACATACTTCTGAATAAGATGGTGAGCAATATCGCAGAACAATTTATAACAAATGCTAGGATCTCTCACATTAGAAAAGGTTGTAGTCCAGTTAACTGCTGCTAAGTCTGCATTGATAAAATCAAAATTGGCCTTGCGGAAAATTGGGATGGGTTGCATCCGAGGGTGTGGAGTACGTGCAATCAGGGGTGGCCGGGGGCCGAAAATATCCGGCCCCGGCCCACAGGGTCCCGTCCCCGGCCCCGGCCCCCGTGGTCGGCCCCGGCCCCAAATCTTGAAATTTTTCTAAAAAAATATCTGCGACGGAGGAAAAATTCATCCAAAAATGAGAAAATTCGTACATCTGTAACGCATACGAAATAAATCGGGGCACTCTTCATCATAAATTGGCTCATTCTGTTCAACTGGGGGTGAACTTCACTCAACTATCCACGGCCCCCGGCCCCGAAGGTCGGCCCCGGCCCCGGCCCCCGAGGTCGGCCCCGGCCCCGGCCCCCGAGGTCGGCCCCGGCCCCCAGGGTCGGCCCCGGCCCCGGGGGCCGGGGCCGGGGGCCGGGGCCTGGGGCCGGGGCCGGGGCCGGCCACCCCTGCGTGCAATGACACCAAAAGAAACAAGGCAGTGATCGCATGAAGGCGGAGGGGGAAGCACACGACAATATTTCACAAGGGTAGGCATAGATGAAAAGACTCGATCTAGAGTACTATTAAGCCTTGTAGGTGACAAAACTAGTTGTTGTAACCCATGAGTCAGAGCAAATTGGACTAAGAGTCGGGCTTGATGCCTCTCTGATAATGAGGTGGGAACTGAAACAGTGGACCAGTCTATTTGGGCGAGATTAAAATCACCGACAACAATATGATGGTCAGTAGGAAACTGTGATATGGCTTCAGACAAATACTCTAGGCAACTCTGGAATTCAGATGCCAAGCAGCGTGGACTGCGATAGACACGGAAGTTTTGGTAAGGAGGCCGGGGAGCTGGTAAGGTTGAGGTCAAGGATATGTTCGTTGCAAGTGGCGAAGAGAGTGTGTTGAGCAAAATTACAACTACCAAGAAAATCTAGGAAACGTTTGCTTGCGCAGAAATGCCGAGTGATACGGAAGGATAATTCCATAAAATATTAGGAAAGCTGAAATCGCCAAGGATAATGGTTGGGTGGGCGCAGGAAGAGAGGTCGCTTAGATGCTTAACTTAAAGAAATTTGCCTTCAGCTGGGCATGTAGGAGTACGGTAGATAAGGCAGATTCGAATGAGACTGGTCATAGAGATGAAATGAGTCTAAAACTGTCGATTGGAAGTCGGGGACGGGGGAGGAGCAGCGGGAGGGGGGGGGGCAGAGAAAGAAAAGCACAGCTGACTTGCTATTGCTGCTCCTTGTACTGCTCCTTCAGGTCGGTCGAAGAGGCCACCGAGGAACTGGACGAGCAGAAGGGAGTCCGAGGCGGCGTCTGAGGCAGCAGAGGGCCGCCGTACAACTACCGAAACAGACAGAGAGAGCAATCAGACAGAGAGCTAAATGGATAGTTACTCTTTCATGACTGTATCATCAGTTCGCAGCTTCAGGGCCAAAGTAATTGGTCGGTGGGAGTAAGCAACATTTTCGTTCATTTCTGACTGACAAACAAAAAAATAATGAAACTCCGCAACAAATGTCCAACATCCCTTTTTATTTCCTTAGATCTGTAAAGAAAGAGAACTCTTGCAACGTTTGCGTAAAAATATGTATGTATATTATTCATACGTAATAAAGTGAATGCAAGCGAAGTTAACAGCGAAGAAGAAGAACATGGGGAAGCAACCAAGCGAAGAGTTTTCTAGCAATGTTATAAGAATGGCGAATATGGGCGAACGAAGGAGGTGGAAGGTTGCTGTTTTCGGAAGGCTTCTCGAATTTCCTCTCGAATCATGCGGAACATTTTTATGAACACATGCACACATAGTAAAAAAGAATATACACCCATAGTAAATGAGTCCTTCAGCTCTTCTCATGTACACAAAGTGGGAAATGGAATGTGTCCAAAATGTTATATGACACAGGATCACAAGTTATAACTTTAAACATACCCCCTCTTGCAGCAAATGCTCACTTAGAATTGGGATATTCAAGGGGAGAAAACTGGGAAACTGACAGAAGCAGTAATATGAAATAAATTCTCTTCCCAATTGATACACAATCAAAGACTGAGGGAATAATTGTTTGTAGGGGAAACATTGTGTCGATCGATCTAATTAAACTTGAACAAGTCCTAATATTTTCCGACTCTTCCAAAGTAGCCAGTTCATCATTATCGGTCAAGAGAACAATCTGAAACCATGGCAAAATTTTTTTAGTTTTATATATTTTTGTTATTACGAATGACAGCACTTTTATTTAGTTTAATAGGTGAAGAAAACCTCATAACTCCACTTTCTGGTCCTGCATCCACTGCGAGTGTACTGCTTCTCCTCTGCCAGCCGGACGGGGTGGGGCGTAGAATGTGAAAGTGACGGAGGAGTTGAATAATATCCTGGTTCCCAGGGTGTCGCTGATCCGCATTGCAACCGACGCAGCAGCAACGACGGAGTCATCGAGTGCTCTCTTTCTCGTACATGAAGGGCGCCGGGTCAACGAGCTCGACACATTCATCACCAAACTGTCGTCATATGAGCATGCATCTTTGTTGGGTGTGTTGAGAAAAAAGTTTTCAAAACCAATGGTGGCTGGAACATAGTAAATTTAGAAAAAATTTAACGCATTAATAGACCCACTAATAAAGGCATTTCAACAAGCCGAGCTATCCTGCTCCGCTGAAAATCTAAGCTTATGGTCTTTAAGAAAACATGGAGGGAGAGGCGCAGGGCGCGCATAAAGATAGTGTATTTTGAGGAGGATTTGGCAGTTTCCGCATTAGTTACATTCCCCTGTGTTTACTACGGCGATTTATCCCCCGGAAAGCATGGGAAACAAAGAAAGAACATTCACAGTAAGCGTAAAAAAACCTGAAACAAAAGTGTTCAAATGTTTTTTTCATGTCTGTACGAATACTCGCTGGCTGTTTGAAATCTGAATGGACTCTATAATATTCATTACCTCGAGGGGAAAGAAAGTGGTTTTAGAATAGGCCAATTTTCTTTTTAACGGAAACTGAAAAAAATTGGCAGAGTTAGCGGTATCATGGCAAACTGTCAACGGGCGATCACGCAGTATAAATTGCCAAATCACGAGTCGTCAATATTTGTCAATGTTAACCCGCGAATTCGTTGAATTGCTTGGTGCCCATGCAAAGAGTGTGACCGTCATCCATTCGAAAGGAGAAATAAGCAGATTTGAGAAGACACAAAGAAGAACGTTTCCACTGCGCTGATGGCCACTTCATCTTGTGGCAGAAACTATGCATTTGGTATAAAAGGGCGTTTCTGCTTGCAGTAAATGAAGAGAGCGCCAATTAATCTTCAGTTGCGCTTTCGCGGAAAATGAATACCACTTAAGCGCATGATCTCTCGCTACTGTGTGGCGCGAATTTAAGAATGATCTTTTGGCTTGATTTAATTTGAGACCTTTATTTTCTTTATTTTGATCAGTTTGAAAATGAACTCTGAGATCGTCCTTCTGGCAATTGCTTTGCTTGCGTTCGCTCAAGCTGCTCCATGGGTTCCGAAAAATCAGTTGTGGTATGAAGTATTTGCTTATTTTTTTTAAATTTATTTATTCATGAATTCATATTCTTTAATTCGCTTCAGGATCGGATCCCCATGACCTCCTCACCAACGCCATTCAATTATGTCTCTTTGTATGCCAACGTCGCCAAAGAAACTCCTCAATTATCATACTCATTCCTGCCATCAGCTTACAATGGACACTCGCAAACAGCTCAGCGGTGAATGATAAATGGCATTAAAGTCGATGAACAATGTTTTGCATGGACACTATGAATATCATGAGCGAAACGAAAGGGCATCTGGCATTATAATAGTGCACAAATTGACTTTGCTAACTTTCAATTCACGATTGAAGATGATACGCACTTCTTCAGAAGAAAAGGCAGAGTAATAAAAGCGAAATGAATGGCGTGGGATAGATATATATGTAGAGAAACGAACCACTGCTTGAGCTGTGACCACATTTGCTGTCAGCTGACAGCACTAGTGTTGGCCGCACAAGCAGTATAATGTTTTGCCATAAACGTTCGATATATTGCCAGCATGAAGAATTGAACTTATCAATGAGACCGAATGTTTCTCAATGGCATAATGTCATTTGTGATCCTTCGTAAGGTGTTCCTCTCTGACAAAGAGTCCTTGCGAGCAGCGGGCGCTCAGCTTCCATATCATTTGTAAGCAATTTTTTTGTTGTGATTTAAGGTTATATTATACGTTCAAATGTAAAAGTTATGTCTAAAAGTGTATTATAGTATACACGATGTCAGGCCGCAACATGAAGCTCATTGTCATTCCAAGGGATTTTCGTTCTCTTCCTGTTTTATTTGGAGAATACATTTAAAAAAAGACGTAAGCGGAAAAAAATTGTCAGTCAAGTAGTCGCAGAAGCACATTCTGTATCATAATCATTGTTGAACGAGGACATATGTAACTATGTAAACATAAATGTGAAATACTTAGTTTTTATAGTCTACATGAAGATGACAAACAATATATGTTTCAAACCAAATCAAAACTCTCGACTAAAATTATATGCCCGAATGAAATCACAAATACATCTTAGTTGCGCTAAATTTGTTTCCTCCATTAGGATGACTGAAGAATCCACGACGTGCATAGGAGGCGTCGCTTAGTCCCACACTCTTCAACTCGACCGCCGACACCGGCCGCTGGGTGAAAGAGCTGCTGTCGCCGAAGGAAGAGTCGCGTCTTTATGCGCCGAATGACAGCGCCGCCAACGTTCTGCACGCGTCGCTTCATCGCAATCGATAAATCCATCGATCAGTCGATAAGTATAGACGAATCATAAGTCAATCAAAAATATCGACGAATCACTCGAAATTGATAAATTGAACCAACAGCTTTAAGTACTCAATGTGTGACTCTAGACCCCTACTGACAAAAATACAATTAGGATGAATATACTGACAACTCTGAGAGATCATCAAGAATGCCATTTGGTTCCATGTGACATGAGCCAAGCCATATTGGCAATGTGCAGAGCGAAGAAGACGAAGAAGCACGCGATTCGAGGAGAGAGCAGACGGCGCAAGAGAAGGGGAAAATGAAGACGAGAAGTTAAGGCGGATTCTAACTTCTTATTTACCCAACGCGCGCTGAATGTCCATATGTTACATTTAAAAAAATATAAAAAAAAATATGAAGCCAAATGTTTCAATGACTTTGATATCCGAATCAGCAAAAATGAAAAAAAGACTGGCATTTTCTTGCTGCTTCCAAGGACTGCAATTACAACGATGGCAGCCATGATCAGGAGCATCTCGATCAAAATATACCATCCTGTTACATACATACATATATGTAAGTACATATGAATGTACAGTACCGCTCAACAACCAGGGGTGCAGGAACTTTCGGAACTTTCGGAAAGTTCCAAAATGTCCGATCAAATTTGTGAGTTTCTCGATAACCGCACGTCGATTTGATTTGCATATTTGGATTCAGGCACTCGGGTTACACCATAATTGAGTATTAAAATGTCAAGATAATGCATTTTCGATAAAATGGAAAATATTGTGAATTTGGTGGTGCAATAACACCACAATTCGTAGTGCGTCAATGTGTCTTCGTGTCAGTGAAATTTATAAAGGCATTTGGTCTAACAGTATTACTTTAAATTACAGTTGCAGACTTCGTTTTTAGTATCCTTATGTCTTAGTAAGTGACTTTTAATGTTACAAGTAAAAAATACGGCAAAAAATTTTTGCAAAAACAATCTTGAAGAAATTGGTTCAAAAGCGAAAAGAACACCAGCCACTTCATACTCATTGCAGGCATACCAATACTCCACCCAGCCACACGGTTAGACAGCTCCAAACAATTTTATGATGCATTTTGACGTTCTTCTTAAGAGCTGATAGAGTTCATACAACGAAAATTCCATACCTTCCGTAGTCTTCTGTACATTGCCAATTTTTTTTCAATTTCGAAAACATATATTAAAAAAGTTTCAGATCCTCTTTCCGTGTCGGAAAATATTTTTGAATGAACTTTTCCAGAATCGAAATCCAAAAGCGCAGCAAAATATTTTCTGCGATTGGGGCTCGAACCTGAGACAAACAAAAAAAAGACAAAAAAAAACAAAATTATGGTGTAACCCGAGAGAGAATCCAAATATGCAAACCAAATTGACGTGCGGTTATCGAGAAACTCACAAATTTGATCGAACATTTTGGAACTTTCCGAAAGTTCCGAAAGTTCCTGCACCCCTGGTTGTTGAGCGGTACTGTATGTGTGTACATACACCCATTCTTAAATGCCACTTCTTCAAAGCAATCTAAAAAAAGACAACGTCTTCAAACTGAGTATGGGCAGCACTTGAGCTTTCGGAATTGATGTCGCAAGAATACTCACAATAACTGTCATCGACATCATTGTCGTTAGTCCGAGATTCACCTTTCAGGGAAGAATATGACTCATGAGTTTTCATTACGGAAATGGTATTTTGAACCAACAGCGTTGTCAAGAATGCGCTCGTCTCCAGATAAGAAGAGACCAAAAAGAATGAGGAGGCCGAAGAGGAAGGAGGGCACAATCACCAGGTAGACCTTAGGCAAAATTATGAGAAACTGATAACGAATTATCGCTTGAAAATTGTTGAACACTGACCCAAAATTGTGGGCGGCGGGTGAGCTTTATATAGATGAAGCCCTGAGGAGTACGTATGAGTATCTTATGGTTAGTAGGAGATTATGAAACGATAATAATAACAACACACCACGCCCGCAATATCTGTCGCATTTAATAACGGCTCTTGTTCAACATGATCAATGGTCAGGTTCCATTCGGGAGTGTCCTGAAGCATTTGAATTCAATAAATGATTTATAAATGATTTAAATACAGTTGGTGATTTCTTTCTGCACATGCATGTATTTTATAAAGATGTGAACATCTCCGATCTCAAATGCTACGAAAAGCAAGGATCCCGAGTTCGATCCCGCCCGGCGGCGACCACCCCTGCTACTCATCGGGGATGGCGCAAATGGAAGTACCATGCTACGAAGAGTATTGGTTGGCTCCCCAGGGAAAGCGCCTAATTGGAAGACGTCATTGGTGACCACCGGCAGGCCCAGTCTTTATTCCCGCTAACTTTGAACCCTTTGTTTGTGAACATTATATACAAACTTATATCTTTTTATAAATATACACGATCATGCCGAAGGTGCAACTGACAAGAAGCACAACTTCATCTTGATTGGCGATGATCTCGATCCTTAGAATGTCGCTGGGATAGTTGGAGAACACAAAGGCGTAAAAACAATTCTGGGTGTCGAAAGGAAAAAGCTCGACCTGAAACAAATTTGGTGACTTTTATAAATTTACTGGAAAGGAAACGACGAAAAAAAGCGGAAACACATCCCTTACGAGTAGCCCGTCGTATGCGAAATTTTTTGTTGTTGTTGAATTAATGTTGGAAATAAAAGGATTTGCAATTCGATCGAACAAATGGGTAGAAGGCGCTACCTCAAACGGACACATGAAAGCAGAGTCGAACATCAACATCATGGAAACATTTCCGGATGCTGCCATCTATTAGGAAAATATTTTAATCTCCTTTTTAATGTTATATATTTTTAAGCAAAAAGAAACTTGTTAAAAAATTGCTCTAACTTTGGCCGCTTGTGAGAAAGGCGCCTGAACAGCAATGGGTGAATTGCTGAAATCAATGAGGTATTCTTGGCCAATGACCGTCTGCTAACAGTCCTGGTTACTTTCGACCTAGTCATTGTATTTCAGATCGTCTTGCTTATTATGTATGCAACCAAACAGGTATGTATGTATGTATGTTTGTATGTATGTGCGTATGTTTTTCTCTACAGATTAACGAACACATGTTTGACCGGAAACAAATAAGACCTCATGTGTGTTGAGAACTCAGGCATCCATAGTTTGTCTACGCTCACCACCACCTCGCTGGCTCGGTCATGCTCGGTGGAGTTCCAACTCAGACGCGGGTCCCTCCATTGCTTGGTGCGAAGTTTAAATTTTATTAATAATAATAAAAAAACAACAAAGCCTTTTTTTATGTCCGTACGAATACTCGCTGGCCATTTGAAATCTGAATGGACACTATAATACTCATTTCCGCGAGGGGAAAGAAAGTGCTTTTTTAAATTGGTGCTCTCCTCCGCTGTGAAATAGACCATTTTAACGGAAACTAAAAAAAGTATTAACAGAGTTAGCATATCTATGTATTAACCAACGGACCCGCTGTTCAAATGACTAAATCACGAGTCGTTAGCATTTGTTAATGGAAAGGCGAGAATTCGTTGAATTACTTGGTGCCTATGCAAAGAGTGTGACCGTCTTCCATTCGAAAGGAGAAATAAGTAGATTTGGGAAGACACAAAGAAGAACGTTTCACTGCCCAAATGGCCACTCCATCTTGTGGCAGAAACTATGCATTTGGTATAACAGGCAAAAATTATGGCTGCCGGAGCCGGCGCCTGCAGCGTGTCGAGAGAAAAAAAATTCTTTGCATAGTTGTGTACCACATTCAAATTTGCACATTTATGTGCCAACCGCTGTCTTTGTGCCGTTTATTTCGCGTTTATACCTTTTTATTATAACCCATGTAGCTGCATCCTGAAGGTTTGCACAAGCAATTTATGCACTATTACACTGTCAGATACCCATTTAGTTTCGTTCATGATGTCCATAGTGTTTATGCAAAACATTGGTAATCGACTTTAATACCATTTATCATTCATTTCAGAGCTGTTTGCGAGTGTCCATTGTAAGTTGAAGGCAGAAATGCGTATAATAATGCCAGAAGTTCCATTGTCGCCGTTGGCATTCACAGATCTGCGCATATAAAAGTTATGTACAGTGCCGTGCAAAATTCTATTAACTTTTAGTTTTTCATCCATAACTTTCTTCAAAGTTAATGAAAGTCAATGAAATTTTCAGGGTTGCTTTTTTATGCTGTAAGACTTATAGTCACAGAGTATTGGTTTCAGTTATCTACTATAAGTCTAGAAAAAAATCAATAACTAAAATCGTCCAGGCTGCACATTTAGGCGTGCTGAACCAAATGGGTTATCTCTTTGATATTTGGGTAGATTTTATTAGATTAACGTTTTAGTTGTATTCTAGAACATCTCTGCGATAAGGTTTTGTCTAATCGCTATTTAATCACATTCAGTTACATGCTGCCAGCCTTCAGTTCGCGATCCACGCACTCAGCCAGAGATGCATAAGGTTCAGAAGCATAAAATCGATGATTTACCACTATGCCTATAGCGATAATGATTTTAAGATATTCACAACTCATCAGTAGACTAATTCAGCTGGTTACTTGAGCTGTGAAAATTAGGAGCTAACTATTTGTACACATATTGAACACCACGGTCAACATTGGTCTGCAGCGCAGACGTGCTAAAAGTGATGTTGTGTTGGTGTCCGTGTTTCAAAAGCGATTTTGCCTATCTAAAATAATAGCTAATAGGTTTTTTAAATCTATAGAAGTCCTATTTCATCCCTGACTTCATGACCCACAAGATACAGTAGATCTTTTGAATGTACCCCTGGCATGGAGTAGTACGGTGATATCTTAGCCAAGAAACTAAACCCGAAAATGTTTTGATCGAGACATAAATCACTTTAACCGATTCAGCAGTGTTCCTCAATAGTCTTAATCTCAATTTTCTAATTTTAAAGTTGTGATAGATCTAGAACAAACAGCCGTCAATACACGGTGCAACTCTATGAAAGTGGTACATTCTAACGATCTACTGTATCTTGTGGGTTCATGAAGTCAGGGATGAAATAGGACCTCTAAAGATATAAAAGCCTATTAGCTATTATTTAGAAATGCAAAATCGCTTTTGAAAAACGGACCCCAATACAACATCACTTTTAGCACGTCTGCCCTGCGGACCAATGTTGACCATGGTGTTCAAAATGTGCACAAATAGTTAGCACTTAATTTTCACAGCTCAAGTAACCAGTTGAATTAGTCTAATGATGAGTTTTGAATATTATAAAATCATTATCGCTATAGGCATAGAGGTAAATGATCGATTTTATGCTTCTGAACCTTCTGCATCTCTGGCTGAGTGCATGGATCGCGCACTGAAGGCTGGCAGCATGTAACAGCATACGATTAAGTAGCGATTAGACAAAAACTTATCGCAGAGATGTTCTAGAACACAAATAAATCATTAATACAATACAATTTACCAAATATCCAAGAAATAATCCATTTGGTTCCGCATGCCTAAATGTGCAACTCGGATGATTTGAGTTATTGATTTGTTTCTGGCTTTATAGTAGATCAATGAAACCAATATTCTGTGACTATAAGTCTGACAGCATAAAAAATAACCCTGAAAATTTGATGGACTTTCATTAACTTTGAAGGAAGTTATGAATAAAAAACTAAAAGTTAATAGAATTTTGCACGGCACTGTAAGTATTTTAAGTCGAGAATGAATAAATGAATACATTAATTAACAAATAACAAATAAATAATTAAATAAATAAACAAATTATATCTCACCACTCATCCTCCCATTCCCTTACAAGTGATCATCTGACAGAGACTGATCCATGGAGCAGCTTCAGCCAACGCAAGCAACGCAATGGTGACGATTGCCAAAAGGACGATCGGAGAGTTCATGGTCAAACTGATTGTGAGCAAAATCAAGAAATAAATGGTTTCAAATTTAATCGAGCCAAAAAGTCATGCTTAAATTCGCGCCTTTTTGCCTGAGATGCGAGAGAGCAAATGCTTTAGAGAAATTGTTTTTCGCAAAAGAGCAACTGAAGATTTAGCCGACTAATTATCGCTCTCTTCATTTACTGCAACGATAAATGCCCTTTTATACCAAATGCATAATTTATGCCACAAGATCAAGTATCCATCTGCGCAGTGACAACTTTCTTCTTTACGCCTTCCCAAATCTATTTATTTCTCGTTTCCAATGGAGGACGGTCACACTATTTGCGTGGCAACCAAGCAATTCAACGAATTAGGGCGTTTCCATTGGCAAATAGGGACGACTCGTGATTTGGCAATTCGAACAGCGTGTCCACCGGTTGATAGTTTTGATTAGAAAACACTAGCTCAGCCAATTCTTTTTTAGTTTCCGTTAAAATGAAAATTGACCTATTTCACAGCAAATGAGAGCTCCAATTCAAACAAAAACCCTTTCTGCCCAGACCAAAACACCAACAGCGTCAGTTGCTGAAAGTGAATATCGTTATTTGACTATGCAATTGAGGCTACATGAGTCTCACCGCATTCTCGATAAGTATAAAAGCGTAAACCGGCGGACTTACGGCGCTTCATTGTGGCTTCATTGTCACTTCCTTCCTTCTCTTCCCGCGCAAGCGGTTGTCCTTCTTTCTCCTCTTTCTCTCTCATAATTAACCTCTCTCGCCTCTCGCCATGGCTAACCATACGCACACCCTATTCTCCATAGTATATGAGAGACACAACAGAACCGACAGTTAACTTGATCGAAAATGTCCAGAAATATTTCCTTAGACGTCTGTATGCACGCTGTCGATTTAAGTTCTTGTCATATGAAAATGCATGCTCCAAATTCTCCCTCCAATCGCTCACACTTCGCAGAGAAATTGCATGTTCTAAAGACAATACTCTTAAAAATTCAATTGTTCATAAAACATTCAAGGTGCTTAATGGTCTATCCGATTGCGATTTTTCTCTCTCTTTTGATTCATTTAAAAACAACGCTTTAATTGTTCGCAAATAATTTGTTTGTCATCATACATTCGATTTGCCTATTTTTTCTCCTTCCTTTACTCTTTTCTCGTTTTTCCTTTTCTCTCGTAATTTTCTTTTCTTTTCTTTTCCTTCGTTTAGCATTTTTGTTCTGTCATTGTCTTTAGCTTTAAATGTAAGTGCTTCTATGCCATTGTAATGTTCTCGCACTAAGTAACATCATGTATGCGAATAAAGATATATATATATATATATATATCTGTATTGATTTGTCAATACAGAAAGGTGAAAAGAGGTATTCGGAATTGACAGGAAGAGTTAGGATCTACATAGGAGAGAAAGGCCTGGCAAGGCAGCCTCCTTTTCTTCCTTCTCCTTTAAACTCAATAAAACGAGCTGAAATTTTAATAATAATAATCTATTTCCGACTTTGTGTATATGAGAGGAGTTGAAGGGCTCATTTACTATGGATGCATATCCTTTTTTAGTATGTGGGCATATGTTCATAAAAATGTTACGCATGATTCAAGAGGTAATTCGAGAAGCCTACCGGAAGCTGCATGTTCCACCTCTTTGGTTCGCCAAATTCCTCTTCTTATACTCTTAGTCCTGTATATTTGGCCATAACTATCATAAGTATCATCATCACAACCTTCATTTTACAATTCTTCTTTTCTTCTCTGGTGATATTTACCTTATTGCGTTTGAATCACTTTCTACGCAGACCAAAGAAAATTAAATATGATGTTAGACAGTTCAAGGCCAAATCGTTATGCTTGTTGCGGAGCTTCCTTATGTCATTTTTTTCTGTCCGAAAAGGACAATTTAGTTTACTAACACGGACCAATTAAGTTGATCCTGAAGATGCTCACTTATGATGCAATCGTGAAAGATTAACCTACCGGCTTTATTAACTGTGTTGCTCAAATTCAATGCACTTATTGTTAGTTTGAGCAGCAAATGTCTCGCAGTATTACGTCGATCTTCACTGTCCTCATTGCACTCACAGCAATTGGAGGTCAATATAACAATGGTCGGTGATTCACAATATGAGTTTCCGCTTACAAGGAAACCCCTAGGAATCTTTAAACAATCAGAATCAAGCGGAAAAAAATTCGATGAGCTTTAGTATGAGATGAATCAATAAAAAAACTAGCGAGCTAACCTCCCTTCTGTGAGGAATTAGTAGTAATAATTATCCTCAATTTTTCTAGTAAGTATGTTTCTATGAGAAAACAATATCTAAATCAGTGGGGATTTCTTTCTTGGTGCTCTCCTGGTTAGTTCTTTCTGAAAAGCGCCTTACAAAACTGAGGACATTGACAGCCTGAATTCAGCCGAATACGAGGGAGGAAAGTGAGCGTCTGCTGTCCACGCTTCTCGATGGGTACCGTAGAACAATAAGTCCGTATGGGAGTGCGTCGTGGCAGGAGAAGGGAGGCGTCGTGCACCTGACACTTGTATATGCCTCACTCAAAAACGTGGTTATTGTTTTGAGCCTTTTTTTATGAGCCTTAAACATTTGAATGATCTTTAATCTCTTTGAAAATAATTTCACCCGGCACAACGAGCACAAATAACCGAATCAATATGTGTATTTACTTTTATGTAGCGAAATTGACATTACTAATTCTTGGAATTGATATAAAAATTTGTCATAGGACGAACCTCAAGGACAGCATCTCAATTCGCTTGGAATCCGGGTGGTAAGCGTGACGAATTGCAATTCACTTCCTTTTTTTTAAACACAACTGGCATTCGCGTAATGGACTTTGTAGAATTCAGATGAACGTCAATAATTTGAAGAAAAAAAGCCTAAATAACTATTTTTTTTTAGATTTCTCGTCTCTTAAATTTAAACTTTGCACCCGAGGATTGGCGGGACCCGCGTCTGAGTTGGAACTCCTTGGAGCACGGTGGGGCCAGCGAGTTGGTCGTCAATATGAACACACTATGGATGCCAGAGTTCTCTACTTGCAAGAGGTTTTATCCGACTCGGACCTATCTTTGCATTGTGTAATGGGGTCAAGCCTATTTTCCTTCTTCCTTGTTTTCAGCAGTCCACCCCAATTTCCTCAGGAGCCTTTCTCACAATCAGCCCTAGTCCGTGCATTTTTTTTGTCTAGTCTTTGTAAAACCTTTTTTTAATGCGAAGTAAATAAAAAAATTTTCTATCAATTTTGTTTTCTTTTATAATTTTTTTACACTCAAAAAAGGAGACGAAAGCTTTTCACTAATAGGTGAGTGAATCTGGAAATGTTATATTGATGTTACTATTCGACGTTGCCTTGAGGTAATGTTTTCTACTCCTTTAATTGCTTGGATTGCGATACCGTCTATTCCTTATTCTCTTTCCTCTAACTTAAAGATAGAAATGTCACTAAAAATCAATAACTTAGAATCACCCGGAATGCACATTTGGGCGTGCTGGAAAAAATATTCATTTCTTTCATCAATGGGCTGTTTTTATTGGATAGATTGTCCAGCTGTATTCTAGAACATCTCTGCGATAATTTTTGATCTAATTAGTATTTGGGCTCCTTTAAAGAAAATTTTTACAGGTCAAGAATTTTCCGTTCGACAAACAGATCTGCCAATACTGCTTTTTTCTCAACAACTATACATATATATATATATATATATATATATGTATAGTTGTTGAGATATTGTGTACAGTTCCTATATATTCTAAGGCTGGAGATCGCCATTCGAGACAATGTTGAGCTTGATGTCAGAAAACGTATACATTTGTTAAAAAGATGTAACTGAGCATATAATGTTTAAATCTTTAAAAGCTATATAATTATGAACATTGATAACTAGTCTTTTTAACTGATTTATTGAATTCGAGTACTTCAGGACACTCTTGAATGGAACCTAACATTTGGTCATGGTGACCAAGAGTCGCCATTGAAATCGACTGAAGCGGGCATAGTGTGTTGTCATTCTTACAGTTTGATAGTCTTCTACTAAGATAATCTTACGCACTCTTCACGGCATCATCCAACTAAAGTTGACCCGCCGCCCAGAATTTTGGGTCAGTGTTCAGCTATTTTCAAATGGCAAGTGGTCCATGTCAGCAGTTTCTTATGACTTCTCCCTAATTGTAAGGTCTACCTGGTGATTGTGCCCTCCTTCCTCCTCGGCCTCCTCATTCTTCTGGTCTCTTCTTATCTGGAGACGAGCGTATTCTTGACAATGCGTTGGTTCAAAATACCATTTCCGTAATGCCAACTCATGTTTCGGATTCTTCTCCTGAAAGGTGAATCTCGTACTAACGACTATGATGTCGATGACAGTTATTGTGAGTATTCTTGCGACATCAATTCCGAAAGCTCAAGTGCTGCCCATTCTCGGTAAGCCGATATTTTGTTTTGTTGAGACCAGGAATGCGCATTGAAGAAGTGACTTTTATGAATGTGTGTATGTACATTCATATATGTATGTAAGAGGATGGAATATTTTGATCGAGATGCTCCTGATCATGGCTGCCGTCGTCGTGGTTGCATTGCTTGGAAGCAGCACGAAATTGCCAGTCTTTTTCTGTTTTTTTTTTGCTGATTCAGATATCGAAAGCACCTAAAAATGTTGCTTACTTTTTTTTTAAATTAATTTTCTTCAGAAATTATAAAATTATTGCATTCAGCGCGCGTCGTTCACAACAGAAGGCAGAATCCGCTCTGACTTCTCATCGTCCATTTCATCTTCTCTTGCGCCGTCTGGTCTCTCCTCGCATCGTGTGCTTTCTCGTCTTCTTCGCTCTGCACATTGCCAACATGGCTTGGCTCATGTCGCATGCAACTAATCAACATTTTTGACCCCGATGGTCACTCACGAGTTTTTTTTCCTTCAGTACATATATTTCATCCCAATTCTCTTCTTGTCAGTAAGTCGTTCTCGTCATCTTACACAGGAATACCCCTTCGTGACATCACTGATAGTGACAGTTCCTGCTTCCGTATATGTTCTTCTTTTTTTGCAAAAAAAAACCAGTAATTTTCTAAAGCATATTGAGAATAGCACACTGACTGAATAAAGCTGTGTGGTTTAAGCGGTTTATCAATGTTCGAGTGATTCGTCAATGTTTCGATTGACTTATGACTATCGATTGATAGCTGGATTTATCGATTGCGATGGAGCGACGCGTGCAGAACGTTGGCGGCGCGTGCGGCGGCGCTGTCATTCGGCGCGTAGAGACGCGACTCCTCCTTCGGCGAGAGCAGCTCCTTCACCCAGCGGCCGGTGTCGGCGATCGAGTCGAAGAGCGAGTCAACGATCGACGCCTCACGGACTAGGCGTCGCGAAGGAGCACATCTGAAAGCAAAAAAATTATTTAAAAAAAAAATTCAATTAATAAGTAATTGTATTTGATGCTATAATGTTAATAGTATTAATTGCCATTACACATGTAACAATATTGGATAAATATAGTGAAGATTATATGGAAATAATACACCTTTTATTAATATTTCCAAATATTTAGCAAAAACAATTTGGAGTGATTGGTTTTATTTGGCAGAAAAGTAATAGTTATTCTGCATACATATATGTCTGATGGTAAAAGGCAAATGAAAAAAATGAGCTAAGTTCATATTAAAGTGTAATGTTCTAGGAGGAATGATTAATTTGTTGATTCGTCAATCATCCTAGGAGCATTAACTATGAAGGAGACAAATTTAGGGCAAATTTAAGATTTTCATATCTGATGGATTTGTAATTTCGTTTGGGTATACAATTTTGAGGGAGTATTCGTGAGTTAAATTAGGTTGTAAACCTTCGTTCAAACGAAAATGAATTGCTTGTCATCTTCATGACCCATGAAATATGGAACAACTAAAAATAAAACCCTTTCGGTCTTAATCAATATTGTGTAAAGAGGATTTCGAAAAGAGAAAGTTAAGATCGGAGATTCAGCGCGCAAAACCGAAAAAATATCAAAAAATGCAAACAATCTGGGAAGTTGGAAGCTTCAAAATGGTTCTGCCACCAGGGAGGCGACTTTTCGAGATTCTTTCGGTGGCCTTTGTTTGCTTGCAAACAAAGCCAAAATAGGGGTGCAAGAGGAGGCAACTGCTTGTGCTAGTCAAACAAGCCAAAGTGAGAAAAGCAAACGGACAGTCCACAGGTCGCCTTGCAGTGAAGACGCGCTGCCTTGTTCAGGCAAGTTCGAGCGGCGAGACTAGCACAGGATGGCGACGTGTCACCGCATATCTTGGAAAATGTGAGATTAGTCATTAAATTAATTTTTTGTTCGAAAAATAAACAAATCGGAGGATTGAACGCCATCTGGATATGTTTGAAGTTGACACGTCTTAGACTCAGAATTAGGAATACTTGAAAAATACTATATGTACTATATTCAACCAACTATGCTCAATCAATAAAGATAATGGAGTTTGCGAAGAATAAAAGCATACATGAAATGAGTGGTATAGGGTCAAAGCATTTATGAAAAGAGAGCTTTAATTATTTTGATTTGTGCATGAGGACCATCGAGCGAGCTTTTTTTATAGGAACTGTACACAATATTGATTGATGAAATCTAACCTTCCATAGGGGAAGGGAAGTGTTTTCAAGTTTTTTTTGATTGATGCTATTTTATTCTTTTTACTGGTCTATATGTTCACTTTTTTCCATCCTAGTCTATATAGTAATTGGCTAGAAGTCTAATAAGTGATTCTGAATTGACCTCTTCGGCTGTGGAGGCCTGGTTTGTGGAGAGCAGAATGAGCAGCAACAGGAGAGCAGCAGAGGGCATTGCATTGCAGAGGCGTGTCATGACGAATGAAAATCACTCAGGCACAAGTGACGGAGGCGCTTCTCCTTCCGAGGCATGCCATATTTCGAACGGGGTGTGGCGAGGAGGGTGGGTGGAGAGGTGTTCCAGTTGGGGGGTTGGCAGAGGGTAGTTGCTACTCTGCGTTGACACAGCAGACCTCCCTCGTTCTAGTCTGACACATCTCCTCCTCCTCCTCCTCTCCTCCAACACTGTCCTCCTCGTCCTACCCTGTAACCACTCTAAAGCTCGAAGCCTGTCCAAGCCAATCTCTAGTTCTCTTTCTACCCTGTAACCTCTCTAAAGCCCAGATAGCCTGTCCAAGCCTTTCTCTAGACCTCCTCCTACCCTGTAACCTCTATCTCAAAACCCTGGCCTCGATAAACCTCTCTGTATTCTCAAATCTTTCTCTGACACTCTTTACAACTTTCCCTCGTCACAATGTCACAATGGCCACGTAGAGCCTGCGACAATCAAATCGCATACACACGCGCGGACACAGACGCTCGATAATCTCTTGGGCGCTCTGAATCACAGCCAAAACACACGAGAATTTTTGCGCTTTTGGTTTTCTTTTTTTGTTTCATTTCCTTCTCGTGAGAATCCGCCCAACAAGCCTCTTGCGCTATTCTCTCTCACAGAGCAGCACAGGGTATTGATTTACTCTTCCTCACTTATCCGACGTGATTTAGAGATATATTATATATGTATGTAGCGAGATAGAGATAGAGGGTATGATAGAGCAAGAGAAAAACACAGATAAAGAGTGGAATAGAGAAAGAGAGTGAGAGAGTAAAAGAGAGAGAAATATAACGAGAACGAGAGAGGAGTGAAAGAGCCGTGGATAAACACACTTACAATTTACTGCCTCATACCGTGCCTGAGCCGCTCATCGATGTCGCTAGAGTGAAGTGTGCAACAAGTGCTTCTCAGCCGTCGTTCCTATGTATGACTCATACTCAAAAGGAAGGCGGATGAATCATAGAACTTTTTAAAAAGCTTGCCACAGCAATCACCAAAGCTGAATCAAGGGGCCTATTAACGGAACAAATACATACATACATATGAGTAATATTGATACGGATTCCTATTCCCCTCGATCTCCATCCTAACTTCCTCTCTTGTTGATCACCATTTTTGAAAGATCTAAAATAATCATACCTTGATCATCATGAACAAAGTTCACCTAGCGCTAATGATTAGAGAACCATACACTGAAGCGAATGTACTTCTCTAATCATATATGCGATGAAGAGGGTCGTCGAAGGGAACACAAGTATATAAGTTCCTTCTTTACGAATGAGTTGAAAACAACAAGTGCGCTTGAACTCTAGAGGGCCTTATAACGTTGGGGAAAAGTGCTCTGAATGAAGAAAAATACATTCAAAAGGCTCCGCCAGGGGCTTGATTCGAACCCACATATGGCTATTTTCCGTGATCAGTCTTCTCTGAAAATTGTGAAAATAACGGATTGTTCTAAAAGATTTTGCACGGAGTGGGGTTCGAACCCACGCACCCTCACGGGTACCAGAACGCCCAACCGGAACCGTACTCTGCTCGTACGAAGCTCGATCGCTTGAGTCTGGCGCCTTAGACCACTCGGCCATCCGTGCACACCTGTGTGATTTACAGACAGGCAATACATTTTTGCAATTGTCTGTGTATCCGCACCGCCACTCAAATAAACTGCTTGTCGCTTATTCTATCGCTATCTTCCGGCATCCATATTCTTTATAATGAACCCATATAATTAAAAGATTGAAGAGATTGAATAAATATGTATAATTCACTCTTTATCTCAAAATTGGACTTTTCCATCACGTCGCTAAAGTAGTCTCCTTCTGATTTTCTTACTTCTCGTCATTTCCAAAGATCTCCGTTCTTTTGCTAAATGCCCGGGAAACCTATCGCATTTATTCTCTCACGTCCACAATTGTTTGCCTACGCTTTGTATATGTTGTCGAGCAACTTGAAAGGGAGCGAGAGATAAGGAAAAGAGAGAAAGAAAACGAGAGAGATATAATTATGGGAATTATCATAAAGGAGTCCATGACAGTAATGGCTGTGTTTCGCATTTTATTTATCGAGCGTCCGTGAGAAATTGGTAGTGAAAATGTCATGGATTTGCATTTTAAAAACACTATTGTGAGTATTAAATCGTTCCGGGTCTTGTCAGGGTCTAGCTCGGGCATTTAATCCAAATGCTAACCGGCCTGGACTTGCCCGTGTTCGATAAGACCGAGCCAAGGCTGGGCCTCATGCCATGCGGGTCAGCCCCGGGCCTGATATTAGTTCCGTCCCGGCTCGGAAAATGAGCAGCGGGCCCTAGTGTCGGTCTGAGACATGCCCGGGCTTCTGGTGACCCACCGAAGAGTAATTCCTTTTCAAAACACCTTAATTCAATCAGAAATAATGACGTTTTGAAGAAATCCTTTGACGGCTTTGTTCTGCAACATGAGAAATTGCAAGATAATATTAATGATCCTAATTGGGAGAAGATAACGAAGAAGAGAACCACGGAAGAAGACTTGGTGACGTCGTCGGCCGCATCGAACACGGAGACTTCTTCGCCTTCTTCTCCCTCTTCCGCGAAATAGTATTTGACCGTATAATTAGCACGTAGACTATTTTTTGTTTCACAATTTTGATACGTTTTGGAAAAACAAAACTGGAATTACCGTGTATTCGCATTCTCCTAGTTCTTGCAACATGTATGTGTTTATCGCAGAGGTTTGATCATATAGAATAACAAGACATTGAGATAACTGAGTGATGGTGGAGTAACCACGCAATAGTTAAAACGAAAAGACAATAAACAGGAGAAAATATAATAAATTATATTACTTAATTAAACTGGATAAAACGGTATAGCAAATAGCAACAGTCGGGTAGAAAAAAAAGATGAGTTACAGGAGCTGGACTAGGAGTGCAGCGTATTTTCGAAACGTAACGATTGAATTACACATCACAGCTTCTTCAGGGAGACGATTCCAAACGTTAACTATTCTATAAGATAAGCAGGCTTGTCGGGACTGGAGGGAAGAAAGGGGAGGCAGAGAGAGTTGGATAGGGTATCCGCGCAGAGAGTAGTGAGATCGACGGAAAGTGAAAATAGAAGAAGGCTCGATAGAAGTTTGATTTTTGACTATTTTGAAAGTGGTAATAAGATCATTCATTAAATGTCTTTTTTCAATAGAAAGGAGATTTAGCCGGGATAGACGCTCAGTATACGACAAATTTACACCTATGTGAAGAAAGACTGACCTAGTGAAGCTTCGTTGAACTTTTTCAATAGATTTGATAAGATTAAGACTAGAGGGCCTCCAAAGTTCAGACATCGAGTTAAGTAGAGGGAGAACATAAATTTTAAATAGGCGGAGAAGTAGGTCAGTGTTTCGAGTGCGGAAGGAACGCAAAATGTAAGAGTAGCGGCCAGTGGTTTGGCAATGGTAGACTCAACATGAGCTTTAGTGGAAAGTTTGTGGTCATAAATTAGCCCCAGGTCACGAAAGGAGGAAGCGGCGGAGAGTTGGGTTCCACGAATTGAGAAAGTAAAAGGCGGATGATTTCCAAGAAGCATTACATTAGTCTTTTGTAGGGAGATAGAAAGTCCCCATCTGGACGACGATGCATCAATTGAAGAAAGGGCGGCTTGGAGAAGCGCAGGATTGTCTAGGGTATATATTTTAATGTCGTCTGCATAGATGGAATAGCGGCAGCCAGGTGGGAGACAACTAACAATGTCGTTTATGAAAATGATGAAGAAGAGAGGGCCCAAACAGGAGCCTTGAGGCACACCAGTGGGGACTACTGCGGGAGCAGAGATCGAATCATCAACAATAACAGACTGAGTGCGCTTATGAAGGAATGCAACCAGTAATTTGTGCAGGCAACCAGAAAACCCAAGAGAGGCAAGCTTGTACGATAAATGAGAGTGGGGAACGAGGTCAAAGGCCTTCGTAAAGTCAATAAAGGCAGCGCTAACAAAATGGCCACTATCAACGGCAGAATGCCATGCATGAAGGGAGGAGAGGAGGGACTGGACTACAGAACGGCGAGGTCGAAATCCAAATTGGAAAGGGGACAGAAGGGAGTTGTTGTCAAGGAAACTTAACATATGACGAAAAATAGTACGCTCAAAGACTTTAGAAGAGCAAGTGAGATCGGGCGGTAACTGTTAACGCAATCGCGCGGTCCTTTTCGTTTATAACATGGTCGAACTAATGCGTACTTCCAAACAGAGGGAATATGCGAGTGAAGCAAAAAATTATGGAAGAGGAGGGTGAGAGGTGTAGTGATGGAAGGAGCGGCATTTCTTAGGAAAATATAAGGTAGACCGTCTGGAGAGGTTGAGTTTCTGTTAGGAAGACGGGATAAGACGCGATAGACTTCGTTCGCGGAAATATCTATAAAATCCAGTTTAGGAGAATCATTGGAAAACGATAGTGGGGGAGGAGAGGGAGGGTTACGTGTAGGAATTCTGGAAAAAGCAGAAGAAAATGTATTAGCCTTCGAAAGTGAATTGAGAGCCGGACCAGCCGGGGTATTAATGGTGCCAATAGTGGGAGAGTCTCTAATGATTCCATTTGCATAACGATACAGTAGGCGCATTTGGGGGGACTTGGAGAGAGAGAGTTCAAGTTTGCGACGGTTACTGTAGAGGCTCCTTTTGAGCTTGCGAGATGCGGAGAGGAAAGGCGAGAGACCAAGAAAGTGGCCCTGATTATAGAGCCGATGACATACTCGTGCAAGTGATTGGGTGCGAAGCGGGAGAGTTGGGTGAGATCGAAGAACGTTTCTGCGAGGTACAAAAGATTGGAGGGCATGAAGAGCATGAGAAAGGAACAAATTGTAGAGACAGTCAGGGTCAGCAGTATTGCCGAAAAGGCTACGCCAGTTGATCTTTGATAGATAGCCGTTGACTGCGGGCCAGTTAGCGCGTTTAAAATCATAGACGGAGATAGGTGAGAGGGAGGGAGAGGGTAGCTTGATTCCAAAATGGACAGTGGCATGGTCGAGAGAGGGCAGAGGGGGGACTACGTGGCAAAAATCAATGACGTCGAACGACGTAGAAAAGACAAGATCGAGCGTGGAGTGGGGCATAGACATGCTGTGTCAGTGCGAGAGAGCGTGCAAAAAGAGACAGAGATGCAGACGACGAGAGAGGAGGAGAGATAGAGGAGTGTGTGGTCCAGTCGACATCTGGGCAGTTAAAATCGCCAACTATTATGTGATCAGATTCATGTAGGGAAGAAACAGAATCCGCTATTGACTCGAGGCAACTATCAAAATCAAAGAGAGAGCATCTGGGGCTCTTGTATACGCAATGGATAACTATTTTCTTGCTAGGAGAGCAGACAGCGACAGAAAGAAGTTGGCAAAATATGCTAAAACTAGATTGAGATAGAAGGAAGGATGAAAGATTTGCCGCAATAAGAAGAGCCACACCTCCACCAGGAGAATCAGATATGCGGTCAGATCTATACACATTGAAAAGTCCATTAATAGAAAGCATGCCATCAGTGACTGTGGACGGAGAGGCCCAGGTTTCCGTAAGAGCGATAATTAATGGACGGTATTCAGAAATGTGAGCACTAAGAAGAGGCAACTTACGGCTAACAGATCGAATATTAATTAAAGAGCAAGTGATTACGGAGAGGTCTGGAGTGGTAGAATCCTAGTCAAAGAGGGAAGGCTGGTTGCTCGAGGGGGCATCAAAGACTTCGCCATGGGTACCTTCTGGTGGAGCGCAGATGCGAGGGTTCTTGTGGCCGGTGGCATCGTCCATCTCTCCAACGCTGTTCCGCTTGCCGGCACGGCGGGGCGGCTGCGAAACACCACGCCCTCGTCCGCCACGGCCCCGTGTGCTCGTCTGCCGGCCGTCCTGCAAAGCGAGAGAGAAGAGCGACTGTCGTTGAGTACCCGTTGTATTAGAATTAAGAGCTTGAGAGAGAGGATTGGAAGAGGAAGTCAAACGACCAGAGACATATTTTATAAAGTGCATTAAACAGACTTAAAAGAAGTAATCAACAGAAAAGGAAGAAGATATTCGAAAGTACGATGAACACCCAGTCGATGTTGCATTAAAATAGCATATTACATCTTATTTGCAAATTTGCTTTCTCTCTCTCATTCTCACTTTCTCTCTTTCTTTCCCAATTCATTGTGCTCTGACCAGGAGTTATTCTTCCTTTTCCATCTGGCCTCTCTCTTCAGTCTCATTTGCTCTCGAGGCTTCTTGTTCAAGAAAAATGTGGTGAATCCAGGCTACTCATGCTTTTGTTGAATTATTGTCATTCACCTCACACATTTTTTTAATGAAACAATCATTCGAGCAAATCGAGACTTTATGCGTTGGTTACCGCTTTTCAACTTTAAGAATCGATAGAGAAATGTGAATCAAACAGATAATGAGTAACTTATTCTTACGTTTCCGTTTATTCGAATTTCTCTACGTTATGTATAAAGTTTGCTTGTAGTGTACTGAATACCGTTAAAAAACAGTAAACAGCAGAGAAGAAAGACGGAATTCAAAAGAAGGTCGAACACTCAGACGATGTTGCCTTCAAGATGCGACATGGAACCACTGGAATCGGCATTCTACACTCGCCTTAATCTCATTGAATTATACGATTTTTTGGTTGTGTATTTTTTTTTTAACAAAAACCCGTATATATCTCTCATTTACCATTAAAACTTTTGACCTTGAAAAAGTGATGCTTAATTGTGATATTGGGAGCTGTAAAGTATTGTAGAGAATATTTCGATCTGACTTTCTCCTTCATGGACTAACCTGCGGCAAAATGGTCCTTATTTCAGAGTAATATGCACAGTGGAGTACATGATAAGAAGGCTCAGAAAGTGGAGCGAAGGGCTGACGCACGACGTGCCTGAACGATATTCTTTCTCGTAATAAACCATGAATTCTATCTGTGTACTTAAAGCAGGAATTAGCGAAGTCTTAGTCATCATGTGGACCTGGTTAGCGACGAAGAGCAGGGGTCGTTGTGGTGGGCGGGCACAAGTCCATGCAGCAGAGAGGAGGCGGAAGATGTGTTGTATGCAGGCCGCTCCTTTTGAGGAACCTTTTTTTCCATATACCACGAAGCTATTTGGAAGAGCCTCCCAAGTCACACTGGGCTCATTCGCATCCATCCAAAGCTCATCCGGAATCGCGCCAACTCCTTCTCCATCGAGCATCCACTGGAGGCGGCTTCGCTTGACAGTCACGTTATACTGGTCTTCGCCTGGTGCAAGAGTCCTACTGCCGACAAATCCAATCGATACCACGCAATTAAATGTCTCGACGAACTCCTGAAGAAACGAGAGATACTCTCTATTTCAGTCGTTGGGAAAAAACCTTTGAAGGGATTATCGCATTCTTGAGGCCACCCGGGGCAGATCGGCCATCCATTAGAGTGTCCCATGTCGTAATAAAAATAGGGAACATTCCTGTATTCGCGTCCCTTGATATTGACGTCAGTGTTGATGAGGGGATAAAGAGGATAGGATGGTGTTGGAGGGGAAGGAGCGTCTGAGAATTTGGAAGGCAGACGCATGCAGCAGGAAGCAGCCGGATGAGTCGTTAAAGAAGCAGTGAGCCTTCCGTCCTCTAACAGGACATTGTAAGCCAGCTGAGGGATTTTACTGTAATCGTAGATTCCACGCCGATCCGCATCAGAGACATTTACTTCACCGATACGCTCTCCATTCAAGTACCTTAAAAGAGTAGGTTTTAAAATCCTAATCAGTGAACTAAAAAAAAAAAAACATTTTTTTTTGGGATTTTAGTTTTTTTTTTCAAATTTTTGTCATGTGTGGTCAGAGAAGACAGTTGAACCTTTTCATCGATTTGTTGCGTCATAACGGAATGTTTTGGAACTGGGCACAACTGTCGAACGAACTCGAGTTAGCCGACAGAGATTCGTGTAGTCACATAATGATTCCAATTGGAAGGATTTGGATGCGCATTTAGTTTTGCTGCACCTGGCATTCTAGGTGCAGCAAGAATAAATGCGTCATGGAGGGGACGAGAATTTAGCCACAATGTGGCATGGAAAGTCGGTAGTTGTTCCTGCGATTGGGGAGCGAATTCACCGAAATGTTTCTACCACGAATTCAGTTTCAGCTACCGTGAAGGATTTGTATTACTTAGCGTATAATCTGCCATTGAATGAAGAGTTTTACTGGCTCTATTACCTAAATATATGTATTTCATGTCAGACTGCGCTCAGAAGTGGCGGCCTAGACCAGGCTCATCGTCAGCCCGACCCGGCCCAGGACGGTCTGTCCGGCCCGTGGGCTTTGTTGAGCCCGAAAGTCAGAATTTCTCAGAGGATTGATGCTAATAATGTAGACTTTAAATTTTTGGAAGTTTTTGAAATTTCTGTATTCATAGTAAATATAGTATATTCATACTAAATATTCATACTAAATATACATATCACTGAATTTTAGTGGAGATTGTTATGAACCTTAAATTTTTTTACATATTAAAAAAGCAAAATGTGATTCGGTAACCGAGCAGGGCCAAAAATGTTCGTGCCCGAAAAAGCATAAATTACGTGGTCCCGTTACTCTGACCATACATGACAAAAATTCCGAACAAAGACAAAATACCAATGTTTTTTTTCTAATTCACAGAGTCGAATATATTTCTTTCTTTTAAACATCTTACAAGTTCTTTTCGCTGTTAGACCGTCCAAATTTCGTTTGTTACGAACCAATGAAAGTTAGGTTTGCTGATCTCCCTCGGGATGAAAGCACTGTAGCTAGCGACATTGGCCAAAGGCGGCGCATTAGGATTCGCTTCGTGTCTCGCGCCGACAAAACATCCATCTGGAATTAAATTGAATGGGCTTAGTAGCATTTGAACTTTACTGATAATTCCATGTTCATCCCAAATTTCTTTAAACAAAATAGCTCATCAGAAAAAGAGTGGAATTTCAAAATTGCTCTCAACGGCTACAGATTCTCATAGAAGCACTGTAAGAAAAAAAAGCACCAAAGAGAGTTCCCAACACGACTCCCTTTGAAAGCTTTTCCCAAGTCCAGACTAGGATTCACTGCAAGAGCAAGTCCGTGCTGGCATCCTTCGCTGGAATCTCCCCACGTTGCGTTGTAGACGTATTCCACATTCAAGAAAAATGTTAAAGGAGGACGATCATCGAAAAATAATGAATGCAGGGTCGAACTGCCGCGTTCACCCAGGGAGTAGGCGCTCTCTCAATATCGCGTGCTCTTTCTCAGGTCGCGCAAAGCCGCAGAATGGCAATAGCGAGCGCGAATTAGAAGGGCTGATAAATTTATTTTCAGCGGTCGCCTTATTTTAAAGGAGCACGATCTCGAACGGAATCGATTAGAATTTTCGAAGACGTTGTCGCTACTCTCTAAGTCATATGAATCAAAGAGCCCTTTTGTCAGTCCAAGAATTTATGGCTGAGTTTGTATCTCCTAAATTTAAGTATTAACTTTAGGTAAGATTATTAGCCCTCTATTCTGCCACTCATTGCACGCGCCCCTAAGAAAAACAAAGAAAAGAGAAAGAAGCGAAGAGCACGTACAGTGGCACGAATAAGAGAAGGGAGCAGCGATCTAATGCAAGCGCTCAAAAGAAGCAAAGTCATTCTTTCTCTGCTCGATCTGCTTCCCTCTCCACTTTTGTACGTCTCACTTCCTTTCTCACTCTGTACTCTCTCCTTATGCCTCTCTCCTCGCCTCCCTTGTTCATGTTTTGCGCCTGAGGCTATGGCAAGCGTCTCCTTCTATTCACATGGCCATTCTCTCTCTCTCTCCCTCTCTCTCTCTCACTGTCTCTGTGCTTCTTGTTGGTAGTCATCCTCTCTTCTCCATTATCTTTGTTCACACTCGTTTTTCCATTCTCTTCGGCTGCCTCGAAGTCTCTCTTTTCCTTTCTCTGAGATTCAAAAGTAACATTTTTTGCCGACAGCTGGACAGCAAGAGGCGAGAGAGTGGAGAGCGCAGAGAAATCGATGGGTACTGTAGGGATGGGAAAGATGATAATTTCTTTTGAATGGAAAGAGAAGAGGATGATGATTCAGAGAGAGATAGCATTGGATTGGAAGAGGGAAGAAAAGATAGAGTGGAGGATCGATTAATGGAACTTTCCTCTGTTATTCTCCGAGCCGTCCGGCCAAGATGACCGGAGATAAGAAAAGACATGACTTGGCCTTTCCACCACAAGGAATTCTCTGGTAACTGGTCTTTGGCAGATCTCCCTATTGTTGCTACAAGAGAAAAGGAGTAAGCGAGAGAGTCGAGTAGAGCAGATAGTCCGAGATTACTCGCGAGAGAGAAAAAGAGAAAGAATGAAGATCGCAATCCATCTATTTATTTTTATTTACTTATTCAGTATATCACTTGTAATATGACAAAACTAGAAGGCATCATTTTCTCGACTAACGAGAAAAAACGGAGAGAAAATTGAAGAAAGAGAGAGAGAGAGAGAGAGAGAGAGAAAGAGAGCAACATCCTATAGACAGAAGAGTCTATAATTGAGGGAAAGGAGGGGAGCGAAAAAAAGGCGCAGCGAATCGCTCGACTCGTTGCCGAAATGGTGCTCCCTCTTGTGCAAGGCACCAGAGGGAGTGGGGCGGCATTTATTCACATTAAAATGTAGTTTACGCTTGAAAATAAGCAACTGTAGTAGTATTATTAATAAAACTTAGCTACTTTTTTTTTATTCCATGATTTACATAATTGTAGCCATTCGAGAGGACGCACGTAGAGGCGAATGCCGGCCTGGTTTCCATTCACAATCAGCATTGTCATTCTTAACCATCTTTACCTCAATCGCATCATCCTCATCCTGGCCATCTTCCCCAATTCGGCCACAACAGCTGCTCAGTTGCAAAGACTCTCGTTTTGTTGTTGTTGCTTTTTTAGACTTTGTTTGGTTTCTTTTTCTTTCGTTATGGCTTTCCTCCTCATACTGACACGATTGAGACATTCATTCACTACAGTGAAATATGCAAGAAGTTCCTTTCACAGCCGCCGCTCTTATGAATCATATTCAGGAGGAATCATTGAACTCTAAAAATTTTATGATTAAACGGTAGAAATTGTTTGATAAATAAGTATTCGTATTCCTCTTTCGATATACTTTCATTCTTGTTCATCGCAATTTTTTGGAACATTTAAAACAATTGAACATTGATAATCTTGAAGAAATTGTAGCAAAAAAAGCTAGATAGCAGATCAGAATAAATCCCATGGAATTGTAGGTCCCACGCCATTGCCACCATACCTGTCAACATGTTCGTATCTTTTTTTTGGACAAGACAGAATAATGACGTCATGAATAAAAGTGTTCTTTGAAAATACTGCGATCCAGCAACTGAATCGGATCTGCTTCTCTTATCATATGTGATATGGAGCGTATCCTAATTGTAAGGGAGCAAGCATTGTTCTTTACGAATCAGTAGAAAACAGGACGTACGTTTGCAATCTTAAGAGCATAATAACGAACAGAACACACTATCTTATTAAGGAAATAAAAACTTTGGAAGGATTTGCCTGGGGCAGGATTCGAACCCGCATATTATTGGGTTTGAGGCCCCACTGCCCTTGCCAATACGCGACCCTTCCATCAGGCTGAATCTAGCACCTGGTTTATACCGTACTGTCGCGCAATTTTTTACTGCTATGCATATAGTTCTATGAATGTATGTTTGCATTCGATGGAGTAAGAAGTTTGACATGTTTTTTATTCTGCTCAACAAAATGTAATTTCTTTCTTATAGTGAGATATAGAGGTAGAGAGAGACTCAGAGAGAGAGAGAGAGAGAGAGAGAGAGAGAGAAAGAGATAGAGAGAGAGAGAGAGAAAGAGAGGCATTGCACTGTTCACAAAACAAATTGTTCAAAATATGTGCACGGAGGCACTCTTACGAGTACCAGAGCACCCAACGGGGACCGTACTCTGCTCGTGCGAAGCATGATCGCTTGAGTCTGGCGCCTCTGACCACTCGGCCATACGTGCATGTTGTATAAATGGCTATTGTTAATAAAGTGTGCGTTAGCTTTGCTTGGGTGTTTTGCAAGATAGCATTGGAAAATAAGTGAAAGCCATTCACGAATAATTTTTAAATATCTGAAGACACTGCCCGGTCAAATGAATACCAAGTAGTAAGTATGAAGAGATGACATAAATCAACTTCTGATATCTGTATAAACCAATGCTTTTGATATGCCGCAGTTATTACTATTCTTATTTACTTCTACAGGTTTTGAGGTATTCAAAAAAATGACCAAATTGTTCAAAAACTATTGCACGGAGTGGGGTTCGAACCCACGCACCCTTACGGGTACCAGAACGCCCAACCGGAACCGTACTCTACTCGTACGAAGCGTGATCGCTTGAGTCTGGCGCCTTAGACCACTCGGCCATCCGTGCACACCGTGTGATTTACAGACAGGTGATAAATTTTGCAAGTGTCTGAGTATCCGTTCCGCCACCTAACTAGACTGCCTGTCGTTAAATCTATCGATATCTTATGAAAGTAATCATTTTTTGAAAATATTACAGACATTGAATAAATTAGGCTTGTTTGCACTTTATTGGTCTTTTCCATAATCACGTGGATAACTATTCTTTTCTCTGTTCACTCCTTTGATGAAGATCTCCGTTATTTTGCTTGGTAAATGCCAGGGAAATACACTGCATTTATTCTCTCACGTCCACGACTCTTTGCCCACGCGCCTTTCCGAAATGGTCGAACAAGATGGAGGGAGAGAGTGATAAAGAGAGATAGAGAAAGAGAGAGAGAGAGGAGGGGAGAAAGAGAAGGAGAGGGAGGGAAGAGAGAAAGAGAGAAAAGAGGAAAAGAAAACGAGAGAGAGAGAGAGAGAGAGAACGAGGCACCCCTGTCAGAGAAGCAGAGGACTTTCGCTGCTATTAAAGATATGTATCTCATATTTTTTTCCCTTTCTCATATGGTAGAGCATGCAATAAACACATCATTTCTGTGTACATTAAACGTTCTTATACAACAGTTATCCTCTTAAAACAAAGGCCCTCTTAAAACTTTGTACATTCCGCCTATATGTATGTAACTAATACTTTGCTAAAGTGCGAATTATAAAAATCAAGGAACATTTCAAAACATCAGAACAATCTCTATTATTTGCATGATTCCTTGCATCATGACAATGGTTAAAAGCACGAATGCAAATGGACGTTTATACTTGTGTTTCTACTTGAATACTTTCGTTCTCTCCCGTTTCCATATCACAATAAAAGGCTTCTTTCAAGTTAAGCAGAAGCGATTTAAATATTCCTTATGCCATTTAAATTTTTTTTTGCTGCACTCTTCACTCGCGGAATCGTTATCTCATGTAGTACATACATAATATTTCATTGCCTTTATATTGAACACAATCAATAGGATATTAAAATCTCAATAATTTATTTAAATTTTTCTCTCTCCGACATTTAGTTCCATGTTTTTCTACGAAGATGGGCTCTCACCGAAAGCAGGGTGAAAAATTCGTGTTTTGATGATGTTGTTCTAATCATATCGGGTACGCCGAATGTCAATTTAAACATGGAAACGTCTGACATTACTATGTATGTATATAAAAAGTGATAACAGCTTGAACGTTAGATGACGAAGAGTGTTTTATCGCCAGAATGTATACAATACAAGTAAGCAGGTGAATGTCAGTTTTCGTCTGCTACATATGCCACGCGGTCGTTCTAGACTTCACTGTC
Source organism: Allodiplogaster sudhausi (assembly GCA_945643635.1). NCBI lineage: Eukaryota > Metazoa > Nematoda > Chromadorea > Rhabditida > Diplogasteridae > Allodiplogaster > Allodiplogaster sudhausi. Next base: position 3,168,784 of record CALZFC010000027.1, read on the forward strand.
GTGTTTTCTTCCAGTCTAGAATTATCGAAAGGGCTAAAGGCCAGCTCGATTTCGTCATGTTCCTCGATGCCTTCCAAAACATTCTCGTCTCACCTTAAGTCGTGACTGGAAGAAAACACGACACACTTTTTCATGTTCAAATTGACATTCGGCGCACCCGATTTGATTAGTACAACATCGTCATGATAAGAAGTTTAAGGCCAGCTGTCAACTTCTCCGATGGCTCTCGATGCCCTTCAAACCTTTCTCGTCTCGTACGCATGCGTCTCGATGGCCGCCTACATTCTCCTCGTCTTCACGATCTGCACGCGACGGAAGGCGACGCCGGTCTTGCGAGGATCCTTCTTCTCGCTCGTCATTGTGCACGTTAGTATTTATTAAATTATATTATAGTGCAGAATATTATTCCGATATTTGCGGCCACTTCGTCAGATTCCGGCAGGCGAGGACCCGTCGAATTTCCTCCACGTCTTGGATCACTTTTTGTATTATCCATTAAAAATGCCTCGATCCATCCGGATAAAGACTTTTTTTAAGTATAGAGTATAGTGCTTGGCTCATTAGTCATGCGGCCGCTACAGCCGTATCCCCTCGCCACAGAGATGAAGCACTTTTAGCATTGTACATGTTTTAAAAATTCATTTTTGACGAAAAAATCCTTGTAAGCGCAAGTAATGGCCACTGTATTCTTTAAGTTCGTCGCCGACTTCCTCTTCTTCCTCGAGTTCAACATCCTGATGCGCGGCCGAAAGTACGGCTACCTGACGTCCTTCTTCCAGCCCGGCTCCTCCGCCCTCCTCATCGTGCCGCGCATCTCGAACGGCTTCCACTACTACATCAAGGCCGTCGTCTACATTGGCCAAGTCATCTTCGCCGTCAACCGAGTGACTTCAGCGTACTGGCCGATGCACTATAACGTTGTTAGTTTCAGCGAATTTTTAGCATATGGCTTTGCATTTTACATACATATGTATATGTAAAATGTAAAGCCATATGCAAAAATATTCGAATTCTAACAGCCAATTGTTCTTCTTCTCCTTTTGTTATTCTGTGCAATCGCTGGACACAAATTTAGCGGCAGCACAAAAACTGTGACATCCTCCCAACGTTTGCACGCCCCCCCCCACTTTTTATCTCCATGCCCTCTTCATTCATTGCACGTGGGGGACTCTGCCACCAAACTGTGTCATCCGATGTCACAATTCTCTTTGGCAGGACTTCAATGTCATCATAATTTTGGTCCAATTTTCGAAATAACAAAAATTGTATGTCATAATTTTATCTATAAATGTGTAGGAATTATAAATTCATCTCTTTTTTTATTTGCCTAGATGTGGACGCCGGCGAGAATGGTGGCGCTCGGCCTTGTGCAATGGACATTGCCGCTGGCTGCCGTGCTGCCCGTGCATCTCAACTTCAACTTCACCATCCGCTTCATCGTCTACACGGAGACGGGCGCGCTGCGACTTGACACGGACAAACCGTCCACCGATGTTAGCGAAAGGCGCCTCAACATCAACATCACACTTTCGAATTCAGCAATGAATGGCCAGAGGACGCGTATGCATGTGTAGTAACCACATACATTACATATATACATACATATGCATGTGTGTATGTACATAGCTAGATAGATGCTATGTACAACATTGAAAAAAATTCAGATATATTGCGACTGTTTTACTGATTAATTAAAAAAAACCACTGGTAAAATCATTCGATAAATATTCAACACAATCGCGTAAAAATAATTAATAAAAATTTAAAATCAGATCATTGCCTACACCGACATGGGCTGCTCGGTCGCCGGAACGGCAATTTCACTAATCATGTACTTTATAACGATCTTCCTCATTACTAAGATGGCCAAGCCTACGGCATCAAATGTCAGTTGAAATAAGGAACAGTATGTTCAAAGAGATATATTCTAACAATAAGAGATTGATGGTCTTGAGAAGAAAACTTCTTTCCCTGCTACAGTAACCCACGTAATTCATTACACAGACGACATCAAGACGTGCGACAACAGTCGAAATGCGCATTCTCTTCTCGGCAATGATCGTCTTCGTTGCGCTGACGCTGAACACGGTCAAGCAGGTAAGCGTTACTCATAATGCTCATTTTCCCTGTTACCATTGTTTCTGTATGTTCATTCTTCTTCTTCAGGTCTTGACAGTCTTTGCCAATCAAATCGGCCTGGCGGCAGTCTTGTTCATGGGAGACCTCTCGTAAGTCTTTTTTAGTACTCCATATTTGTCACTCTAAAAGTTTATCTTGCAAACCAAAACGCTATGTCATAGAGCTATTCCACGAGAGTACAAATAATGGGGATCAACTAAAAAGTTACAAGACAAAAACAATGGCGGCTGACGTTGGTGGGAACCTCGCAATGACCTAGACTAGGATATCAATAGACTTGCCCATATGTACATACTCTGATAAGCTCCTTTACATATATGATGGGGGACACTTGACAATATTAATTGAAGAATTTTTTTATTTTATTAATTACATCAAAATTAATATGATGTGACAAATTATGTAAAGAACTTTAGAATTTTAATTAATAATTTTTTTTAAATTATACTTTTATGTACATACATACATGCATAGATACCCAATGATGGACCTGATGTACACGTGTCAGCCGTGGGCGTTGCTCGTGACGTCATCGGTGCTGAGGCAGAACATGATCGCTGCATTGGGAGTCGGTCGTGCGGCGGCGTCTTCTTCTCAGCTGGTCTCGACGTCGCTCAGCAACACACGCTCATCCTAATAACTTTTCATCTATTAAAGGGCCTATCGCACAGTTTGCGGTTTTAAGGTTCTAAACCGAAGAGTTTGACGCAAACTCGAAACCTCAATTTAGGCCGGCCTTATGCCAAGATTAGTTAAATGTACATATATACGCCCGTTCTGGCTTGCATAAGCTATATTGCCGCGTGAAATTAAAGTGGCAGTCCGTGGAGCTTAAAATCTGCCGTATTTACTATCTGTGTCTCTCGTCTTGTATATTCTTTTCTTGGCGGTTTCGGTAGTTTTTAAGGTAACACGACAGCTTCTCTAACGATAAGCTATGAATATTTTACTTTGAAGGGAAGCTTGTTGTTAGTTTTGTGAACGGATTGAATAGTTTAATTTTGCAACTTCCGACATCTACATCTTAAATGATAGCGAACAGCGAAAAAATATAATCTTTTAATTGAGACATGGAGAGAAAAATAAAGACAAGATAAACCTTGTTATAACGATTTGTGCTAAATTAAGAAAAGATTTGCGCGCTGCCGTTTATTGATCATTATAACAGCAAAAACTACAAAAGATTTTGCACGGAGTGGGGTTCGAACCCACGCACCCTTACGGGTACCAGAACGCCCAACCGGAACCGTACTCTGCTCGTACGAAGCGTGATTGCTTGAGTCTGGCGCCTTAGACCACTCGGCCATCCGTGCACATTACTTCATTTGCATATGCTAATTATATTGTTGGAAACACTCTGAATCAAAATTTAGTTACTCTCAAGGGCGAGTGGCAGCGAGAGAAAGAGAGAGAGGCGAGGACAGAGAAGCAGAGAGAGAGAGAGGCAGAAAGAAAATGGCAGGTGAGAGAGAAGGAGTGATAGAGAGAGATATAGATAGATACAGGGAGCGAGTGAGAGAAAGGAAGAAAGGGAAAGTAAATATGTTCAATGTCAATACAAAGATTGCTCGACTTGTCGTTATAGGTAATTGCAGAGTTTGGAATCAAAGTAGGTAAATCACACCCATTTCTCGCTAAACCTGCAAATTACTGCCAATTAATTAGAGAGATACAAGAAGAAATATGTATGTAAAACTTGTGAAACGTCCACTTTGTTCTCATTTAGAAAAAGGCGGAAGTGATCATTTGAACGGCCGGAAAAGGTCGGAAGTGATAAATTGTCAAAATTTGGTCCGCTTACTAAAATGTGCTGTGTGCCATTCCCACCTGATGTTGGCAATCGCATAAAAAAGAAATCCCTTCTCTCTTTCTTTCTTTCTTTCTTTCGGTCTTTTTTCTGGCACTTGCAGTCAGTCTTTTCTGATGATCTGCGTCCTTTTTGCGGCGCATGTCTAGGCAAATGCCACGACCGGGAAACATGGCGAATTTATTCTCTCACGTCTCCGACTCTTGGCAAACGCCTTTTCAGAATTATTCAGGCAGAGAGAGAGAGAGAGAGAGAGAGAGAGAGAGAGAGGGAGAGAGAGAGTGAGGGAGAGAGAGAAAGAAAGAGAGAGAGAGATGATAAAGATAAAGAGGCGAGAGAGAGAGAGAGAGCGAGGAGATTAGAGAGAGAGAGACTGAAGAGCAAGAGTGAAAGATTGGAAGAGCGAGAGAGTTAGGGAGAGAGTGAAAGAGAGCAGAAGACAAAATGCATTGTTTCACCCCTCTCCCGCCATCTTAGCCTGATTGAACGGAATGTCTATGCGAAATGCTCTTGCAATCGCCATGAAAGACATATCCCTTCTTTCCATCTCAATCGTGCAGTCCACTTTCACATACGCCAGTAGAACATGCGAAAAACCCCACTACCACCTAGTTTACATTCACGAAAAAGTATTCTTTGCAAAAGTTCCTTCTCGCCATCTTGCCCTTGTTCTCTGGCTTATTACATTATTCTTCGAATATCACTACTATATGTATGTACGTATGTATGTACATATGCCTTACATACGCATATTAAACTGCAAATACAATTATGCGGCATGGCGAGTCTTTAATAATGTCTCACAAGCGTAATCATGCTTACCATTAGCGGGGGGAAACATCTTTCACAACGTGTGTTAGTCTATATAATCTTGTTGATAAAGTACATTTTTTCTTCTTATTCTTTAAAAATGCAAGCGCTGAAAAAGGGCTGGGCAGATCTTTGCATAGATAAAACAGTCCGCTATTGCTCAGATAGCATGAGCCCCTCGTATTGGTAGAAATCCGTTGATTCAATGGATGTAGTACTAGAAGAGGAAATGGCGCTGAACGCCTTCCACACCTTTCTCTTCACGTACGCCTGCGTCTCCATGGTCGTCTACATTCTCATCGTCTTCACGATTATCAAGAGACGCAAGGAGACGTCCGTGCTCAGGGGCTCTTTCTTCTCGCTCGTCATAGCACATGTGCGTGAAGTGTTATTTTGATGATCTTTATCTTTAAAAAGAAAAAAAAATACTAAAATAGTTTAAAGTAATAGAAAACCTGCTAAAAGATTAATTATTCGCAGACCAGTTTCGAGATGTTAAATCGTAATTTACCTTTTAATTAAATAAAATCTAGTTCAGTTCATCGCCGACTTCTTCCTCTTCCTCGAGTTCAACATCCTGATGCGCGGCCGAAAGTACGGCTACCTGACGTCATTTTTCCAGCCCGGCTCCTCCGCCCTCCTCATCGTCCCGCGCATTTCTAATGGCTTCCACTACTACATCAAGATTGTCGTCTACATTGGCCAAGTCATCTTCGCCGTCAACCGAGTGACGTCAGCGTACTGGCCGATGCAGTACAATATAGTCAGTGGTAATTCTGTCATGCAGGATGTAAGAGATTAGTGACATGGAAGTTTGAGTGAGATAGATATACATATGTGCGAGAAATTGACAGAAAAGGGGAAAACAAAATCTCTGCGCACTCTCGGACTGCATTCTGACTCGCTCCTAGAAACTCTATAAAATGAGCTATTTATCGCCGCATAAAGATATATTTGTTATGATCTCATAATATCGAGGTAATAATATATATTTGTTAATAAGAGAAATAAAATAATTTTTTCATATTATAACGTCAAAATTGCATAGATGTGGACGCCGACACGAATGGCCGCGCTTAGCCTGGCGCAAGTGACGATTCCGCTCGCTGTCGTTCTGCCCGTTCATCTCAACTTCAACTATACCATCGAGTACATTGTCTATCCGGAACAGGGAACGTTGCGACTCGAGACCGATCCGCCTTCCACGAATGTTAGACAACATGTTGTTCTTCTTCAAACGTATTAGCCATACTAAAATAGCAGCAGCATAATTAATGGTTAATAAATGAATGACTCATCATGCTATTCACAATCAGATCATTGCCTACACCGATATGGGCTGCTCGGTCGCCTGTACGGTGATCTCATTAGCCATGTACTTTATCACTGTCTTCCTAATCACGAATATGGTCAAGCCTTCGTCGACTAATGTCAGGCAATAAGGAACTTTTATCGAATTTACGTTTAAAAAGTGCGGAATAAAAATTTTTTTACACACGCGCCTTATTTTTATTGTTACAATATGGGAGCTTTTTAAAGACGCTAGTGGAACAAGTTTTAATTATGGAAGTCGCTAAAAAGATTGTTATTGATTAAGTCAAATGTAAAAATATATATATTGTTTACTTTTATATAACTTTCACATTACACTCTACTGGAGTGAAATTTGGATCATGACCATGAGTAAGCGGCATTCTCCATTAACCAACTTCAATTGAAGACATCGCGACGTGCCATGGCAGTCGAACTGCGCATTCTCTTATCTGCAATGATTGTGTTCATCGTGCTGACATTCAACACTGTCATGCAGGTTGATAAATTCAAGGAATGCTCTGTAATGATCCATTCATGAGGACGGGATTAAAAACAACAACAATAACAACAAACTTGTTTGTATGTACTGTTAAGGTGATGACAGTAATTGCGAATCAAGTAGGCGTTGCGCAAGTCATGTTCATCAATGACGTCTCGTCAGTTTGATAATTTTTGGTCAATTTCAAAACCACTCCTAGACATCTGGTCTAGTATGTAGCTTTCCTATAAGTTTCCTAAAAGAAATTTCCAAATATATTTCTTATAAGTTGAATTTTGCTCTTTCCATAGCAAGTTTCACCGTATCCCAATGATTTGCGTGTCACATGCTTGCGTTCATTGTCAGTCATTCTACAACGCACCAAGTGGGAAAGAGTAGAAGAGTAGGAAATAGTAGAAGAGAGAAAATGTCCAGGAAAAATATGGGAAAAATGCAAAATCACGACGTGCTGCTGAAGTTTGTGAGAATCTCTAGAAAACTCCCAGTCGAACATCACTGTTATGTTAGAAGACTAACATAGTACGCATCTACATAGATATGTAGATATGTATTTTCTGCACCCAATTCTCATCCGAATCCCATAACAACGAAAGGCAGTGAGAATTGAAACAGTAAAAAAACGCGCATGCGTTTGTGCATATTTATGGTAAAAATAGGAAATTAAATATAAATCTATGTACATATGAAAAGTGAACAAAACTGCAACTATTGTACGAAATTTACATACAAATCTGTTGTAAAAATTGGTATCTAACAATAAGCTAAAATTACTAATATTCTACGCCATCTTTCAGTTGTAGAAGTGCACACAAATAGCAGTCTATCTCTGTTCATACATTTGTAGCTACCCAATGGTGGATCTTATCTACACGTGTCAGCCGTGGGCGTTGCTGATGACGTCATCGGTGGTGCGGCAGAACATGCTGGTCGCTCTCGGGCTCAGTCGCTCGTTGCCGCCGGCAATGATCACGACTGCTGCCGTCTCACTCGTCAACACACGCACCACGACGGACCGGCCGTCATAGAGACATACTGTAGAATCTTATATGAATTAATATAATAACACTTTATCTCCACATATCACTAAGGTGTCCGTAAATAAAGTATATATGTACATAAGTATACTAATTTATTAAAGAAGCTGCTCTATGGAGATTACAATGTTGTTGTGCTTTTTTCTCCGTAATAATATGAATCACACTGCGTTTCATATGAATGCGCCCACTTTTCAAGAGACTGTGCAATATGAAGAGAGTAAAAAATTCAGAAAGGTTCATGGCCGTTAACTTAAAGGAGCTGTCCATGGAGATTACAATGTTGGCGCGTTTCTGCTAATCTTATCCGGCTCAACTAGAAAGATCCATAAAAAAGTTAGAATGATATCCTGCAGAGTGCCTGAGAAGAAAAACAAGGAATAAATAAAGTGAGTATATTTATGCATAAATCCAATCCAAAAGACAAGGCAAGGATGTGATAAAGTATGTAGCAGTTAAAATCTAAGACAAATCCAATGATGAATTATTTTAAGTTCGTTGTTCAATGCCCTATCAATGCGCATTTCGAAACATGAATGAACTAGTGCGAGCTACTCATAAGCATAAGCAAAACTAGGAGAACGTGCTATTCTGCAGAAATCTCTGGAAAGCGATAGGTTCTCTTCACTATTTCTTGCAACTTCACTCCATAGCGGCTGTAAGTTTTCTCAACGAAATTTATTTAATATTTTTAATTGAGCAAGTTGACGATGTGTTATTGTGCAAAAACTGCTAGATTTATTGATGATCTATAGTTTTATTTTATTATGAAACAATTGGAATTATCTTTGCAGAGTGCCGTCGTTTCTTCGGAAAGTGCTTTTCGGGCCTCGTTCAAATCGTCTACGCTCCTCATCGTGATGGCTCAAACCAGCGGGTCCATCTTCGCGCAATCCGAGCCAACTTTTCAAACCTACTCAAAACACATGTTTAGAAAGACCAAGAGAGAAGAATTGCCATAAGTCTATGAGAATGAGGTTGTGACTGACCTATCAGTGCTTGGGGAAGAAAGGATTAAGTTGTAAAGGAAGTTATAGCACTAACTTCCATGGCACTTTAAAGGCGGATAATTTTGAATATTAAAAGAAAACTAGATTATTAACGAGTATGGAGTGTGCATATCTTAATTCATACATTTTTTGGGAAATTTTTTTGGAAAAGTCCATTTCAATGGTTAAAGTTTACTACCAAAACGTTTTATATTAATTTAAAAAAAGGTCTTTTTAAAATTACAAATCCTTGAGACTGGCGTTTTTTTTTTCAAACATTTTTGAGGAACATTTTTCTTTTAGAAAAGTCCACTTCAATTGTTAAAGTTTATTACTAAATATTTTAATTTTATTCTAAAGAACATTTTTTTATATATTACTTATCCTTGAGACTGGCTGTTGGTTGGCGACGACAAGTACATTGGCTTCTTCTCGTGCAACTCTACCGATCCGCGTGACAGCTACTGCAAGGAGTGGTGGAGTGTTCGTCGGCAGTTTCGCTCTTATCCTAGACAATAAAAGTAGGAAAAATTGTGCTTGAATTTTTAAATGAAAATGAGCGCAAGAAATCTGTAAGGCTCTTAAGATTATCCGATGTAAATTAAGGCCACACGTATGGCGAGATTGTTGAAAGCAACTAATAACAGCGAAAACTTGTTAATCTTTTACTTCCTTTAAGCACCTCAACAAGTTTGAGAAGGTCGTCTTCTGTTTCCTCGTTGCCGCCTTCGTCGTCCAGATCATTGCTCTCGCATGGAATGCATTCTCCTTCTGGGCCTGCTGCTTCAAAAAGGTCTCATGTCAAAAATAACGAACTATGTATGTATGTACTTACATATTCCATCGACGAAGATGAAAGTTCTCCAAAACAGCCTTGGGGATATATCATATACATTCATACGACTTTTTTGCATTTATAAAACTCAACTTTAAATAAATAAATAACTATGCATATACCGTAATTTATCTTTCAGCTTCAATACAATTGCTCACTATTGGAATGAGGGGTTCTACTAGATGGAGGAATACTATTTCTCAATGTGATGCACTGATTAAAACTTTTTATTCTTATAAAGTAAGAATAATATCTCGACGTTATGGAATCATCACTGGAATATCAGTTCTAAACCAGCTTTTGAATGAGTACATAATCAGTTACGTCCTGAATACATTCGACGTACATTTGAAGCTGAGGTATTTGACATTTAAAACACTATGAATTGGCGTAATATTAGAGGGGGCTCAAATAAAGAATCGGGCGGAGGAGCGGTGCTAATAGTAAAAATAGGGTATACATATCTTATCTCAAATGTCCTAAAATATTATCTTCTCTCGAACTTGCATTGCAGTACGTGATCCACCCGCTCTCCGCGCTCTGCCTCCTGATCAGCATCTTCCTCGCCGTCGCCATTGCCGTCTACCTCGTCAACAACAAGGAGATCGTCGGTGAGGCGCTGTTGTTTTTTTTAAATATATTTCCATTTACATTAATAAATTTTTTTATTACTATTAAAAAATTCTCGAAAAAAACAAATACCATTTCAGGTGTGAAATATTTTCTCAAATCAGTAAATTAAATATATAAACAAAGTAGTAACTTTTTTTAAACCCATTTTCCCCAAAATAAATTAACATGTTTTAAAACAAACTGCCTAAAATAAAATAAATATTAAAAAAAAAACTTTTGAGATGATCTGCGTGCAGTGGACTGGAAGAATAAGAAGTCGCCCAAGTCACTTCATTTCGGCTTTGCGTGCTTTATGGCATGCGGCGCACTCGCACTCTCCTTGATCAACACCGTCATTGCCTTCGTGGCCATCTTCTTCGCCGATGCGCATCTCTGAAGAAGATAGAGATAATAGAGAGAGAGAGGGGAATGAAAAGAGTAAGAAAGATAGAGATGAAAAAGAAAGAGTGGGATGAAGAGAGAGTTCGAGAGGCTGCCCACTCCTGTAACATTGAATAAAGATGCTATTTGTGATTTTTTCCAGCTATCATTTCCACTCTATTGAATGGTTGTTCTTTGTCAACAAGAAGATAAACTTAACCGAACAAAGTTTATTTAATTAAGGCTCACCCCTGGAAACGGCGTAGGAACGTAACTGAAATGACCGGTGCCTTTATTTTACGTTGGCAGTCGTGAAGAGAACATGGATCGATGTGCCTGACGTCGTCCAAATCGTAACTTTTGACATTGATAATGTAACTTCCTCGACGATCTTCATCGTCGGCTTCTCTCATCCATTCTTCCAGTCGTTGTTCTCAAACCCTTTATTCATAACACATTTGAATTCTAAAGTTTTAATGTTAACGCTATGCTGATCTGAAACGGTATGCTCTATAGAAGTTTTAAAAAGCGAAGAAAATGGAATATCGGAGAAACATGATGATGATGATTAATTTTATTTTTTTTCTCCTGCCAATGCATTTTTGGGAACAATAGAGTCTCATTGGAAAATAGCATCATCAAAATATGAGCACGGAAATGCTATTGGGATTCCAAAAAAAAATTCTTTAAAAAAATTAATCATTCCTTTCGCCTCCAATTTTCTTGCTAAGGCTGCTGCCGTGTCAGCGTCTGGCCAGTGTGAATGGGGAACGAGGTGCCCGAACAAAGTTCAGAAAGACAGAGAGAGACCGTATGGACACAAGAGGATCAGGAGTAGAGAGATACTACTGATCAGGCGAGAGAGAGAGTGAGAAGAAAAGAACGCCGAGAAAGCACGGACATGAGATAAAAGAAAATCAGAGATGATGGAGAGAGAAGAAGAAAACAAAGATATTTGAATGTCCGATGCATCTGCTTGGATTGCTGCTAATGATGACTAATGTAACAAGAGAGCAGAGGTGACCACTCAACATTTGTATCTTGCCAATTCACTTTTTCTACCAGCCAGAAATGTCACTGCTATCATTCAAAGAGCTAATGGTTTTAAATAACTCCATATTTGGCAAAGACATTAAAAAAGGAAAGACATGTAAAATTCTACTTCATACAATTAGTTCTATTCTTCAAAGCGAGAGATATGTTCATTCTCAAATATAATCATAAAATTGAAAATTGGATGAACGAACTAGCATCGCATGTGCTATATCAAGTAGTTAGTCAAGGATAATTGACTTACTAGGAAAAGAAAGAAACATAAATATGCACATGCGGATTCCTTACACAAGAAAGGCAGAGAAAGAAGAGGGAAGCACGATATGGAGAGGAGTCAGAAAGGAGAGAGAGGGGTGCTTCTATTACATATCTTTGCAGATGTGACGATGAGAAGATCGCTGTTTGCAATATAGATAAGGGACGAATTTTTTGTTGATGAGAACTTACTCGAAAAAACATCAGGGAAGCATAGAGATGATGATTAATTTTTGTTTCTGCAATGATGGGAGAAATGGAATGTCATTAGAAATGCTATGAGCAAAATATGGGCGATTTCGACAGCAAAGAAAAATCTTTTTTTTTTAAGAATTAATCATTCCATTTGCCTCCAAGTTTCAGGAAATTTGTTTATTATTTGTGATTCATTTTCTTTTGTTGGAGGCATCTCATCAAGAGAACTAATTCTTTCAAAATCGCATAAAAACCGAAGTTGGGAAAGACAGATCATAACTTTCATTCTTCATCATACAGTATGTATGTAACAGTATGTTAGAATAGTTCAATTTTATTGTTTACATATTGATAATATTGATCAAAATACAATTCTCCTCCTTGAAGATAGACCGCATGGCCTCCAAGATGTTTGCCGCACTCATTCTCCTTCTCATCGTCGTGCACGCTCAGACATTTAAACTCGTTTGTAGCTTTTGCCGGGATTTCGTCAAGGTAATATATTCAAGCAATATTGTTGTCCTTGCAGATTTCGACCTAAAATTAATTATCAGTTTTCTGCCTTGAACAGAATATCCAAGTCACCGGGACATTCGGCCTAGCGCCATTCAATACTCTATTATGTAAGGGACGAGGAAATTGCAGAATCTGTCGAAGCATCCCGATCCATCCGATCATGTCGCGGAAGCTCTCGATGACACATGCAGCAGCGCCGGATTCCTCCTTACGGGACAATGCAAAGATATCTTGAAGAAGGTAAGTGTTCATCAATTACAAATCTCAATCTTGTTTCTAAAAATTAAAGATGCTATTATTCTTAAGTTCTAATCAGTGCAAGATTTAATAATATTTTTTCCTGATATCATTTGTGGTGCTTTTCATCTATCACTTTTTCTCCAGGCGATAAACGGAATCGTTTCGGAAATCGGCAAGGGCTCCCACAATGTCTGCGAAATCGTAGGAATGTGCTAAATACGTCAACGCAGAATAAATATTTTAAAAAAATTGAGATAATCTGCGTGCGGTGGATTGGAAGAATAAGAAATCGCCCAAGTCACTTCATTTCGGCTTCGCGTGCTTTATGGCACTCTCCTTGATCAACACCGTCATTGCCTTCGTGGCCATCTTCTTCGCGGATGCGCATCTCTGATGGGAGAGAGGGAAAGAAAGAAAGGAGAGATAATTATAGAGAGAGGGGAATGAAAAGAGGAAGAGTGGGATGAAGAGAGCGTTCGAGAGGCCGCCCACTCATGTAGCATTGAATAAAGATGCCATTTTTGATTCTTTTTTTTTCTCAGCTATGAATTCCACACAATAATATTGCGGGCGAAATTGTTCATAAATGAAATCGATAGTTGCTGTAAAGTGTGCGGCTTTCTTGGATATTTATAGTTTATTACTAGATTCTCCGAAGTCATTATACTCTCTGAGCAGCATCATTATAATAATTACAAACATTAAAGGAGATCTCCGGCGCTACTACATTTTTGATGTTGGCTTCATATTGTTCTAGAATGTGTCATCCAGTATAATATCCTCTGCGAAGACTTGAAAGTGTATCGAAGTCTGCCGCTGTTTTTTGTTGGCAAAACGACGTTCTTCTTTTATTTTTTGAAATATATCTCACATAGGTATGTTCTTTAAACTCATTTCACTCTCTTCCACCCTAGTACTATGTCAAGTTATCGTAGATTATTCTTGCTTTTTATTTAAGATTTTATCTTCTTCTCACAATGCATTTCAAGGAAAACTATTTAATATCTATCTCACGAAAAGAACACAGGTTACAAGTAGCGTCGTTATAGAAGAAGAGAGAGAACGGCCTCTCCTACTTTCTCCTCAACATCTCTGAGGGTTCCTCTCAAACCGCTCAGTGCATACGTCATCTTCTCTTTCGTCATTAAACAGGAAACGCCAACAGCGGAGAGTCGTCGCAAAGTGAGACTAAATTGCAAATCTTAGCTAACTCTACTCCTAATTTCGTTTTTATTCACTCTTTCCCTTTTCTTTCTCTGTTTCCCCCCTCTTCCTATTCTTTACCTTATTTTCTCTTCTCACATTTTCTCTCTCTCTATATATCCTTTCTTTTTCGCCCTCACTGTCACTTTCTCTCTTTCTCTTCCACCATAACCAATGAGTTTGTCCTTTCTGTGTGTGTTTGTGTCAAGTTCTCATCGACAGGCTCTTTATATTTCTTCTTTTCACTATTTCTCTTGCTATCTCTGACTCTTACTTTCCCTTTCTTTCTCCGCCTGCTCTGTACATTATAGTAAGAGCTAATTCACTTTAATGTACATATCAGGCAAACCGCCGAGGAGAAGAAAACCGTAACCGAAAATTTCAATGATGACGATGAACAAAAATGCAGAAATTAAACCTTCTCTTCTTGCTTTTTTTTTGTCTTAAAAGTCTTCACCTTAAAAGTCACGCAAGAAATAAAGAGATTAAAGAAAGAGTACAGTATTCTCCGATTCACTCAATTTTGGCCTCTCATTTGTGCTCTAATTGGTGATCTCTCTAGCATCTGCGGCATATTCCTGTATAGTGTATCTTCATTATTATTTTTTATGCTTATACAATTCATATTACAATTCATATGCACTTTCATGCAATACAAAATAAAGACAGATAGACAAATCAATGTAAATCTATGTATGGTGACCAAAAAAAGTATAACCTAAAAATACTCATTTTAAAGTTGCTTAAGTAATTATCCAAGAAGAAAGGCTGAATTAATACCAAACAAATCTTTACAACAGCTAAAATATGTTTGTTAGTCTATTAGGCATAGAATTTATAAAGGCTGAAATAAGAGTCTTACAAGAGCATATCAGAGTATATTTTCAGTTCATTTTCATCTACAATGCCAAGAAACATGTTCTCCCAGCATCGCAAGCAATAACTGCCCTCAGGCCTGTCGCTTTCTTTTGAACCTTGAAAGGGCAATCCAACTTGTGCTGCTTAATACTGTGACCAAAGGCTTTCTCTTTCGCTGCAGTTTACGCCGGAGGGAAATGAGGAAATCTCTCTTTCTCTAGCTCTCTCTCTCTCTCTTACTTTCCCTTTCACCTGTGCCAATTGGGAAAGAGCGCTCTCACTTTACAATGTGTCAGGCAACCCGCAGAGGAGAAGAAAACTGCAACAGAAAAATTCAAAGACAAAGAGGAACAAAATATGCAAAAATTAAACTTTTTGCCTTAAAAGAACACTCAACCTCATACATATACTCTTCAGTGATTTTAGCAGTACGCCACTCTCTAATCCTCTTGACGCTCTTTCTCTCTCTCAATCTCTCTCTATCTCTCCCTTTTCATTCAATTACAGTGAGCTTCTATTAAGTGGGGTTAAATGATACATCAAATATTTGTGTTCTGCAAGATGATTGGAGTATGGCTTGCCTTTATGTTGTTCGAAATGAAGTAACGGTCGACATTGTGTTCATGTAGATGAGAGATGTGAAAGGGAGTCGCGTTTATGACGACAGCTTCATATGTATCTGTAACTAAAGAAGGAGAATCATCAGACCATACAACTTACATATGCAAAGACTTGAAGGAAAATGTGCGAAGAGTTGCACAATCAATGGAACAGATCGGACACTGTGACGGCTCGAAAAGGATGATCTTTATCTCTCTATCACTCTCTCTCGATCTCTCTCGATCTCTCTCGATCTCTCTTTCTCACTTTCTCACTCTCTCTCTCCATCTCAGTCTAAATCTCCCTCACAGTAGCCTTCTCCTCTCTCTCTTCCTTTCTCTTTCTCCCTATCTGCCTCTTTCTCTCTAACTGTTCAGCTACTTCGATCCATATGTGCTGAAACAAAGAAGGGCAGCGTCAACATTTTCTGGTATCTCGCTCTTTTTTCCTCCCCGTGTCTGCCTCTCTTTCTAATTTCTTTCCTTTCTTCTCTCCTTCTCCCTCTTTTCTCTCTTCATCGCTTCACCATCTCTCGCAATCAGTCACGTCCTCGTTCTTCTCTGGTCAGCGCAGTCCATTGCAGCCACAACGACTTTCTACATATGACGCGATTTGCGAGAGAATCAAAAAGGCCACGGACATAGCCAAAATCGACCATTGTTGATTTTGCTCAAAAGTTCCCTGTATATGCTTTCTGATACGAGGAATCGATTGCAGATGGTCTGGAAGTCTGAAAATGCCTTATTCGTTTGCTATGACGGCTTGAATTATAGGGCTCGCCGCGCTGGGAGGCGAGTTGGACTCGCGTTTGAGGTCACTGCGCCGCGATCTGTTGTGATATAGAAACGATAATTTACACCATAATAGCCAAGATATTGTTCTAAGCAATAAAAAAAGAATAAAGTGAAAATTTCCAAATTTAAGTGTTTTATAGACTTTAATGTTTGAGGGAGCATAGCGAACGCAATACTCACTTTACCAGCCGCGGCATTAATCTTGCCGTTTGTCCAAGACATGTCAAGGACAATCGGTCATGACCGTTCATGGTCATAACCATGTCAAGGACACGTCATGGACATGTCATGGACACCTGCACATACGCGCTTTAAAATATTTTTTTTTGACATTTTCAGCCCTTTTTACTGTTATTCTACATTTATTTCACAAAAATAATTAAAATTAAAAAAAAGAGAAGCCAAAATTGTTCACTCTAAGTTCCCCCCAAATGTTTTCAAACATTACTAAAAAAGAAGGTGTCATCGGTCGTAAACTGTGTCGCATGCCATAATTTGTCCGGGACATCGGTAGTAACCGCGAGCGTGTCACTCTGTGCTCTCCACGCTTATGCACTCTCTCGCTGTAGTCGTGACCACGTATGGGACAAGCCCACAAAAGTGTCCATGACCATTGAAATTTTTTCTTCTTTGTCCAGGACGCGTCCATGACATGTCTTAGACATGTCCTAGACTCCTGTGTATTAAGATAGGCGGAAGTGGATGTGTCCAGGACATGTGTCCGTTTTATTTTGAAACGGTCATGACCGATTGTCCTTGACATGTCTTGGACAAACGGCAAGATTAATGCCGCGGCAGATCCGTACCTACATAGTCGAATAGAGCATGAAAATAGCTTTCGAATGAACTAATGGATTGTGAAAACTTAGGAGCTCTTTGATGTTTCCTGATCGATTATCCCGATGTGACTGTACAAATCAGAATGCCCGCGGATTAAAAAAGGCGCCTCAAATTTTTTCGCGCGTCCAAACATACACAAGAAGAATGAGCGTGAAATTTGAATTCGAATAACCTTAAAAAAAAGATTAATTTTTGGGCGCAACATGGCCCTAATTATATGACTTATAACAAAATACCGAAGACTTGGAATTTTATTGAAAGGGGTTCACTCTGTAGAAAATTTTACGCTCTTTCTTCTTGTGTATGTTTGGACGCGTGAAAAAATTTGGAAGAACCTCTTTTAATCCGCTGACCTGCTGATTTGTACAGGCACATCGGGATAATCGATCAGGAAAGATCAAAGAGCTCCTGTTTTCACAATCCAATAGTTCATTCGAAAGATATTTTAATGCTCTATTCAACTATGTAGGTACGGATCTGGTAAAGTGAGTATTGCGTTCGCTATGCTCCCTCAAACATTAAAGTCTATAAAACACTTAAATTTGGAAATTTTCCCTTTATTCTTTTTTTATTGTTTAGAACAATATCTTGGCTATTATGGTGTAAATTTTCGTTTCTATATCACAACAGATCGCGGCCGTATATGTATGTAAATTTAATTTATCTAATTTTCTCAATATATTTTTTACAGAGTGTGCTATCAAGCTGTCGCCATACACGCGACGCCCTTTAGCTTCTCTTCTCTCGTCATTAACACGATGTCGCTCTCTCTGCAAGGGTTGGTTTCGCCTTGTGCTCTCGAGATGGACACCGCACAGCGGCGGCGGCGGCGGGCGCAGTGAAACCGCGACGAGGAGTGTGTTATCTTTTTGTCGGAACAAGGACAACCGTCAAGTTGGAGGTGGTGGCCCTCAGCAAATGGCCAAATGGCTACATCATTCGCCGTGTAAATGACGTCATTTTTTTCCTATCTATATTTCTTTAGGCAAGACACCACGAAAGAATGGTTGGGTGCATCAGTTCGCCCGTTACGGTATCTTCTTCGAACTTTTATGAAAACACCAAGTGGTATGCTTTACTTGTATTCAGAGGTGTCAACGGCCCGGCACGGCCCGGCCCGGCCCGCGGGCCGGGCAGGCCCAATTTCCCAGGGCCCCGGGCCGGGCCCAAAAAAGTTGGGCCAGCCCGCAGGGCCCGTTTGGGCCCGATAAGTACACGATGTCGTCCAGTCAAGACGACTGATGGCACTTTTAAGTGCAAAACTTTCTTCATTTGTTCGTTTTCCCCCCTAAAACTTTTTCTACTATACATTAAAATGAATATTTATAGCATGAGCATGAAAATTTTTGAATTTCAAAATTTTTTGTAGCTTTTCGGACTTTTTTCCCCCCGAATTTTTGAAAAGCGGGCTCAAACGGGCCCACGGGCCGGGCCGGGCCCAAAATTCTAAGGCCCGGAAATCGCTCGGGCCGGGCCGGCCCAAAAATATTGGGCCCGTTGACACCTCTGCTTGTATTTCATACTAATGGAACAAGAACAACGAAAACAAAATCTATTTATTCTGGGCCGAATGGTCTCGCGAGGCCGAGAAGCGAATGCCTCTCTCTTCCTGGATGCGGAGAAGATCAACGCCAACAAGTCTGCACTTCAAGTGACGAAGAAACTCTTCCTCAACAGTCGGTGGAAATTCATTCTTAAATGCTTTGCAATAAACATGAACCATAAGCTATTTTCAGTGGGAAAAGCTCTATGAGCGGTCGGCGAAGAGGCAGACGGCGATTGTAAATCGAGCCGACCGGTACTTTCAAGTGATCAACGGAAGGCTCCATGGATATGGCGTGTCTGGACAGAGGAGAAGCGCCAGATCGTCTACCAGAAGAGAGACGAGTATGTCCACTCTCTCCACAATGAGCAGTACTCATAAGCGCATATGCGATGACACTGTACGAAGCGATGAACCATATCGGCGCAGTCAACATTCTCTATTGTGGTACACCTTTTTTTCTCAAAATAAATAAATAAATACATATACCGTATTTTCTCTATTAGTACCCCCGGGGATTCTATTTTTCAATACCCTTGCGAGGGGAGGGGGCACTATTATAAGGAGGGGTTCTACTGGAGGGAGGGGTACTATTTTTCAATGTGAGACACTAAAAGTTTGATAACAACTTTTTCTTCTCAAAAAACGAAGAATCATAGCACGAATTCATAGGAATCATCACTGGAATGTCTACCACATATTTTGAATGAATTTGCAATCAGTTCATTTTAAAGAGCACCCCATGCCTCCAGGATCCATTCGAGGTACGTCTCGAGCTGAGATATTATTAGGCTGTTAGGGGGGGGGGCACAATTGGAGGGAGGGGTTCTCTACTAGAGGGAGGGGTTCTATTTTTTAATGGCTTTATCAGAGGGGGGTACTATTAGAGGGGGGGGGGGGTTCTAATAAAGGGGGGGGTACTAATAGAGAAATTACGGTAGTTATTATTTAAAAAAGGCTATTTTTCAGATGCATACAGTGTCATATTCTTGAAGAAGAATGATTCCGAGAACCCTGTCCAACCGCTCACCTCGGTGACTTCCTTGCGCAGGTCTTACCTGAACCGCCCGTGGGTGCAAAGACGAGACTGAGTTCGTGACCGTGCCGTTCTTCATTCGCGCCGATAAGATTTTTTTAAACGTATTACTATATGTCCAGGCCCTTCCCTCCCTCCATTATCTCTTCCAACCGAGTACTTGTGGCCCTTTTTGTGCTATTATCTGTACCATCTGCACTATTCTAGCTATCTGTTTTGTGTTACTTTTACATGTGTATTTGTTATAGCTAATTTATTACCAACGTGTCGCGCAAGCATAAAGAAAGTAAGTAAAGAACGGGTCATATGCCGCTGATTTCCGCTGAACAGCTAGACGAAACGGCTCGATAGCATCATCCACTTCCGCTAGATTTAACTTTTCGCGTGACGCTTTTATTCATCTATTATAGTGACTTACAAGAGGTCAGATCCTTCTGGAGTGCTCGTAGAGCCTAGAGACTCTATATAAAAGTTGCTCAGAACCACTTGCCCATTCAAAATAATTTGTCAGGGTCCCAATGTTCAAACCATTAAGGGTTGTTCTGGGAGCTACAATTTGACTTTGAGCGATGTGTTGATAAAAGTTGCAACATAATTTGTGATTTTTCTATTTTATTCGTTTTCGGGCCGGAAGACAAATAGACGGCATTTACATATATTCGCGCGGAGAGCGCGAAAAAGGATCCTTCCTGGTCCCTCGGAAAGTAGGGTAATTGAACCGTATGTTTACATTAAAAATTTTTTCAGACTTTCTTGTTTTATTTATTACTGCTACATATATTTTTTCTTTGACGGCTGCATAATGCAGTGAAAAATCCAGCCGCGCATTCAATATCTGCCTAAAGTTTGAAACATATTCGGAATACTTGTTCCAAACATTGGCGTTGTTGTCACAGGTTGAAAACAAGCTGGCAATATCTCGAGCTGAACACAGTCTAACAAATCTCTGCGAAATAGCACAGGACAGAGAAAAAAGACGTCGCCGGTCGTCTGGTGCATGACTTCATACTCTCCTGGTCGAACAAGTACTACACGAACGACAAAATAGTACAGGCAGAGAAAACAGACACTTCTCACCTCTTCGTCTTACTCGAAGAAGCGCGAGGAGGCTTTTTTTCTCTGCACGTACTATTTCGTCGCTTTTGTGAGTACTTTGGTCGGCCAGGAGAGAATGGAAACATGCGACGTCTTTTTTCTCTGCCATGTGCTATTTCGTTGGTGACGAGCCAAAGCTGAACCAGCCTATGAATATGCAAAATTACCTTGACAAAATCTTCGCAAATACCGCAAACTACTGGAATAGCCAGAGCGTGCGCGACGAACAGAGGGAGAAGGATTGCGGCAATCATCTTGGAGGTCATTCTCCGGCTTGTAAATCTTCAAGGAGGACAAGTATGTATATATATTAATATTATCATGGTTTAAATATTACTATTAACCTATTATAAAGTACTGTTACATGCTGTGTTACACATGATTAGGAATAAAAGTTGTTGCCCGGGTGTGACCTCTGCTTTTATGCGATTTTGAACGGAATACGTTCTGTTTATGAGGCGCCTCCAACAAAAGAAAATTAGTCATGTATTACAAGAAAATTTGAGGCAAAAATAATGATTAATTTTTAAAAGGAAGTTTTGGAATTCCCAGAACATTTACTTGCTCCGATTTTAATTATGATGTTTTCCAATTACACTCTATTGTTCCCATTACGGCATAAGCAGCAGAAACACAAAATTAATCATCGTCTCTTTATTTCCATGATATTTGATTTCCTTCGCTGTTTTAAAGGCTAATCTCTGATTCAAATCTTATTTATGTGCTGGAAGGAAGAATTATCCGACGAAAGAAAAGAGTCACGTGTTATACTTATATACACATATGTAACTCCACAATAGGTGGAAATAGACAAAGGATGATGACGTCACTCCGATCTTCTACCAAACGGCGTTGTTAAAATCTGATTTGGAACAAATGTCGCTCGTTCATCTACGTACCCATTCGTACCCGGGCATGGAAAAAGAAAATCTGGCAATTTGTTTAATTTATCTAGATATTTATATTTGTTTTATTTGTTTAGATTCAAGGCAAAATTAAATTTCTCTTTTGTAATAGCAATTGCATTTCCTTGCTCATATTTTGATCATTCCATTTTCCAATAGCACTCAATTGGTCCCGTTAATGCATAAGCAGCAGAAACGCTAATTAGTCATAATCACTTTTCTTCCTGATATTTCATTTACTTCTCTGTTTTAAATGACAGTCTCTGATTCAAATCAAATTTATGATGGAAGGAATAACAGGCACACTGATCTCGTGAAATTTGAAATACGATTTTTTAAGCTAAATTCATATGTAGTTGGACAACCAGAAAGCCTTTTGCTTTATTGCATGAATGAGAATGGGAGCGAAATCTCTTAGCAGAAATTAATTCCCTTGCAGATTCTGTACGAGCTCGAGCCGTTGATAATTCCACGAATGATATCGTTCTGCTTCTGGAAGACAAAGTGATCGATGATAACAAACACACACATGTTTTCCAGGCCTTGTGTGGAAGAAAACTCTATTTTCAAATACTATACTCATTAGAATATAAGATTTTAGCTAAAAGGTTCTTGGAAATAAAATAAAGATTTGTTATCGATGAGCACTTGCCCCTTTCAAGGCCTTCTTGCATTTGGTCTTCAACAATACGGTGATGCTGCATGCGTCATGGAGAACTTCCGCAAAGTGTTCGGATGGATCGGGATAACTTGACAGATTCTGCAATTTCCCCAGATCATACTGGCAGAGTATTGAATGGCGCTAGACAGAATGTCACTGTTTCTTGGATATGCTCTTCAAGGCGGAAAAGTAAGTGGAAATTTGCAAGGAAAACATAATATCTGAACAAAGAAAATTACATCGGCAAGCTCCTCGCAAATACCGCAAAGGCCTGGGACAGCCTGAGAGTGCGCGACGACGAGAAGGAGAAGAATTGCGGCAAACATCTTGGAGGCCATTCTCCGTCGTGTCTCTCTTCAAGTAGGACAACTATATTATCATCAATATTATCATGTAATTAAGGAACAAAATATAAACAATACTACTAAAATATTGTTGCTTATTTTAGTTAGTAATTTTACGATATTGTCTTTCATGACTTTGCCATTTTGAAGGAAATTAGTTCGGTTGATGAAACTCCCCCAACAAAATATAATGGGTCAAACATATTAAGAGAGAAGCACTTTGATGAGAAGCGACGCGGGAGCAACCAGAGAAGAACCAGAGAAGAAGTACGTGAAAAGACATCATAAGTGGGTATTTATAGGGACGTAAGATGCTGTTCTTTACGTACTTTGGAACTTCGGATGTACTCGATGGGAATAGTGCATATAATATAATTCCTACTTTCCTTTGCATTCAATTCTACTGATATACACGTTCATAACTCCACAACAATTTCAACAATAAATTATCGGCTTATTATATTCACAATCTATTATTCAAAACGGATGTGTGTTATGGAAGGGGAAAAAAACAGGAAAAATTTATACATTCGTACATATTCATACATACGTATGTTAATATTATATTTATGTTAATATTACATGTATGTATGTATATTTTAAAAAAATGGATATATGAATCGATAGCATCATAAATGGCTTCATTCAGGAGAGCTTCATTTGCAAATTATTATCTTCGAAAATAACTAATCAAGTTTACTTTTAAATTTTGATCTTTTCTTCAAATCTAACAAGCTGATTACAGCTAGATACGTATGTACATACTTTAACCACGGTGCGCTAGCGAGAAAAACAGTACAACGGCTACATCCTGCCAGTATTCCGTTTTCAACCATTTGGAAACCCTTTGCAGATGATAACAGCGCATCTCTGAGAACCTCACTTTCTCCTGGTACTTCTATCTCTTTCCTTCACTTACCCCATCTCTCACACATTGACTCTCTCTCTCTCTGTCTCTCTCTCTCTTCTACCATGCTCTCTTTATCTCCGTCTCTCTTCTCTTCTAAAACACTCTCTCATTCTCCCTCCTTCGTCACGCACACACACACTCTTTCTGCAACTCTCTCCCTCTGATTCTCTCGCTCTTTCCTTCTTCGCCTCCCCTTCTCTCGCTTTCCTTTCAACATGTTCACGGATGGCGCTGCTTGATGACCCATCTTTGTCCGATCCCCAGATGTTTATATGCATCACGCCACTTTCCTATCGAAAACTGCTTACTCTTAGCTTTGTCTATCAACATTCCTTCTCTCTTTTTTCGTCATCTTCCGTTCATATATGAGCCTAATTAGTTGCTATTGCAAATTTCACTTGCTTCTGCACCAAAGTTAGCAGATATACATAATTAGCGCATAAATTCAGATGAGGACTGCTCCCATAAACGGAACACCGCCATATATATTTATATCCAATCAGCTCATTGAAATCAGGTTCAAAGAATTTTAACTTTGCCCCATTTATGTCTTTTCACACGTTTAGGCCTACTTTATTCCAGCTAAATGTCAATAAACGATTCTACATACAAGACATTCCTCCTCAGCAACGCCCACGCTGCGAACGTCGTGGTTAGATTTTTTCTTTTTTTTCTTGATATGTAGCGGTGCAACATTTGTCTTTTGTGTGTAGATTACGAGTATTTATGTATAGGCTGTGAGTCTTGAGAGAAAGAAAAAGCGAGAGAAAAATCTAAAAGGAAACAGCGAGGTAAGAGAGAAAAGAAACTAATGAAAAAAAAATCTGAATGTGCAGCCGCCACATCGGTCCGTCTTGCTGCCGCTTCTATTCAACGAGCGGCGATCTAGCTGTGTCTCATTTCACCGAATATCCTCCTTATCTAAACTTGTACGAGCCACGGCACGGATATCTTATTGAACTTTGCGACTCATGTACAATAAAGCAAGAGTAGACCTAATCCCAATTTAAGAGGGTTACAGGAAACTCAAGCTCTCCTATGAAAGTAAATTCCGTCAGCCATCTCAATGACAAGTACCAACGGAATCTCAATGGAATCTCATAAAGATCTTACAACCAATCTGTAGTATGGACAGTTTAGTCCGTTCTTTCCGTTCTTGTAAAATCTTATTGCAATCAGGAAGAGAGGTGGCGGAGTCGCATGTCACATTATTCTTGTCTGTTGTCTCTATCATCATCGCTCACTTCTTCGAAACGCATTGGCACTGAACAGCCGATAAACATGTGTTGCCGTTAATTCATTGTTGTCTTGTTCACAAGCAGCAAAAAGAATAGAGACAGAAGCGGGATCTGGGAGGAGTCCCCTCAATTCTTCTGGACGACGTCACTCTCTTTCTCACGACTGACCCAGTAATTGAAGCTCCCTTCCCGTCCGCTATGACACACCTTTTCTTTCAAAGATCAATTTATTGCATGAATGAGAATGATCAACGTAGACGCCTTCAGCACATGTTAATTCCTTGGCAGATTCTGTACCAGTTCGAGCCGTTGCTTTTTCCACGAAGGTGATCGATGAAATAAACAGCCGCATATGCTTTCCATACCTAGTGATGATCGATGTAGAAATAAATTAATAAAATCATTTTCCTTTTATAACATTTATGGAAACAACAAAAATATTTGTAAGGATGAAAGCTTGCCCCTTTGAGGGCCAGCTTGCACTTTGGCCTGAATTTTCTTTTCCAGGCTTAAAACTGCCAACCTATTGTGGGTATAGGAATGGAAGATGTAGTCCTTTGCCGACTATGGGAAGTACATGGGGAAGGAATAGTGCAGATATAATTATTCCTATTATTTCTAATTCCTACTTGGAAAAACGGTTAAAATCTGATTTGGAGCATAAACTCTTACAGTTTTATGCCGCAATCCAAAAAGATAGATATGTATGTAAATATCAGCGATTTTGAAGAATCTTACCAAAATATAGATACATACATATGCACACTTAATTGCTTGACAAAAAATTCAATATGCATACATACATTTTCATTTTTCGTATTTCTCTACGCTCTCTGCCTTATCGCCATCTCTATCTCTCTATCTCACTTTCTCGCTCTCTCTTTCCTCCTCTCTCTTTCTTCCTATTTCATCCTCTATCTTCCTTTTTTCTCCTTCTCTCCTTCTACCTCTCTCTCTCTCTTCCTCGCGTTTCTCTCTCTCATCTCTTCCTTCCGTTCTCTCTCTCCCTTTTCTCTCTCTCTAATTTCTTTCTACCTCTCTCTCTATTCCTCTCTCTCTCTCTCTTTCCTTCTCTCTCTCCCTTCATCTCTCACTCTCTATGTCCATCACTCTCTCTTTCCCTCCGTCCCTCTCTCCCTCTACCCTCTCTCTCTCTCTCTCTCTCTCTCTCTCCGCATCTCGTATTCGTAATGGACAGATTGGCTGCCTCCGAGAGCACTCTCCATAGCACGGCCTTGGCAGCGGCTGCGCAATCTCGACGCGGCAGAGCTCCTTGATCGAATTCAACAAAATATTATTTTGTTTATTCAATCATCTCAAATTGGCGGGAATTTGAACTTGTTCTTGTTTATTATCAGAAAGAGAGAAACACTTGACAAATTCAAATATTTTTCCTTTCGTCATTTTGAGAAAATGCCGAGATGCCGCGAGAGGGGCAGAAGTGAATATTATAATTAATATTAATACCACTCTGACTATTTTCCTTTTGGATCTAATTGTAAGAAGTGCAACAGGAACATGGAATAGCGCGACAATGAAAGTGCCATTCCACGCGTCATAATTTCCAGCATACACATTTTGGAGGATGGTTGCGGCTCAATTGGCACTCGCCACTTTTGTTCATGTTTTGTCCAAAAGCAATGAAAATTTGATATTCTCCGATACTGTACACATCTTGATTTTGTCCCCCCCCCTTGTTTGATTATCCTTTTCTCTCGCTGCATTCTCTTTGCTCCCTTCTCTCTCTCGCTCGCTCGCTCTCTATCTCTATCTATCTCTCTCTCTCATTCTCTCTCGCTCGCTCTGGGTCCCTGGCCGGCCACTTCATTTGGGCCGGCCACTACATTCGGCCACTTCACACTGCATTTGGCACTGTATTGGGCCGGCCACTTCATTTGCTCAATCGGCATCGGTTAGTAGTCGGCTTAGATATCATTATGATCGTTTAAATTTCATTTCATGAATAGCGCGACAATGAAAGTGCCATTTCACGCGTCATCCTTTCCAGCATACACATTTTGGAGGAAGGTTGCGGCTCAATTGGTACCCGCCACTTTTGTTCATGTTTTGTCCAAAAGCAATGAAAATTTGATATTCTCCGATACTGTACACATCTTGATTTTGTCCCCCCCCTTGTTTGATTATCCTTTTCTCTCGCTGCATTCTCTTTGCTCCCTTATCTCTCTCGCTCGCTCGCTCTCTATCTCTATCTATCTCTCTCTCTCATTCTCTCTCGCTCGCTCTGGGTCCCTGGCCGGCCACTTCATTTGGGCCGGCCACTACATTCGGCCACTTCACACTGCATTTGGCACTGTATTGGGCCGGCCACTACATTTGCTCAATCGGCATCGGTTAGTAGTCGGCTTAGATATCATTATGATCGTTTAAATTTCATTTCATGAATAGCGCGACAATGAAAGTGCCATTTCACGCGTCATCCTTTCCAGCATACACATTTTGGAGGAAGGTTGCGGCTCAATTGGTACCCGCCACTTTTGTTCATGTTTTGTCCAAAAGCAATGACAATTGGATATTCTCCGATACTGTACACATCTTAATTTTGTCCCCCCCCCCTCCTTGTTTGATTATCCTTTTCTCTCGATCATTTCTCTCTCTCTCTTTCTCCCTTTCTCTCTCTCTCCCCCTTCCTCTCTCTCGCTCGCTCGCGCTCTCTCTATCTATCACTCTCTCTCTCTCTCATTCTCTCTCTCGCTCTGGATACCTGTCCGGCCACTTCATTTGGGCCGGCCACTGCATTTGGCCACTTCACACTACACTGGGCACTGTAATGGGCCGGCCACTTCATTAGCTCAATCGGCTTCGGTTAGTAGTCGGCTTAGATATCATTATGATCGTTTAAATTTCATTTCATGAATAGCGCGACAATGAAAGTGCCATTTCACGCGTCATCCTTTCCAGCATACACATTTTGGAGGAAGGTTGCGGCTCAATTGGTACCCGCCACTTTTGTTCATGTTTTGTCCAAAAGCAATGACAATTGGATATTCTCCGATACTGTACACATCTTAATTTTGTCCCCTCCCCCCTCCTTGCTCTCTCTCTTTCTCCCTTTCTCTCTCTCTCCCCCTTCCTCTCTCTCGCTCGCTCGCGCTCTCTCTATCTATCACTCTCTCTCTCTCATTCTCTCTCTCGCTCTGGATACCTGTCCGGCCACTTCATTTGGGCCGGCCACTGCATTTGGCCACTTCACACTACACTGGGCACTGTAATGGGCCGGCCACTTCATTAGCTCAATCGGCTTTGCAGATATGTAGATTAACAGCTGTGAGAATCTAAGGGAAACCATGCTCTACATCATCTTGACTTCCCTCCCCTCAATTGGACTTCTCGCTAAAGGAGTAACGAATGAATCAAATTAAAGTGAGCTCTTTCCATCTGTTTTATTTCTCTAACTAACGATAAGGCAAACACTTAATTATTGATTTGGAATCGATGTCAAAAAGTTCTTTTTTTTCTTTCTTGTAACCCTGTCGAAACAACATGGAAATGTACTTCAGGTTTCTCGGCCTTGAGGCCCTCACAACTGACTAAATCTCTTATCGCCTTTATTGCAGTTTTGCGTATTATCAACTATCTATTGTCTTTCTAACACATCTTTCTTTTATGAAAAAAAAACCAAAAAAAATTGCAATAATGGTCAATTTGATTCAGGATGAACCCAAAGTACAGCACTTCAGCGTTCTGGGAGTCGTTCTGGTTGGTTTGGGGCTGGAATTACTAACTGTTATTTAAAAAGCATTTTGGTATTTAAGAATTGGCGAGATCATCGCCTGGTTTGGGACGAGTCGTTACACAGTGGCATCGTCAAGCTTATTCTCAACCGCGGACTCATCTGGGTGCCAGAGATTGCGACTTGCGAAAGGTTTGCAAACTATAGGTTTATGATGAGTAAAATGAGCAGCAACTTTACCTGTAAATTATAATTAACATATAATTAATTACATTGTATTTCCTGCAATTAAAATGAGACTTTAGCACAACAGCAGCAGTAACTCAACAGTCGTTTGCGCAGTCCGCTACTGTTAGTCATTCGATTTTTCTATTGCTTTTTATTAATGTGTAAATACTACTCCATGTCTACAATTTATACACTTGATAAAGCTGCCTGACAATTGAGGTCAACAGCACGGGACACGTTTCTTCCTACTTCATGTTCGATGTTGGCTTCAGCTGTCCGTTCGAGGTCAGAGATTTATAACAATAGTTTACTCCATGTGCGGCGCGTTCGAAACAGATTAATTAAGGAAGTCAGCTTGTAACACACAATACCTTAGAAGGAGATGTTCCATTTCGACAACCAAAGGTGCTATTACTGCTTTCTATTGTATAATTACAATGAAGACGTCCTACGGCTCGAGCACGCCTTTCACGAGAATGTCACGATAGGAGTACGAATTTGGGATATGAAATGATAGTAAAGTGTTGAACAATAAATCGTCCCAATATTTAGGACACCGCTGAATGGAAGGTCGAATTAGGGGGACTCACTTGTATGCCTCCCGAATCAGCCTACTATCCGTCGGCAATGGTTCGTGCCACTCTCTTAAGGAAATCGCCTGTAGCAAGAATTATTCATCTGATTTCAGGTAATCTATAACGTCACAATGACACGGAAGCCGACCTTCTGGGTAGCTCTCTCTAGAAATTCGTTCCGTCTTTAGTTTAGAATTGATGAATTTGTCCCAGAGAAATTTTAAAAAGGATTCCACTAGGTCGCCCTAATCATCGCGCCATCTTACCTCCTTGGCATTCTCATCGTCATCGGGCTCTTTCTTTCACACGATGAGAACCTTCTTCACCATTCGGTTAGTTTTAGAAATATTCTCTTTTATTCTCTGTCGCCTACTCTCAATCATTCCCTCCGCTCTATTCTCGTTCTTCTTGCTCTGCTTCTCTTTCCTTCCCTCCATCTCCAGGTGAACCTTGGCCTTACCACCATGACGTCCATGGCGGTCATCGTCAGCACCAGGCAACCCAAATCAGCTCGCCTTCCAATTCTTGTTGAGTTTTCCGTAATTTTTATTTCGTTATAAAACCCACGATTGGGACAAATATAATCAATCAATAAGTGGTATTTGCAGGATGGTACATTCTCCTTGAAATTGTCATAATAACGGTGGCAGTGATTGTCGTGCCACTAATTGGTCGCTGTTCACAACTCCTTTCGTGCAGCCAGTAAGAAGAGTTGATGTTTTTAAAGGAGCTATAAATGGAGATTATAATGCTGCTGCATTTTTAGAAAATACTATCCGGCCCAACTAGAAACATCCTTGGGAAAAGTAAGAATGCATCCTGAAGAGCCCCTGAGGAGAAAAACCAGATTTTCCTCACGTTGTACTGTAGAATTTAGGGAGTGACGTCATCACCCTTGCCTATTTTCTCCCCATGCCTCCCTCATTCTATTAGAAAGAAGGTGATAACTGGGTGCGAAGAGGCAAGCTATGCTTGAAATTCGATGGAAAAGAAGAGAGGCAGAGAGAAAAAGACTCAGAAGTCCAGTTTGTTGTGATGGATACTGTGCTTGCTTACCTCCAAAACTTTTTACAATATCATGCGGGAATTCAAACGTTAGTTTTTCACCAGCGGCTTCTAAACTCCATGGATGGTTCCTTTAATGCTGAAAGAAATTGCATATTAAAGCATTAGAAAAGAAATCAATTTCTCTAATGTAAATAATTGAACATATGTTTTTTCTGGTAGACCTTCGACGAAATCTCATATTTTGGAGGAAATTAATATCCTCTTTGAGACGCATTTCCTTCTGTTCTGGTCGGTGTTTTACACATGTGAAAACTGATTAAACAGAAAACAACAGAGTGAAACTGTATATTAAGGACAATGATATTGATAAGGTTTATCCAAGAAAACTTTTAAAACACTGAAGGAAATGCAATATCAGGGAAGTAAAGAGATGATTATTAATTTTTGCTTCTGCTGCTAATGCAGTAAAGGGAACAATTGAATGCCACAGGAAAATAGCATAATCAAAATATGAGCAAGGAATTCCTATTGGAATTCCGAAGAAAAAATTTCCCAAAACAAGTTAATCATTCCTTTTTGTTTCTCATTTTCGTGAAATTTGCTTGTTATGCTTGACTCATTTTCTTTTGTTGGATGCGTCTCATCAACAGAACCAATTCCGTTCAAAATCACATAAAAGCCGAGGTCGTGAAACGCAGACAACAATTTTTATTCCTAATCATGCATATTTCAGCATGTAACTGTACTTTAGAATAGCTGAATATTATTATTTAAATCATGTTAATATTGACAATAATATTGGCCTCCTTGAAGAGAGAACGACTAGCCGGAGAATGGCCTCCAAGGTGTTTGCCGCTCTTCTTTTTCTCCTTCTCATCGTCGCGCACTCTCACGCTATCCCAGGAATTTGCGGTATTTGCGAGGGAGCTGTCGAGGTAATTGTATACATTCAAGTAATATGGTATTGCATGCAGGTTTCTACTTACAATTAGTTATCAGTTTTCCGCTTTTAAGAGAATATTCAAGACACAGGGACATTCTGTCTAGTGCCATTCAAGACTCTGCCAGTAGAAGCTTGGGAAATTGCAGAATCTCGCAAGTTATGACGATCCATCTGATCACGTTGCGGAAGTTCTCGATGACACATGCAGCATCACCGTAATCTTCAAGAAACAATGCAAGAAGGCCTTGAAAGGGGCAAGTGTTCATCCATTACAAGTCTTTATTTTATTTACAAGACTATTACTGAGACAAAGACTATTTTATTTATTTATATATTTATTTATCGTACATGTACAAAAATCTATCATCTTACTATTTCAAAATTAAAATAAGTGTAATATTTTTATTTATTTAAAATCTTGAATTCTAATCAATGTTATAATTGACAATGAAGTCTTATATTCCTTACATAGCCTGAAAAACATATTTTATTATGCTCTTTGATAACTTTTGTTTTCCAGTCGATCAACGATATCCTTCGCGGAATCGGCCAAGGCTCGAGCCCGAACAGAATCTGCAAGGGAATTCGCTTGTGCTGAATGCGTAATCGTTGATCCGGCTCAATGCTCGATTTTCTGCTAAGAGTATTCGCACTCATTCTCATTCATGCAATAAAGCAACAGGCTCAATGGTTGTCCAATTACATACGAATTAAGCTAAGAAAAAAATCTTCTCCACTTGGGCGAATCATATCAGGCTGACTTTGAGGGAACGGGCATACACAAGAAGAGTTGCTGTAGATGAGAGAGATACAGCACAGCACTTTGCCCCATTCAGTTGAGCCTTTCGTCCTTGAATTATTTCAAGGACCAAAGAAATGGACTCCAACCTTGGCAACTTGCCAAACAGAGCTCCAGCTCAAATAAAGTGAGCGGGTCAGAGGAGGAACAGAGATTTGACAGCATATTTCAGCCGTCATTTCTCTACAGGTTACAACGTAAAAAAAAGCTCTTTATACCGAACAAAACAAACATATGAACCCAAATTAACAAGTGAGTAGATCACGCTTTTCTATTTCAAAAAGCGGCCACGACTCACAAGTTAAGAAAGGCATTTAAAGTTCTTTATTAAAGTAAAAAAAAGAAAAATACAAGCATCAAAGGGGGACAACAAGGGGATTTTGGGGGGAGAAGCCGCTTCTGCAGCATCTCTTCTGGTCGTCGATGGTCGAGCTCCTCGAAGATCTTGCTCTATAGATGCTATTATTAAGCTCTCTTCGAACCACTTTCCGTGATTCCACAACTATCTTTCCCTCTCTTCTCTGTCTCTCTCTCTCACTCTCGCTCTCTCCTCCATATCTCTCGCTATCTCTCTACATAAATGCAAGCAAGAAGGGCGCTGCGCATCCGCTGCTGATCGACGAGTTGGAGGAGACCTCGAAGATCTTGCTCTGGAAATGAAGTCAATTATGTTCATTTCTTCCTCTTTTCCTCTCTCTCTCTCTCTCTCTCTCTCTCTCTCTCTCGTTCTCTCTCTCCCGCTCTCTCTCTCTCTCCCTCTCTCTCTCTCTCTTTCTCCCTCCCTCCCTGAGAGAAGGCTGCCAATCATCTCGATCGTCATGTTTTTTCTGGTAGACCTTCGACGAAATCTCATATTTTGGAGGAAATTAATATCCTCTTTGAGACGCATTTCCTTCTGTTCTGGTCGGTGTTTTACACATGTAAATATGTCCGCGCCTTAGGAAAAGTTTCAAAAACTATTAAATTTTTCGTCGTTGTCTAGGTTATACAGGCCCGTCACTCTCTCGCAGTGAAAAACTATTCTGTCATTGAAATCTCATCGCGAAGATGTTGACTTTAATTAGCTCGTTTTTTTTCTGTCATAACAAGTTGTCTGCTTTGTTCCCCAACCCCCCCCCCTACCACTACCGGAATTCGAGAACGCATGATATTTCTTTTCAACTCGCTTTTACAACTACTCACTTAAAAGTATATACATACGTGCTCATTCGTTTTTTATTCGGTCTGCTAAATTATTCCAATTAAACTTCAATATCGCCTTCGAATATTCATATTTTCTAATCGTTCACTCTCTGCACCGTCAAGATTTACGTTTTATCTACATTTGTTTCATATTTCTATCATATTTTAGCCATGCTTATTCTATACACGTGCCACTTTTGTCGCCTCTAATAAAGTATAAGTATATTTCCTCCGATATTGTGTTCGTTGCAGATATGTAGATTAACAGCTGTGAGAATCTAAGGAAAACCATGCTCTACATCATCTTGACTTCCCTCCCCTCAATTGGACTTCTCGCTAAAGGAGTAACGAATGAATCAAATTAAAGTGAGCTCTTTCCATCTGTTTTATTTCTCTAACTAACGATAAGGCAAACACTTAATTATTGATTTGGAATCGATGTCAAAAAGTTCTTTTTTTTCTTTCTTGTAACCCTGTCGAAACAACATGGAAATGTACTTCAGGTTTCTCGGCCTTGAGGCCCTCACAACTGACTAAATCTCTTATCGCCTTTATTGCAGTTTTGCGTATTATCAACTATCTATTGTCTTTCTAACACATCTTTCTTTTATGAAAAAAAAACCAAAAAAAATTGCAATAATGCTCAATTTGATTCAGGATGAACCCAAAGTACAGCACTTCAGCGTTCTGGGAGTCGTTCTGGTTGGTTTGGGGCTGGAATTACTAACTGTTATTTAAAAAGCATTTTGGTATTTAAGAATTGGCGAGATCATCGCCTGGTTTGGGACGAGTCGTTACACAGTGGCATCGTCAAGCTTATTCTCAACCGCGGACTCATCTGGGTGCCAGAGATTGCGACTTGCGAAAGGTTTGCAAACTATAGGTTTATGATGAGTAAAATGAGCAGCAACTTTACCTGTAAATTATAATTAACATATAATTAATTACATTGTATTTCCTGCAATTAAAATGAGACTTTAGCACAACAGCAGCAGTAACTCAACAGTCGTTTGCGCAGTCCGCTACTGTTAGTCATTCGATTTTTCTATTGCTTTTTATTAATGTGTAAATACTACTCCATGTCTACAATTTATACACTTGATAAAGCTGCCTGACAATTGAGGTCAACAGCACGGGACACGTTTCTTCCTACTTCATGTTCGATGTTGGCTTCAGCTGTCCGTTCGAGGTCAGAGATTTATAACAATAGTTTACTCCATGTGCGGCGCGTTCGAAACAGATTAATTAAGGAAGTCAGCTTGTAACACACAATACCTTAGAAGGAGATGTTCCATTTCGACAACCAAAGGTGCTATTACTGCTTTCTATTGTATAATTACAATGAAGACGTCCTACGGCTCGAGCACGCCTTTCACGAGAATGTCACGATAGGAGTACGAATTTGGGATATGAAATGATAGTAAAGTGTTGAACAATAAATCGTCCCAATATTTAGGACACCGCTGAATGGAAGGTCGAATTAGGGGGACTCACTTGTATGCCTCCCGAATCAGCCTACTATCCGTCGGCAATGGTTCGTGCCACTCTCTTAAGGAAATCGCCTGTAGCAAGAATTATTCATCTGATTTCAGGTAATCTATAACGTCACAATGACACGGAAGCCGACCTTCTGGGTAGCTCTCTCTAGAAATTCGTTCCGTCTTTAGTTTAGAATTGATGAATTTGTCCCAGAGAAATTTTAAAAAGGATTCCACTAGGTCGCCCTAATCATCGCGCCATCTTACCTCCTTGGCATTCTCATCGTCATCGGGCTCTTTCTTTCACACGATGAGAACCTTCTTCACCATTCGGTTAGTTTTAGAAATATTCTCTTTTATTCTCTGTCGCCTACTCTCAATCATTCCCTCCGCTCTATTCTCGTTCTTCTTGCTCTGCTTCTCTTTCCTTCCCTCCATCTCCAGGTGAACCTTGGCCTTACCACCATGACGTCCATGGCGGTCATCGTCAGCACCAGGCAACCCAAATCAGCTCGCCTTCCAATTCTTGTTGAGTTTTCCGTAATTTTTATTTCGTTATAAAACCCACGATTGGGACAAATATAATCAATCAATAAGTGGTATTTGCAGGATGGTACATTCTCCTTGAAATTGTCATAATAACGGTGGCAGTGATTGTCGTGCCACTAATTGGTCGCTGTTCACAACTCCTTTCGTGCAGCCAGTAAGAAGAGTTGATGTTTTTAAAGGAGCTATAAATGGAGATTATAATGCTGCTGCATTTTTAGAAAATACTATCCGGCCCAACTAGAAACATCCTTGGGAAAAGTAAGAATGCATCCTGAAGAGCCCCTGAGGAGAAAAACCAGATTTTCCTCACGTTGTACTGTAGAATTTAGGGAGTGACGTCATCACCCTTGCCTATTTTCTCCCCATGCCTCCCTCATTCTATTAGAAAGAAGGTGATAACTGGGTGCGAAGAGGCAAGCTATGCTTGAAATTCGATGGAAAAGAAGAGAGGCAGAGAGAAAAAGACTCAGAAGTCCAGTTTGTTGTGATGGATACTGTGCTTGCTTACCTCCAAAACTTTTTACAATATCATGCGGGAATTCAAACGTTAGTTTTTCACCAGCGGCTTCTAAACTCCATGGATGGTTCCTTTAATGCTGAAAGAAATTGCATATTAAAGCATTAGAAAAGAAATCAATTTCTCTAATGTAAATAATTGAACATATGTTTTTTCTGGTAGACCTTCGACGAAATCTCATATTTTGGAGGAAATTAATATCCTCTTTGAGACGCATTTCCTTCTGTTCTGGTCGGTGTTTTACACATGTGAAAACTGATTAAACAGAAAACAACAGAGTGAAACTGTATATTAAGGACAATGATATTGATAAGGTTTATCCAAGAAAACTTTTAAAACACTGAAGGAAATGCAATATCAGGGAAGTAAAGAGATGATTATTAATTTTTGCTTCTGCTGCTAATGCAGTAAAGGGAACAATTGAATGCCACAGGAAAATAGCATAATCAAAATATGAGCAAGGAATTCCTATTGGAATTCCGAAGAAAAAATTTCCCAAAACAAGTTAATCATTCCTTTTTGTTTCTCATTTTCGTGAAATTTGCTTGTTATGCTTGACTCATTTTCTTTTGTTGGATGCGTCTCATCAACAGAACCAATTCCGTTCAAAATCACATAAAAGCCGAGGTCGTGAAACGCAGACAACAATTTTTATTCCTAATCATGCATATTTCAGCATGTAACTGTACTTTAGAATAGCTGAATATTATTATTTAAATCATGTTAATATTGACAATAATATTGGCCTCCTTGAAGAGAGAACGACTAGCCGGAGAATGGCCTCCAAGGTGTTTGCCGCTCTTCTTTTTCTCCTTCTCATCGTCGCGCACTCTCACGCTATCCCAGGAATTTGCGGTATTTGCGAGGGAGCTGTCGAGGTAATTGTATACATTCAAGTAATATGGTATTGCATGCAGGTTTCTACTTACAATTAGTTATCAGTTTTCCGCTTTTAAGAGAATATTCAAGACACAGGGACATTCTGTCTAGTGCCATTCAAGACTCTGCCAGTAGAAGCTTGGGAAATTGCAGAATCTCGCAAGTTATGACGATCCATCTGATCACGTTGCGGAAGTTCTCGATGACACATGCAGCATCACCGTAATCTTCAAGAAACAATGCAAGAAGGCCTTGAAAGGGGCAAGTGTTCATCCATTACAAGTCTTTATTTTATTTACAAGACTATTACTGAGACAAAGACTATTTTATTTATTTATATATTTATTTATCGTACATGTACAAAAATCTATCATCTTACTATTTCAAAATTAAAATAAGTGTAATATTTTTATTTATTTAAAATCTTGAATTCTAATCAATGTTATAATTGACAATGAAGTCTTATATTCCTTACATAGCCTGAAAAACATATTTTATTATGCTCTTTGATAACTTTTGTTTTCCAGTCGATCAACGATATCCTTCGCGGAATCGGCCAAGGCTCGAGCCCGAACAGAATCTGCAAGGGAATTCGCTTGTGCTGAATGCGTAATCGTTGATCCGGCTCAATGCTCGATTTTCTGCTAAGAGTATTCGCACTCATTCTCATTCATGCAATAAAGCAACAGGCTCAATGGTTGTCCAATTACATACGAATTAAGCTAAGAAAAAAATCTTCTCCACTTGGGCGAATCATATCAGGCTGACTTTGAGGGAACGGGCATACACAAGAAGAGTTGCTGTAGATGAGAGAGATACAGCACAGCGCTTTGCCCCATTCAGTTGAGCCTTTCGTCCTTGAATTATTTCAAGGACCAAAGAAATGGACTCCAACCTTGGCAACTTGCCAAACAGAGCTCCAGCTCAAATAAAGTGAGCGGGTCAGAGGAGGAACAGAGATTTGACAGCATATTTCAGCCGTCATTTCTCTACAGGTTACAACGTAAAAAAAAGCTCTTTATACCGAACAAAACAAACATATGAACCCAAATTAACAAGTGAGTAGATCACGCTTTTCTATTTCAAAAAGCGGCCACGACTCACAAGTTAAGAAAGGCATTTAAAGTTCTTTATTAAAGTAAAAAAAAGAAAAATACAAGCATCAAAGGGGGACAACAAGGGGATTTTGGGGGGAGAAGCCGCTTCTGCAGCATCTCTTCTGGTCGTCGATGGTCGAGCTCCTCGAAGATCTTGCTCTATAAATGCTATTATTAAGCTCTCTTCGAACCACTTTCCGTGATTCCACAACTATCTTTCCCTCTCTTCTCTGTCTCTCTCTCTCACTCTCGCTCTCTCCTCCATATCTCTCGCTATCTCTCTACATAAATGCAAGCAGGAAGGGCGCTGCGCATCCGCTGCTGATCGACGAGTTGGAGGAGACCTCGAAGATCTTGCTCTGGAAATGAAGTCAATTATGTTCATTTCTTCCTCTTTTCCTCTCTCTCTCTCTCTCTCTCTCTCTCTCTCTCGTTCTCTCTCTCCCGCTCTCTCTCTCTTTCCCTCTCTCTCTCTCTCTTTCTCCCTCCCTCCCTGAGAGAAGGCTGCCAATCATCTCGATCGTCGTGTTGGCGGAGGCGAAGATCTTACTCTTAAAAGGAAGACAGTGTTAATATCCTCTCTTCGAAATTTCATAGTTATGTTACTCTCTCTCTCTCTCTCTCTCTCTCTCTCTCTCTCTCTTAATGCAATCAATGAGCAGACAAACCTGCAGACGAGGAGAGCCCAGCATGGTGCCGATCGCATCAGCCTCCTTCTCAAGCAGCACGAGCCATCTACAAAAAGTTAGATAAGAAATACCCGAGAATGTGAATGCTGGAACCCAAAATATAACTGGGTCCAAAATTAAATTGCGCCAACGCTTCGCGCTGGCGCTAAAAACCCCTCCATTCATGCTATCCTCATAGATGGAGACGCTGCTCTTGCAAAGGAGATGAGAAGGAGTCAGCTGGACGAGTCACCAGTATTCTGAAAAACGAAAGAGGAAGTTTCTTTATGACAGGACCAAAAGTACGGATGGGTACAGGGACTAATCTTGCAATCCTGGAGACGGCCATGCTGCTAGCAGGCGAAGAGGTCTTCCTCAGCACGGCTGCGACACTGAATTGGAAAGATATTCAAATTGTATAAAGATTACTTTTCACACTCCCCTTAGTTATTCTAGACAAACCTGGAATGGCGCGTCCGTTGACGTGCGGACCAGCACAGCTACCGTATTCGACACGGCTAGACAAGCTGAATGTATGGAAGTATGAATACACGAACAATGGACAAGTTGATGAGAAACTCGATGAGAAAGAAAACACATTCTAACCTGTGTCTTCGTCCATTTTGGACCGAGTAGACGAGAAGATCATCGCCATCTTCGTCCACACGGTCACGACCACTCCAAATGAGAAAAGAATAATTAAATAAACCACCGTAAATCGCAAATCAACAGTCAATTTCTCTCTCTCTTTCTACCATATAGCAAAGTCTCTCTCTCTCTCTCTCTCTCTCTCTCTCTCTCTCTCTTCGACTCTACCTGAGACCAAGAAGAGCCGGGCATCGCTCGTCGAGGGCGAACGCGCTCTCTTTTACGGTGGCGACTACTCTGAATGTGAAAAGCTTAATGAAATAAAAGCAGAAAATTACCGTATACTGCAGACAAATGCCATTTTAGGAACTACAGTAAGAAAACTACCGTAAAAAAATTACCTTTAAAACCGCTTAGTCGACGTCTCGAGATGCTGGTGAAAGAAATCTAAAGGAGAAACCCAAGTACATTGTGAAGAATTAAACTTCAACATAAGTCCATTCATATCAGTTTTTGTGGTACTCTTTTTATTTAACTTCTAGCTAAAGAGCTAGAGCACGTACCAAAAAGCCATAAAACAAACAAACAAACAGGACTTTTGAGGAAGGGGCAAATACAAGAAAGGGGAGGAGAGAGCGTGTTCAAAATAAATGAAATTCTAGAATTGACAATCATAACAAGGCTAACAAAAAAGTGAAAAATGAACACAATCCTAAGTCACAAAAAAGAATAAAAAACCCTGATTGGGATTGCATTGGAAGAGAGCGAGAGTGTGACGAGAGATGCAGCATGATTATAGGAAACAGAAGTCTGGCAGTCGAGTGGGACTCCCTCTCCATCCTTGCAACAAGGAACTCGTAGTTTCGCAGATCTGTGGCAAGCGCGTTGCACCTAGCGCGCCAATAGTCACAGTCTAAAGAACGATGCCACGTCATATCCAACAAGCCATTTTAAAAATAAAACTTCAGAAAATAATAACACTGAAAGGCTAGAATAAACGATTCTAATATTCCTACTTTTTTATTTCTATTTAATATTCCATTTTCCCCAGTTTATAGAATTTATCACTGAAAACCTGCAAAAGGAGGCTGAAAAAGGAAATGTTGAGAAAGAAAAGAAAGAAAGAAAGAAAAAATTATTTTAAATATTAATCAAATTCAAAAAAATATTAATATTAGGAACACGAAACCATACCAGGACTACGCGATCGGTCTCCCCTTCTCGATTCTTCGCTTCTGCCCGATGCACTCGGCGCTCTTCTTGGGGAAGGCATGACTGAAACGAAATGTACATTTAAATGACCTTGAATTAAATAGAAAGGTTAAATAGAAAAAGCAAAAAAAAGGATCAACGATATGCGAACTAGCGTTTTAAACCACTTGCCAAGATTCATTAACAAAATAATGAAGAACCATTTGCAACATATTCAAGAATTATTTGCACAATAGCAAGCCCACGAAACATAAAAGATCCTTCATGTTTTATCACAGTTTTGAATTTAATAACTATAAAAAAAGGAACCTCACTAGGGGGGCAGCTCGGGTAACGGCTCTTGACACGACCACGACACAGCCACTCAAATATAACATACTTAAACCATCACAGTTTTGCCGTTAATAACTATAAAAAAGGAACCTCAGTAGTGGGGGTCCAGCTCGGGTATCGCTCTTGACACGACCACGAGGAGGAGGGAAGAGATGAACACAGCCACTCAAATATAACATACTTAAACCATCACAGTTTTGCCGTTAATAACTATAAAAAAGGAACCTCAGTAGTGGGGGTCCAGCTCGGGTATCGCTCTTGACACGACCACGAGGAGGAGGGAAGAGATGAACACAGCCACTCAAATATAACATACTTAAACCATCACAGTTTTGCCGTTAATAACTATAAAAAAGGAACCTCAGTAGTGGGGGTCCAGCTCGGGTATCGCTCTTGACACGACCACGAGGAGGAGG
The DNA here is from genome assembly GCA_945643635.1 of Allodiplogaster sudhausi. Classification (NCBI taxonomy): domain Eukaryota; kingdom Metazoa; phylum Nematoda; class Chromadorea; order Rhabditida; family Diplogasteridae; genus Allodiplogaster; species Allodiplogaster sudhausi. The sequence continues at coordinate 3,209,653 of CALZFC010000027.1, forward strand.
GAAGAGATGAACACAGCCACTCAAATATAACATACTTAAACCATCACAGTTTTGCTATTAATAGCTAAAAAAAAGGAACCTCAGTAGAGTGGGGAACAGCTCGGGCAACGGCTGCTCACACACCAGTAGGCATAAGCTTTCTGAATGGAATTAATTCAGCATAATTCCTTAGCCGCTTTACTAAAGTCTCTTCTGATTAAAATTATCTAATTTTTCAAGGTCAAACGGACTAAATAGCGTCTCAATTTTTTTCCTATGAAAACATCACTACCTAAACACAAAAAATATCAAACTTTTATCGTTAAACAACAACAATAACAAAATAAAACGACGGTAAAGCAAAATGTTTTCCCTTGAGTTATTTCCCGCACTTGCTCATTAATACAGTACATAGTCGATTGGACTATAAATAGTTTGTAGTGTGATGTATAGTTTGTAGTCTATGCGGGTGAACAGGCCCTCTGTAAACGACGTGCTGTGTAGTGTCTCATTTCGTGAAATATCACGAATATTTTTTCTGTGTGTACTATGAGCCGAGCGTCAGAGACAAATAACTAACTCTAGTCAGGAAAGAATGGAGCAAGACTTACACATTGAGTTAGAATGGAATGGAGGCAACGAAAGAAGAAGAAGTAGAAGAAGAAGAGGAGGAGGTGTTTGTCTGCCCGAGGAGGCTACAGAAGCACCATTGCATACATATTTAATCGGGTATCGCTCTTGACACGACCACGAGGAGGAGAGAAGAGATGAACACAGCCACTCAAATATAACATACTTAAACCATCACAGTTTTGCCGTTAATAACTATAAAAAAGGAACCTCAGCAGAGGGGGACCAGCTCGGGTATCGGCTCTTGACACGACCACGAGCAGGAGGATGAACACAGGCACTCAAATATAACATACTTAAGCCATCACAGTTTTGCTATTAAAAGCAAAAAAAAAGGAACCTCAGTAGAGTGGGGAACAGCTCGGGCAACGGCTGTTCACACACCAGTAAGCAAAAGCGTTCTGAAAGTAATGAATTCAGCATAACTCTCTAGCCACTTTAAAAGTCTTTTCTGATTAACATTATCTAAATTTTCAAGGTCAAACGGACTAAATAGCGTCTCATTTTTTTCCAATGAACACATCGCAACCTAAATGCAAAAAATATCAAACTTTTATCGTTAAACAACAACAATAAGAAAATAAAACGACGGGAAAGCAAAATGTTTTTCCCTTGAGTTATTTCCCGCACTTGCTCATTCATACAGTACATAGTCGATTGGACTATAAATAGTTTGTAGTGTGATGTATAGTTTGTAGTCTAGTCTATGAACAGGCCCTCTGTAAACGACGTGCTGTGTACAGAGATATTAGCCTCATGTCTGTAACCTCATATTTTGCCTCAAAAAAGAGACACTTTACTAAGGTGGCTGGCACGTGAGCCTACGTGTTAAGGAAAACCCTGCCAATTTTGGTTGCGCGCACCATATGTATGCAATTCAAGGGCATGAGTCGAGTGACCTCATCGAAAACAGTGTTGCTCTGGCATTATTTTTTTTGAAATTCGCGGGAGAATAAAATATTCTCGAATTCAAAGAAGAGAATAGTGTTAATTTTCTGAGGGCAGAGAGATTTTTGGGACTTCGGGACACTTGCAATCGAAGTTCCTAGCTCAACCTGTCCAAAGAAGGCGGAAAAACAAGACACTATGTGTTTGCCTTAGATCTCCTTCAACTGCATGAGCGCGCGAATTCAACTCGCACAATTTTTACAACTGTTCCAAGCGTTAAGCTTGAAACAGAGTACTATGTGTTCAATGTCCTCTTTGTAAAGCACCTCTGCATCCGTTAAAGGAGCTATCCATGGAGATTATAATGCTGCTGTATTTTTAGAAAATACAATCCAGCCCAACTAGAAACATCCTTGGGAAAAGTAAGAATGCATCCTGAAGAGCCCCTGAGGAGAAAAACCAGATTTTGCCTCACATTGTACTATAGAATTTAGGGAGTGACGTCATCACCCCTTGCCTATTTTCTACCCATGCCACCCTCATTCTATTAGAAAGAAGGTGATAACTGGGTGCGAAGAGGCAAGCTATGCTTGAAATTCGATTGAAAAGAAGATAGGCAGAGAGAAAAAGACTCAGAAGTCCAGTTTGTTGTGATGGATACTGTGCTTGCTTACCTCCAAAACTTTTTACAATATTATGCGGGAATTCAAACGTTAGTTTTCACAAGCGGCTTCTAAACTCCGTGGATAGTTCCTTTAATGCTGAAAGAAATTGCATATAAAAGCATTAGAAAAGAAATCAATTTCTCTAATGTAAATAATTGAACATATGTTTTTTTCTAGTAGACCTTCGACGAAATCTGATATTTTGGACGAAATTAATATCCTCTTTGAGACGCATTTCCTTCTGTTCTGGTCGGTGTTTTACACATGTGAAAACTGAGTAAACAGAAAACAGCAGAGTGAAACTGTATATTAAGGACAATGATGAATTGATAATGTTTATCCAAGAAAACTTTTAAAACACTGAAGGAAATGCAATATCAGGGAAGTAAAGAAATGATTATTAATTTTTGCTTCTGCTGCTAATGAAGTAAAGGGAACAATTGAATGCCACAGGAAAATAGCATAATCAAAATATGAGCAAGGAATTCCTATTGGAATTCCGAAGCAAAAATTCCGAAAACAAGTTAATCATTCCTTTTTGTTTCTCATTTTCCTGAAATTTGTTTGTTATGCTTGACTCATTTTCTTTTGTTGGATGCGTCTCATCAACAGAACCAATTCCATTCAAACTCACATAAAAGCCGAGGTCATGAAACGCAGACAACAATTTTTATTCCTAATCATGCATATTTCAGCATGTAACTGTACTTTAGAATAGCTGAATATTATTATTTAAATCATGATAATATTGACAATAATATTGGCCTCCTTGAAGAGAGAACGACTAGCCGGAGAATGGCCTCCAAGGTGTTTGCCGCTCTTCTTCTTCTCCTTCTCATCGTCGCGCACTCTCACGCTATCCCAGGAATTTGCGGTATTTGCGAGGGAGCTGTCGAGGTAATTGTATACATTCAAGTAATATAGTATTGCATGCAGGTTTCTACTTACAATTAGTTATCAGTTTTCCGCTTTTAAGAGAATATTCAAGACACATTCATTCAAGACTCTGCCAGTACAGTACTGGCCAAAAGGTTATAATATTTTGGTTTTTCCTGCATAACGTTTTTCAAAGTAGTGGAAAGTTTATGAAACTTTCAGGGTTTCTTCCTTATAATTACAGAATTACAATATTGGTTTAATTGATACACTATTGATTGAGAACAAAAATCAATAACTCAAATCACCTGATTGTGCATTTAGGCGTAATAATTTATTTCTTTGAAAATCGGGTAGTTTTTATTGGAACTTTATGTTAATTGCGTTGTCGAACATCCCGGCCATACATTTTGGTCTGATCTCGAATTATTCAAACGCTTTTACATGCTAGCTGCCTCCAGGACGCGGTTAATGCACTCGGCCAGAGATTCAGAAGGTGCAAGTGAATAAAATCGTCCATTTACCACTGTGCGTATAGTAATAATGACTTTCATATATTCGCTGGTTATTATTGAACTAATTCAGATGGATTGTTGAGCTGTGGAAATTAGAAACAATTTATTTGAGTGAATTTTGAACAGCGCGGACAACTTTCGACCGCTGCGCAGAAGTGCTCAAAGTGCAGGAGTCCACCGTTCAAAAACGCTGTTGCCTTTTTAAAATGAGAGCTGTTAGGCTATTCCTTATTCAGCAGCCTTATTTCATTCCTATCTTCATGAAACCACAAGGAACTGAAGATCGTTTGAAAGTGCACCAGGGACATAATAGTATTGTATCCTACAAGGCAGAAAATTAAACCCGAATAAATAAAGATCGAGTCAAAAATAACTTTAGTCAAAACAGATGAGCGTACAGCAATCGCCTAAATCCCAAAAAAGTAAATTTTATGTTGTCATTGATATAGAATAGACAGCTTTCACAAACACCGTTACACTATGACAGGGTTACATTAAAAAGATCTACAGTTCCTTGTGGTATCATGAAGCCAGGAATAAAATAAGGCTACTGAAAATTTAAAAGCCTACCAGCTATCATTAGACAGATGCAAATGCGTTTTTGAAAGGTGGACTCCTGCAAAAGACCACTTTGAGCACTTCTGCGCAGCGGTCGAAAGTTGTCCGCGCTGTTCAAAATTCCCTCAATTAAATTGCTTCTAATTTTCACAGCTCAACAATCCATCTGAATTAGTTCAATAATAACCAGCGAATATATAAAAGTTATTATTACTATATGCACAGTGGTAAATGGTCGAATTTATCCACTTGCACCTCCTGAATCTCTGGCCGAGTGCATTAACCCCGTACTGGAGGCAGCTAGCATGTAAAAGCATTTGAATAATTCGAGATTAGACCAACAAGTTATGGCCAGGATGTTCCACAACGCAACTAACATAACGTTCCAATAAAAACTGCCCGATTTTCAAAGAAATAAATTATTTCGACCATTACGGCTAATTTCACAATCAGGTGATTTGAGTTATTGATTTTTGTTCCCAATCAATAGTCTATCAATTAAACCAATATTCTGCTAATTAAAGGCTGTCATTATAAGCAAGAAACCCTGAAAGTTTCATAAACTTTCTTCTACTCTGAAAAAAGTTATGCAGGAAAAACCAAAATATGATAACCTTGGGAAATTGCAGAATCTCGCAAGTTATGACGATCCATCTGATCACGTTGCGGAAGTTCTCGATGACACATGCAGCATCACCGTAATCTTCAAGAAACAATGCAAGAAGGCCTTGAAAGGGGCAAGTGTTCATCCATTAAAGTCTTTATTTTATTTACAAGACTATTACTGAGACAAAGACTATTTTATTTATTTATATATTTATTTATCGTACATGTAGAAAAATCTATCAGCTTACTATTTCAAAATTCAAATAAGTGTAATATTTTTATTTATTTAAAATCTTGAATTCTAATCAATGTTATAATTGACAATGAAGTCTTATATTCCTTACATAGCCTGAAAAACATATTTTATTATGCTCTTTGATAACTTTTGTTTTCCAGTCGATCAACGATATCCTTCGCGGAATCGGCCAAGGCTCGAGCCCGAACAGAATCTGCAAGGGAATTCGCTTGTGCTGAATGCGTCATCGTTGATCCGGCTCAATGCTCGATTTTCTGCTAAGAGTACTCGCACTCATTCTCATTCAAAGCAACAGGCTCAATGGTTGTCCAATTACATACGAATTAAGCTCAGAAAAAAATCTTCTACACTTGGGCGAATAAAAAAATCTTCTCCACTTGATCGAATCATATCAGGCTGCCTTTGAGTTAACGGGTATACACAAGAAGAGTTGCTGTAGATGAGAGAGATACAGAGATATTAGCCTCATGTCTGTAACCTCATATTTTGCCTCAAAAAAGGTCTTTACTTCTTTACTTCCCTGATATTGCATTTCCTTCAGTGATTTCGTCGAAGGTCTACTAGAAAAAAACATATGTTCAATTATTTACATTAGAGAAATTGATTTCTTTTCTAATGCTTTTATATGCAATTTCTTCCAGCATTAAAGGAACTATCCACGGAGTTTTGAAGCCGCTTGTGAAAAACTTAGGTTTGAATTCCCGCATAATATTGTAAAAAGTTTTGGAGGTAAGCAAGCACAGTATCCATCACAACAAACTGGACTTCTGAGTCTTTTTCTCTCTGCCTATCTTCTTTTCAATCGAATTTCAAGCATAGCTTGCCTCTTCGCACCCAGTTATCACCTTCTTTCTAATAGAATGATAGTGGCATGGGTAGAAAATAGGCAAGGGGTGATGACGTCACTCCCTAAATTCTATAGTACAATGTGAGGCAAAATCTGGTTTTTCTCCTCAGGGGCTCTTCAGGATGCATTCTTACTTTTCCCAAGGATGTTTCTAGTTGGGCCAGATTGTATTTTCTAAAAATACAGCAGCATTATAATCTCCATGGATAGCTCCTTTAACGGATGCAGAGGTGCTTTACAAAGAGGACATTGAACACATAGTACTCTGTTTCAAGCTTAACGCTTGGAACAGTAGTAAAAAGTGCGCTATTTGAATTCGCGCGCTCATGCGGTAGTAGGAGATCTAAGGCAAATACATAGTGTCTTGTTTTTATGCCTTGTTTGGTCAAGTTGAGCTAGAACTTCGATTGTAAGTGTCCCGAAGTCCCAAAAATCTCTCTGCTCTTTTTTGAGGCAAAATTTGAGGTTACAGACATGAGGCTAATATCTCTGTATCTCTCTCATCTACAACAACTCTTCTTGTGTATGCCCGTTCCCTCAAAGTCAGATTGATAAGATTTTGCGGCAAGCGTCGACAGAAACATGAGGCTAAGACGAGACAGAGTGAGAGAGCATGCGCTAAGAAGAGATTCGGCTCAACATGAAACAGAGATTGGCGATTTCTTTGCATTGCATTAATAAAAAAATTTGCGAGTATAAGAAACAAAGAATATGAAATAACATTCCATGGTAGATTGATGATTATCATGAAGAGACAGAAGGTCATATTCACTTCTGTAGCTCGGTGGTCGTTGAGGGCAACTGTTATATGAGCCGTTTGTGGAAGATTACTGACAGTATTCTCATTCGTACGTGACAAATGACAAAAAAATTAATGAGTCCAAATTTTATTCGCCCAAGTGGAGAAGATTATTTTCTGAGCTTAATTCGTATATAATTTTACAACCCTTGAGCCTGTTGCTTTATTGCATGAATGAGAATGAGAGCGAATATTCTTAGCAGATGATCGAGCATTGAGCTGGATCACCGTTGACACATTCAGCACAAGTGCATTTCCTTGCAGATGCTGTTCGGGCTCGATCCTTGAATGATTCCACGAAGGATATCGTTGCTCGACTGAAAGACAAAAGTGATTAAAGAAAACAATAAAATATGTTTTCCAGGCTTTGTATGGAATATAAGACTGCATTGTCAATTCAAGGTTTAGGAAAATTCGCTGATTCGAATTTAAGAATAATAAACCGATCGATTTTACATGTACGATTAATGAACAAATAAAAGATTCTATGAGTCTGTAATATTCTTGGAAATAAGATATAGATTTGTAATCGACGTACACTTGCCCCTTTCATGGCCTTCTTGCATTTGGACTTGAAGATTATGCACACGCCATCGAGAAATTCCGCAACGTGTTCGGATGGATCGTCATAACTTAAGAGATTCTGCAATTCCCCATCGTCCAATCGCAGAGTATTGAATGGTGCAAGATATAATGTCCCCGTGTCTTGGATATTCTCTTCAAGGCGGAAAACTGATAACTAAGTCAAAGAAATCAGCATGCAAAACTATAACTACTTGAATGTATACAATTACCTCGATAGCTTCCTCGCAAATATCGCAAAGGCTTGAAATAGCCTGAGAATTCGTGACGATGTGAAGGAGAAGAAGAAGAGCGGGAAATACCTTGGAGACCATTCTCTGGTGTGTCTCTCTTCAAGGAGGACAATATTATGTAAATCATAATATTAAGCTATTCTAAAGTGCTGTTACATACTGTGATTAGGAACATAGGTTTTTGTCTGGGTTTCTTCACATCGGCGTTTATGTGATTTTGAGCCGAACTGGTTCTGTTGATGAGACGCCTCCAACAAAAGAAAATGAGTCAAGCATTACAAACAAATTTCAGGAAAATAAGAAACAAAAAGGAATGATTAACTTGTTTTGGGAATTTTTGCTTCGGAATTCCAATAGGAATTCCTTGCTCATATTTTGTTTATGCTATTTTCCTGTGGCATTCAATTGTTCCCTTTACTGCCTTAGCAACAGAAGCAAAAATTAATCATCATTTCTATACTTCCCTGATATTGAATTTCCTTCAGTGTTTTAAAAGTTTGCTTGGATAAAGCTTATCAATTAAGCATTGTCTTAATACTAAACAAATAATGTTTCAATGAATCAAATTGCCAAATTTTCTTTTTTTCATGCCAGCGTACGAATTGGTTCGTCTATGAATATGCGACATCTGCTCCAAATCAGATTTTACCGACGTCGTATGGTAGAAGATCAGAGTGACGTCATAATCCTTTGTCTATTTCATGATGAGTGTGCTCATGTTCTTGACCGGTCGAAATTTTTCTAAGTCCAGAACTCCCGTTGAAATTTTCGACCATTATTTTTCTAAGTCCAGAACGTCCCGTTGAAATTTTTCCGTTATTTTTCTAAGTCCAGGATTCATTCCACCGTGTTCTTGGTCAATCGAAATATCACAAGTCCAGGATCCCGAAAGGATCCGAACCTGGGTCGCTTGCGTCGTAAGTCCCTGCGTTACCAATCGGCCATTCGTCCATCATACCAACTGGCATGCGAAGATGTAGACATTCGAGTGGAAGTGATCATACATTAAAGATCACACATCATTCACCGGAGGGGGGATATTGCCATTTCTGCTAGTCGATATATCACAAGTCCCGAACACTGAGAGGAATCGAACCTGAGCCGCTTGCGTCGTATGTAGTATCGTTACCAATGGGCTATTCGGTCATCATACCAACTTGCAAGTGAAGATGTAGACATTCGTGTGGAATGTGATCATAAATCACATGATCACAGATTATCCCCAGGGGGGGGGGATAATTTTTTTAGTAAGTGGTAATATCGCAAGTCCTTAAATAGAGCAATTGATATTGCCCGAGGAGGAATCGAACCAGGACCTTAAGATTTGAAAACTAACACACTACCAATGAGCCAATCGGCCGTCATACCATCTCGCAACTGAATATGTAGACATGCAAACGTGTATGTGATAGTGATACATATTTTCCCAAGTCCAAAACCCCTCGTGAATTATTCACCCTTGTATTTTTCCCAAAACTTATTCCATTATTGGTTTGTCGTAATATTACAAGTCCATTACATTTTTTGTCATATTCAATATATAACAATCACGATGAGGCACAATTCTCGAGAACAGATTTTTCACGAATATTATTGAGGGTGACATTGTGAAACACTGCAGATTGGATTCTCTGGTTGGCGACGATACAAGAATTGCAGAGACGAATATTCGTCACTGCAATTCTTGTATCGTCGCCAACCAGAGAATCCAATCTGCAGTGTTTCACAATGTCACCCTCAATAATATTCGTGAAAAATTTGTTCTCGAGAATTGTGCCTCATCGTGATTGTTATATATTGCAGTGTTTCACAATGTCACCCTCAATATCTGCAGTGTTTCACAATGTCACCCTCAATAATATTCGTGAAAAATCTGTTCTCGAGAATTGTGCCTCATCGTGATTGATTGTTATATACTAAGCCTTGAAAGGAGAGAGAGAGAAGGGGTGGCGGAGAAGGAGAGAGCGAGAGAATCAGAGGGAGAGAGTTGTTGAAATAGTGCGTATGTGAGACGTAGGAGGAAGCGAGGAGAACGAGAGAGTGTAATAGCAGAGAAGAAGGACGGAGATAAATGAAGCAGGGTAGAAAAGCGAGAGAGCGAGAGAGAGGTTGAAAGTGTGAGAGATGGTGCTGAGTGAAGGCAAAAAAGAGAAGAACTGACAATGAGAAAAAGTGAGGTTGTCAGAGATGTAGTGTTCAGATACACGGCAATCTATTGCGCAAAGGCATATATATATATATATATATATATATATATATATATATATATATATATATATATATATATATATAAGAAACATACCATCCGATAGATTAAATGATATTCGGTACAAATAATGTATTGCATGACGGTTGCAGGGTTATTTTCAGAAGTCGATATTTTGAATGTCGTTTTGGATAATTTTTCTAGTTCTGAATAGGTGGGGAGTCGACTTTGTCTGCTTAATTCAATGTAAAGGTAGTGACCGGCTATTCTGTGTCAAGTTATTGATAATATCTCATTTAAGTCACTGGCTTTTAGAAGCCTCAGAGGCTTCCTAAAGAAGCCTTTTGTCATCTCAAACAATGCATGCTTATTTTATATAAAGGGCTTAAAAATGATTGATAATTGAAAACTTGCATCATTACATAACTGTAATAAGCTTGCCAGAATTGAAGAAAAATAATCAAAACAATGAAGCAAACCTTATTTGTTATTCTCGAAGATGACAATTTGCAGTCGAAAAAAGAATGCAAATGAAGCTGGCCTGAATCTATCGATTTATGATGTTATCGATTCCTATGGCCCAGAGGTTTTTCCACCTTTATCATACATGCAAACGGAATTATATCAACAAAGTTGAACGATTTTGAAGATATTTGTATGTGAGAAACATTTCAAACAGAAATTAATTTCATTGATGCATTTGTTAAGCCCTCACGAAAATCTATTATTTCGCGAGAATGTTAACATATGTATGTTTGCTCGGTTTTTTATTAATATATAATATTAGCATATAGAATATTAATCTATAGAATATTTACATATGCATGCATATTTTTTTTCTGTGGTTCGTGATATATTCTCTTGGAATCGTAGATTGTTACTATATTACGCCGCTAATTGATAATGCAAATAGTTGTGGAGCTGTGTATGTGTACATTAGTAGAAGTGGATACAAAGAATGTAGGAATTATCTTATATGTATGTATGTACTATTCTCTTGGAGTACATCGGAAGTACGTAAAGTACTTCACCTTCCGTCCCAATAAATACCCACCAGTGCCGTCTTCTCGCGTACTTCTTCTCTGGTTCTTCTCTGGTTGCTCCCACGTCGCTTCTCATCAAAGTGCTTCTCACTTATTACCATTTTCTTTTTTTGGGGAGTTTCATCAACCGAACAAATTTCTTTCAAAATGACAAAGCCATGAAAGACACTAAAATAAGCAACAATATTTTAGTAGTATTGTTTGCATTTTTTCCTTAATTACATGATAATATTGATAATATTATAGTTGTCCTGCTTGTAGAGAGAAACGCCGGAGAATGGCCTCCAAGATGTTTGTCGCTCTTCTTCTCCTTCTCGTCGTCGCTCACTCCATGGCTTTTCTGGACAGTTGCGGTACTTGCGAGGCAGCTGTCGAGGTAATGTTCAATATTCATACAATATGGTTTTGCTTTCAGGTTTCCACTTACACTTAGTCATCAGTTTTCCGCCTTGAAGAGAATATGCAAGAAACAGAGACATTCTGTCTAGTGAAATTCAATACTCTATTAGTTCGAGCTGTGGAAATTGCAGAATCTGTCATATTATGACCATCCATCCGATCACGTTGAGGAAGTTCTAGATGACGTATGCATCATCTTCAAGATCAAATGCAAGAAGGCCTTGAATGGGGCAAGTGTTCATAGATAACAAATCTTAATTTTGTTTCCAAGAAAACTACAGACGCTAAGATATTTTTTTATAATTAAAATCGTGAATTCTAACAAGTCTAGTATTTGACAATACGGTTTGTTTTCCGAATAATGCTTGGAAATATGTTTTTTTTTAATCACTTTTGTCTTCCAGTCGATCAACGAGATCCTTTTTGGAATCAAAAATGGCTCGAGCCCGAACAAAATCTGCAAGGGAATTAAGATGTGCTGAAGGCGTCTACGTTGATCATTCTCATTCATGCAATAAAGCAAAATTTATGATTGTCCAACTACACATTAATTAAGGTCTAAAAATATGTTTCTGTTATTCCATTCATTATATAACTTTGATTTGAATCAGAGACTGACATTTAAAACAGAGAAGTAAATGAAACATCAGGGAAGAAAAGTGATTTTGACTAATTTGCGTTTCTGCTGCATTTGTAGTAATGTATACATTTGAGTGCTATTGGAAAATGGCATGACCAAAATATGAGCAAGGAAATACAATGGCGATTACAAAAGAGAAATTTAATTTTGACTTGAATCCAAATAAATTAAACAAATATAAATATCTAAATAAATTAAACAAATTGCAAGACTTTCTTCTTCCATGCCCTGGTACGAATGGGTTAATCGATGAAAGTGTGATATCTGTGTCTTGTATTTAGAATGACTCCAAATCGTTTTATTGACGTTTTAGCTGGAATCAGATAAGATTGAACGCTTGAATAGAAATAAAGTAAAAAAAATCTTTTAACCTGATTTCAATGAGCTGATTTTATATAAATGAAGGCTGAAGACGATGTTACGTTTATGGGAGCAGTTCTGATCTGAATTTATGTATACCTACTGTTGGCGCAGAAGCAAGTGAAATTTGCAATAGCAACTAAGTTAGGCTCACGTATGAACGGCAAATGAGAAAAAAGGAAAGAGATCTGATGGGAGAGGAAGCTAACAGTTTGCAGACTAAGAATGGAAAGTATCTCGATGAATATTTACACATCTGGGGATCCGACAAAGAAGGGTCACCAAGCAGCATTGTTCGTGCACATAAGGATAGAGAATCAGAAAGAGAGAGTTGTACAAAGAGTGTGTGTGGCGGAGAAGGCAGCGTGGAGAACGAGAGAGTGTAATAACAGAGGAGAAGGACGGAGAAAGCAAAGCATGGGCGAGAGAGAGAGAGAGGGAGAGAAAGAGAGAGAGAGAGAGAGAGACGGTGAATGTGTAAGAAATGGGGTAAGTGAAGGAAAGAAAGAGAAGAACCGGGAGAAAATGAGGTTCTCAGAGATGCACTATTCTCATATGCAAATGGCTTCGAAATGGTTGAAAACGGAATATTGGCAGGATGTAGCTGTTGCACTGTTTATCTCGCTAGCACACCGTGGTAAAAGTTCATATGTAGCAGTAATCAGCTTGTTTGAATTGAAGAAAAGATCAAAATTTAAAGTAAAATTGATTAATTATTCACGAAGATAAAAATTTGCAGGCGAAAAAGAATTCAAATGAACCTGGCCTGAATGAATCGATTTATGATGCTATCGATTCATATATATAGTTTTTTTTAAATATACTTACATATAATATTAAAATATATATAATATTAACATACATATATAATATAAACATATGTATTTACGAATATATAAATTTTTCATGTTTTTCCCCTTCCATCCTTTTGAATAATAGATTGTGAAAATAATAAGCAGATAATATATTGTGCAAATTGTTGTAGAGTTATGAACGTGTATATCAGTAGAATTGAATGCAAAGGAAAGTAGGAATCATCTTATATGCACTATTCCCATCGAGTACATCCGAAGTTCCAAAGTAAGTATAGTGCAGCATCTTACGTCCCTATAAATACCCGCCTTTGCTATCTTCTCACATACTTCTTCTCTGGTTCTTCTCTGGTTGCTCCCGCGTCGCTTAGCATCAAAGTGCTTCTCCCTTATTATGTTCGACCCATTATCGTTTGTTGGGAGAGTTTCATCAACCGAACTAATTTCTTTCAAAATGGCAAAATCATGAAAGACAATATAGTAAACTTACTAAATAGACGAGGAGGTGGCCAACCGTTCAGAGCATGAAGTACTCCTTTTTCCTGACATTGATGATCGAGTCCGATGGCGTTTGCTGTCTTCTCCGTTGTGTTCTCTAAATTATAAATTAATTAATGTAAGAAAAAAGATTAGCAGAAAGGAAAATTAAACTTAAAATGTACATACTTCTGATTCACTCGATACGAAGCGTTGAGATGTTGACGAAATGGAAGACGGCTTCCGATGGCCGTCGGTGCCTGCTTTACAGAGCTGATCGGCATTTCGCTTTTCATTATTTTCTTTGGTTTTCTTCCTGAATTATTCGAAAACAAAGCATTTTAGACATTAAGAAAATAAGTAAAATTACTAGAGGAGTCAAAGAGAAACACATGCCATTTTGGTGTTATCCGTTGTTTTGGCAGATGTTGTTACGCCTTGTATACGAAGGCTGGAGGCGCTGTCTGTTCAAACAGAAACTCTTGACAGAAACTACACCTCTTTATTACTGACATTCTATGCAGTTCCATTTATTGCATATATAAAATAAAGATTTCAACGTTTTGTGGATGAGACTGAGAGAACGCAGTTATCTTCGATGAAATCATATCAGCCTTTGCTTTAATAGTGGAAGCTGCCTAGTAATTAGAAGCAAAAACCGCTTTCTCACTAAAGTTTCATTCAGATCAAAGCATCTAGCGATGTATACTGAAAGAGGCAGGTAGTGGAATATGGAAGAAGTGGAAGAATCTGTTATGATCGTTCATTCTAGTGTGTAGCATTGAAAAGAAGGCGATGGACGAATTAATGGAGAGGGAGGTTCAATGGGGGCAGTCTCCACAAGTCTTGCCGCAGTAGTCGGTACACACTGTCTCTGGTATATGGACTTATCACTCAAGCCACCAATTTTGTATATCGCGCATCTGGAAGAGTGATCAACAGCTTAATCTAACTGTCAAGTATAAAATAAATAAAAAAAATCCAAAGCATCACTCTGATTTATCTCTCAGAATGAGACTTTATTGATGTAAGAAAGCGTTTAATTACAGGCTCTATTTTGCGGTTAATTTTTAAAAATAACGTGCGATGCTCCGAGAACAGCAACCAACACCTGTGATACCCTGCGAGTTCATCTATGTGTATTCCTCCTCCATCAGGCGCTGCTTATGTATGTATATTCCGGAAGGAAGTAGACCGGTCAGCTTGTCGTTCAGGGCACACATCACCTGGAAGAAAAGACTCTCCTTTTCCAAATTTGAATTCGGCATTTATCAAGCAAATACAATTAGATATTATTGTTATAATGTCTTTGTACAGAATAAAGAAGAGAAGTGATACAATACCTTGCCTACAGCCTTCGCACCACTCGAAGCAGGGATGATGTTCTGCACGACACCTTGGCTACCACGCATAAAACGATATAAATGTTTCGTGGAGCAGAATCCATATTATCACACATATGTATCTATCCAAACTTTTTCACTCGCCGAGTTTGCCCCACTACCGAGGCGTTTTGTTGAGATCAAACTTTTAACTGACGCAAATAAAGTCCTCATCGAAATGTTCAAAATGCTTACATTCTCCATTTTGTCACTTTGTCTTCATCGTCGAGTTCTATCTCATTTCGTTGAAGTTGCGTGAATGGCGACAGGATCCAAGTTGATGTCGCATTTATGGCGACAAAAGCTGAAAATTGCAAAATGTTGGACATGTTCATTGGGAGGAATCAGCATAGAAGGCCGCGAAAAGCGAATCGGCCTTGTTGACCTCTTCTTCCTGCCATTGCTCTCTCTCTCCCTCTCTTTCTCTCTCTCGTTCTCTTTCTCTTTCTATCTTTTTTCTCTCTCTCTCTCTCTTCTTCTCCCTGTCTCCCAATCGCTTGGCCTTTCTCTCTCTCTCTCTCTGTTTCTCTATGCCTCTCCATCTTTTTGCCTCTAAATCTCTCACCGCCTATCTCTCTTTTGTCTGTCTATATCTCTTTTTTCTCTCTCTTTCTCTCGCGCTCTCACTGTCTCACTGCCACTAGTTCTTGAGGAACAAAGTTTTGATTTATAAAGTTTTGAACAATATAATTTGAATATGCAAATGTTAAAATGTACACGGATGGCCGAGTGGTCTAAGGCGCCAGACTCAAGCGATCACGCTTCGTACGAACAGAGTACGGTTCCAGTTGGGTGTTCTGGTACCCGAAAGAGTGCGTGGGGTCCGAACCCCACTCCGTGCAAATATTTTGAACAATTTGTTTTCTGAAGTGTGCATAATAAAACAATGCCTCATTCTCTTTCTTTGCACTCTATCTCTCTATCTCTCCTTGCACAAAGCTCTCAAGAAAGTAAATTTTGATTCATAATTTTACCAATACACTCAAGCTTTCTTTCTTTCTCTCTGTCGTTCTCTCTGTCTCGTTCGCTTTCTCTACCTCTCTGCATTTCTCCAGCACAGCCTCTAGGGTATCATGAACAGCCTGAGAGTGCGATAATTAATATAATTTTGAGATTTTGCATATTTGGCAGGTTTCATCAGCATCTACAACAAAGGATAGCGGTGAAAGGCAGGAGATGAAGAAGCTCTCGGAAGAGAAGAAGAGAGAGAGAGAGAGAGAGAGTTATAGAGAATAAGAGAGAGTTAGAGAGAATAAGAGAGAGAGAGAGAGTTAGAGAGAATAAGAGAGAGAGAGAGTTATAGAGAATAAGAGAGAGAGTTAGAGAGAATAAGAGAGAGAGAGAGAGAGTTAGAGTGAAGAAGAGAGAGAGAGAGAGAGAGTTAGAGAGAATAAGAGAGAGATGACTGATATAAATTGAACCTGATATCCGTTGGCATCTTCCGACTCTTTTCCATCGACAACGAAAGGGAGTGGACTTCTGTCTCATTTCGTCACAGATTTGATCCAGTTGATGTCGCGTTTATGGCGACATTAGCTGAAAATTGGCATAATGTCAGACATGTACATACATACATCAGGACGGGGCAAGCATAGAAGTGGGAGGGGGAGGGCGAAAAATGAATTCTCCGTCTTTGTCCGAGGAGAAAAGGTTGACCTCTTCCTCTCCTCTTCATGTCGCTTCTCTCTTTCTCTCCCTCTTTCTTTGCTCTCTCTTTCTCTAACTCTTTCTCTGCTCTCTCTTTCTCTCCCTCTTTCTCTGCTCTCTCTTTCTCTCCCTTCCTCTTTCTCTGTTCTCTCGTTCTCTCCCTCTTTCTCTGCTCTCTCTTTCTCTCAGTCTTTCTCTGCTCTCCCTCCGTACATAGATGATATGAGAATACGCACGTCATTTGACCCCAAAACTTCTCTAACTTCAGGAACATTCGGAAGCTGCTCAGCTGTTTGCACTGCTACAGCCAAAAATGGCAGCTCACATTACACACAAAAAGTGCTTAGTGTTCACAAAATGTGCTCTGTGCTCCATTTATGTAGGAAAAAGAATCCCCGATTCACCTACCACGTCTACGGCCGGGGCCCTGGACAATTGAAAGAATTGTGCCAAAGTTGAACAATTGTATGTATGTAGTGTTGACACAATTCATGACGAAATGTGCCCCGCTTTATTTCGTATGCGTTTTTCGTATGATTCCGGCGTTGGCATTTTGCCTAATAATGGCCCGTGGCGTCGCAATAAATGGTAGTTGCACTAACAGAACGGCAAGTAGTGATATCATGCAAAAGAGCTTCTCATTCGTCAGCCATTCTCGTGGCATCTTTTTTTTCCACAAAAATTAATAATAAATAGAATATAAGAAACAGACGAGGCGGCTATAACAATTAGAATTCTCGAGTGTCGAATTATATTCATCTCATTAGTAGATATATTTTCAAAGTTCAAGATGACTTTGATTTGATACACACTTATTAGACACTTACAATTATGTCTATTTTGTGAGATTTTGCTGGAAACAGTTTGCGCCACTATGCGGCGTTTGGCACTTCTGTTGCAGCATGCTTTCTGGAAATGTCATAGATTAGCAGTATAATACATATAGTTAGAGCAGGATCGCAATAATGAGTAAATTGAAGAAACAAACAACGACAACATCTCGAATCCTTTTGCTGGCGAACACGAGGAAAACAGCCGGGCAGAAGCTGCGCAGATGGTTGACAAGCACTGCGGTCGCGTAGCGAGTTGCCAGAGAGAACTGCGACAATGGCAAGAGAATCTTGACCAGCTGTAGAACACAAGGATTCTTTATCCATTCTAAATGTCTCGTACTTCACAAAAAAATTGTTTCGGCGTTAAACTGAAACAATATTGTTTGATATGTCAAAAAATATTGTTTCAGTTTTACGCCAAAACTATTGTTTTTCAAACCCTTTTTTAGTTCTTGCATGCCTGGTCGATGAAGAAGAGAATGTCAACGAGGAACTGTCCAATGCCGACATAGACGAGCCTCCGTTCCGCTTGCGCGAGCCGCGACGCGCCGCTTCCGCTACGCCGCATCTCAAGCACGGTCCGCGCGTACAGCGCCGCCGTCGTCAGCATCGCCACGGAGACCGTTATCCACATGCCGAAAAATTTCAGATTCTGCGCCTGCAAGAAAGATTGATTTTATAAAGAGGCTGTCCATGGAGCTTAACTCTCGTCTTGCGCATACTTTTCTTGAGGATTACGGTAGTTTTTAAGGTTCCTGGTCTTTAAGCATTAATTGCATCCTTGAGTACACTGACAAATGGAAATGATGAGCGGGTTTGTGCGACATAAAGAACGGTGCCTCTGTCACTGAAGGGCTCGAATTCTAATTCGACGATCCACATTGGCCATGAGGTTGCGATCGGCAGAATGCACGAGGCACTCATGGCGAACACGACGAAGCGGTGCTGCAACTAAAAGGGAGAAGAAGAATCGTCTCGCCTCTTTCGAGTTACACACGGAATATGGCATCGATTATCGAAGGAACGATACACTGATTTTCTTCGGATGCATAACAGCAAGGAAGCGACTCGCAGCCACCGCAGTCTCAATGCAATTCTGAATGCCGGTGATGTAGAAAGAAAGCCTGAAAATAAATGTGCACCATAATATATTTTTAATTTGCCATAATAAATATTATCAGTGCCTATTTATGATCCCTTCGACTTAAATGCTATGTATATTAGAGAGAATATAGCATGTCTGTATTGCAATAAATTACTAAATCAAGATATTTTTGTTAGACTTTTTAACGAGCTTATTATAATGAAATAATGATGTACAGCAGATAAACTCTCTCGACTTACCTAATGCAGAGGATTGTAAGAGTGATGTTTCCTAACACACTCTCATTGATGAGTGGAGTAAGTGGGATCAGATATGCGACCGTGAGATCTGCGACGCTGATTATGTGCTAGAAGTGCTTACTTAAAGTTTCAACTTGCTAATTTCAACTTGCTAATTTCAACTTGCTAATTTCAACTTGATAAATTCATTAAAATAATACCACGATGCCGTTGAAGAGGAATAGCTTGTAGAATGGACTGCTGAACTCGTTTTTCCAGTTGCGACAGATAATAATGAACTCGACGACGTAGAGAATAAGCAATAACGGCAGATAGACGCAGGCGGACAGGAACCAGAAGTCATAAGGGTGCATTGGATCGAAAGGTTGGAGGGCAATGACGTCTCGGCTCTTATCAAAATATCTCTTTAATGATTAAAAGTAGGAAAATTAATTTGGCCTCAAGCCAAAAGCCAAAAGTAAACGACATTGTCACGGAGAGTTGGCATTCAAATGAGGCACACAGTAAGAGTGTGGTGAGTTGTCGAGAATAACTATCATTCGTAACATTCGAAAGTGCCCCTTTATTAGCTTCACAATTCTCGCCGCGCGTGTTAGAGAGATAAACGAGATTGAATAAATTGATTGCATAGTATATGCAAGTGGTCGCAGCGGTACATATATGTTTCAAAAATGATTTAAGTCGTTGCGGTGTTACGTAAATAGCCTCACTTCAGTGCATATAATGGAAGTGGTGGGTGCCTCCGTGACGCAAAAAAGGTGAAATGGGGACTCTAAACTTGTCAACTCAAGTCCATGTGGACCATAGTTATGTGCATCCTATTAACACGCCCACTTGGAAGGATGTAAGGCTAGAAAAGTGCGTAAAAAAAGCTTACATGTCCATAGTTTCGAGATTGAAAAAAGCTGATGCAAAAGTAGTATATTCTTCAAATGACCTTGACTAATTTGGAAACTCATCATCGACAACATCAAAGTCCTAGCAGAATTCTCTAAAGGCTCATTAGCGGTTGCTTATAACAAGAGCGAGAAACCCCAGGATAACTGAATCGGAAGCATCTTTGCTATAAAACGGAATATTCTCTATTGTAAGATGGGCCTCTGTTTCGCTGAGATTTCTCTTCCAGCTCGACGAATTTCAAGCACCGTCCGCGCGAATGTAGATATATATATATATATGTATATATCGTTCTCTTATTATTTCACTTGAACAGTCGGTAGCAAAAGAAAAGAAATCAAAGGCACCAAATTTCCTGATTTTCTCGAATTGTGTTAGTTAATTGGATAAACTGATATTTTACGCCTTATCGAAGTAGGCAAATAAATGAAACAGCTATTTTATCGTCTGTTAATCCCTTAAAACACGTATTCTCTTGCTATTTTCATAAGTAGAAGACAATTTCTCTGTTCTGCTCAAGTCTAGTGCTTTATCCATTAGTCCCTACATTTTAAAGTGCTCTTTGCAAACGGCATTTATCCTTGATCGTTGACAGAAAATGTCTTTAACAAATTCCGTTTCCGACCACACGCAATGTTATGGAAATGCAAGTAAACCTTTATCGTTTAAAAAATTTATATAACACTTAGGGGCCGATTCATTCATTGTTTCACGATGAGATATTGAATTGCAACTTTTTTTGCTCATTCCCGGTACAATTATTCCATCTTTTCATATTGACATACTTCATCTCCGTTCCTTGCGCATACCCATATTAGCGGTGCAGACATAGTTAGAGAATTGGCATTGGAGCATAAGCACTTTCTATGATGGGGATATTCTATAACGATTATCTTTCTTTCCAAACTAGCGTCTTTCTCCTATTCTCTATCTCTCTCATTCTTTCTCCCTTCTTTATATATAATTTACTGCACATAGAACATTCTATTCTCTAGCCTCTCTTTTCTTCATGATATCTCTCTCTCTCTCTCTGTGTCGGCTCCTGATCGACCGGGCAATGAACCGGTCGTATCTGTAAAGAAGTGGGCGATCTCCCGTATTATGCAGAAATGTTGGACTGACAAGGAGCGTCGCTCGTGTCATTCTTCTGTTTAAAGCAATTATATCTGAAATCTACTTTGTAATTAACATATCAGGCATGTCTAAATCAAGTAAATTGATGGAGCTTAGCCGTGTTGAACCATCGGCCTTCACAGCGTTTAAGTCGGTTCGGGCACAAGGGATCTGATGTCTCGGTGATATTAGTCATTTTCGAAGACGATAATTTGCTGGAGAAAATGAAGCTGGAATGATTGCGAGGCTCTCGATTTATGATGTAATCGATGCCTATTACGCAGAGATCCCCACATTCTATCAGTGATGCAAGCGGAACTATTTCTAGCATGTTCAATCATTTTGAAGGTCGTTGCATGAGAGAAAAAATTTCAAACCATAAATCTATTTCCGTCATGCATTTTCTCATACCTACAACTAAGTTCGCACCTACATAGGCAGCTTTTTGTTTCTACAGATAATATTCACATATAGAATGTGAAAATGTGGATTATTAACATATGTACATATGTATATATTTTGCCTGTGATTCCTTCCAACAAATACATGCATATTCCGTTGAAATCATTGATTGTGAGTATATTAGTTAGCCATGCAAATAGTTGTGGAGTTACGTGCACATCAGAACAAAGAAGTGGATGCAAAGGAATGTAGAAATTGTATTATATACACTATTCCCTCAGAGTACATCCTAAGTACGTAAAGTACTGCATCTTCCGTCCCTATATATACGTTATTCATAATTAATTAGATTCGAATTGTGATCCCAGAAGTGAGATTACGAGGAAAACGAATAGATTTTATGCACTTGGTGTGAAATTCTTATTTTGCACTATTAATGCATTTTAATTTTTCCTTTGAAATGCTTATAAAAGAGAGAATTGGCCGAGCACATTCTCATTCTCCGTTCCTTCTCCTCTGGCGATTCGTCGGCTCTCTGTCCGATCTTCTCCTTCAATTCATCGCTCTGAATTCGCGAACTATTATTTCCGCTAAAAGATATCTCAAAAAAAATTTTTTTTAATCAAATAGCTAATTGTCTGTCAAACTTCGTTTTCTTTTTTTCAATTTTTCTAGAAATGCTTCGTTTCTTCCTCCTCTTCTTGATTGGTGCGTCTCCACTGTATTCGCTGCGTCGGGCCGGCACGCCAAGGAAAGTGGCTTTCACGCTCTATTGCCCTGATGATCAGAGTGGCACGGCCACTGTCGAGTTGTGGGAGGACCACGTTTCTGGCGGTCAGAATTGGACGACTAAAATATTGAAAATGGGAAATGATCTGCCGAACTTGTGCATTCAGCATTAGAAGAAGTTGTTATAAAAATGCTATGAAACATTTTATAATTGCCTATTTCGAGAAGTAGTTGTTCTTATTTAATAAATTAATTTTTTTTAGATGACGAGCTCTTGAGCAGCCTGAACAACGTCCATGTGGATGGAAAAACACTCTACCACATCTGGCGCCGAGAACGTGACGCTCCATTCTGTAAGTTTGTTTGATTTATATAAATTTCTAGTTTAAATAGAAGGATCGCTGTTCTAGTCTGACGAGAGTATATTTGTAAGTTCAAATTAATAATTTGTGCATGTAATATGCACAACTATGATGGTTGCTTACAGGATGAGTACTTCCTGAAAATCACCCACAAGTGCAAAAACGAATGCCCGAAGAACATATGGTCATACTACCTGATCACTCGCAGTAAGGAATGGAAAAACGAAGTGAAGTACAATGGCAGGTGGATGGTCTACAAAACTGGACCCATCAATCTCTTTCACTCAGATCTGAATCTCTATGAATAGGGTGCGTTCAGCGATGATTGTGAGGTCGCCCAGCTCCCACCACCCGACCCCTTTCCTCCCCCCGTCCTCAGTCCCCCCCCCTCCTTTCTCTCCCAACCAATTCCCGTATAAATGTTTCACATTTGTATATTCGGTTATATTCATCTCTATTAAAAACATTTCCGTTACAAAATAAAGAACACTCAATGCTTGTTCTTTCTATTGACATCTTTTGTGATGTTTTAAACGGGCGGTTGCAATATTGGAGTTATGAGAAAATAACGATTAATCAGGGGAGTAATAATTAAGCTAGATGCAAAACTTTTCTTTTATTTTCAAAAAATTCGAAGCCGCCTTCTGCTGAGAACCTCGCCACTCGTACTGTGTCTGCTGTCCCACATGGAAATCGTTCAGAGGAGCCGACTCGCCGCTTCGCTACTCCCATGTCTTTCGCCCTCATTGTCAGAGGAATGAAGAAGCAGATGTGAATCGTCTTGAAGAATCAAGTCGCTTGCGCCGTCAACCAACCGTGTCGCTCTCCTTCGGTACCCGCGGACGACCGAACTACTTATGGGCTGTGCGGTTTCTGTGACGAGAATTCATATGAGTCTCGCGGTTGCGACTACTTCGATGCCCACGAGTGCCGTCTCACTCGTGCACACGAAACTCGTCTTTGTTACGCTTTTGTCATGAACCCGTGCTCGGTGCCCATCATGAGCATGAATGCTATGTCAAAATGACTCATCATGTCGCTCTTTGTCGTAAATATCCTTTCATCATTCGGAGTAGTAGATAGGCCTGCGAATTCCCAGCTCCTCCAATAAGTTCCTGATGTCCCATTTCGAATAAGAGAATGAGAAGTGTATCTCAAACTTGGGTAATTAAACCTTTATCACATATGAAAGTTGCATAAGTGGAACAAGAAAATGATGGACAATAGAAGTTGTAGTATCGCTGCTCTTCTCGCGCTAATAAATGATTTCCTTGAATGATAACATAATGATTCACAGGCAACGTTATACTTCTATCAACTTGGAATGCCCTGTGTGAAGCGAAAAGCCATTAAATTGATACGAATTCTTAGTGTGAAGATGGAAGAAGTAATATTAATGTGAATTCTGCGTGAGGCTAAGATGTCGAGGAGAACTACGTACAATGTTTGCTTACGTTTTCGTATCTAACGACACACCGAGCGCCTGCCGGCATTGTGGCAATTGGTGTTGTGAACGCGAGGTCCAGAACTTGCGGACGAATAAATAGTGTCATTCTTAAAACACAAAATACTAAAACAAATATTAACTTTTTATATCATAATTAATGAAGAGATGTAAATTGTAGAAGGACAATTGGCCTAATTTGCAGTGATCTGATATTTATATATGTCTCATACACGAAATGCCCTAACGGAGAGAATACGAGAGAGATGAGTCAGTGAGAAAAAAAGAAAGAGTACCTGATCTGATAGTGAGTTGGCTCTTTCGAAGAAGGGAGTGGACTTCTGCCTAATTTCGTCCATGCTTTGTCCAAGTTCTTCTTGAGTATGGCGACGCTCTTTCTTTCTTTCTATCTTTCTCTCTCTCTCGAATCTTTCTCTTTCTCTGTTCATCCCTCTTATCTTCACCCTCCATACTATATCGTTAGCAAATACCGATGACTCATTCAAAGCGCCCTTGGCCTATTCGCCAGCCAGATATTCTGTCTCGATTATTTCCCTGTCTAAGCATTTTTCTCCTACTCTATTCTCTCTCTCTCTCTCTTCCTCTTTCTCTCTCCTCTTTACATTTCTCGACTGTCGCGGTTTCCTTTGAAAGAGAAGGTGTAGTAAAGTGGAGGGAGGAGAGGGGAGCTTCAATAACTTTGGCAGTCGTGACAAAGAGAGTGACGTCGTAAAGGAGCATTGAGAAGGGCTCCTCCCTCCTCTGTATTCTGTCCATATTGCTGCATTTGAACAAGACAACAACGAATTATTAACGGCAACGCATCTTTTTTCGGCTGTCTAGTAGTAATGGGTTGCGAAGAAGTGAGAGATGATGGGAGAGAACTCAACAGAGAGGTGAGGAGGCGTGACTTAGGCCCGTTCTCCAGAAGATTCCCACCCTCTATTCTCTATTCACCCCCTGCGCCTTACCAGGCACCTCTTTCCTTCAAAAAGCTCTTCTCCTCACCTGACGCGAGAGCACAGAGAAGTCCCTGCAAACGCGATTGCTTTTGCTCTTTCCCCGTTTCGAGATTCTGAACTTCTCTGCCTGATTTGTTGGCTTAATTATCAACACTGAAACCTTTCTTTTATTGTTAGAATTTATTTACCGTATTCTCGCCAAGGATTTCTCGAGCGTGTTTTCTTCCTTCCTTTTGAATTCACGCTGAAAACGTTATTTCAGATTTCGCCATGCTCTCATAGACAGAGCAACGGAAGCCAAGTCCACTCCGCATACATCGGAAAGGTAGAATCTTTTTGCACATTAGATGATGAGAAATGTATAAGTACAGGAGAGAGAGAACGAGAGAGAGGCAGATGGAGATAACGAGAGAAATGACAGGAAGAGGAAGGCTCCAACACTTTTCCCCTCAGACAAAAATAAAGAAGCCATCTTCTTCTACTTTTATTCCGTCTGAAATGAGTCACCTCTTGCCTCACAACTTTTTTTCAGCACCTTGTGACTGTCAGTCAATCTTCATTAACAACCACAACATGTCCGGCAAATTTCGAAGAGAGATTGGATTTTACAAGAGGCACCCCTAGACTTGTCCATCCAGCCCTTAAAATTTTTAATCTCCGACTATGGTGATGGTGTCAATTAAAGTATTTCATACATGGACAATTCTGAGATACTAGAAGATTAACAATTCTTGTATGGCAGTCGAAGCCAGGCTCTAAGGCATTTCAATATCCTCAAATCACAAAGCGAGAAATGCCAAGCCATGCGATCCTCATCACCACCAGAAGCCACCATTTATACGGACTATATTTCGAAGTATGTAGACTCTCTGAAATTCTCAGTCGCCTACTCGGGAGGGCAACAGAGCTCCATCATTATTAGCGGAGCTGTGGACTTCATCCCCTAATAATTCATTGAACCAAGGGAGACTGACCAAAAGGAAATGTCCACGACAAATGCTCTACCGAAGTTCTCTAGCATACTGGATTTTGCAAAAGGCTACTTCTGTTTTGTTTCCTCGTACGTTGTTTTTACTGGAATAATTCTGATTGCAATTCTTTTCGTATATCTGTGCCCGCAAATCTTCCCTGTTCATCGGGAGTGTCGTTAGATGTGAAAACGTACGCAAACATTGAACATAGTTCTCCTCGATATCTTAGCCTCACGCAGAATTGACATTAATATAACGACTTCTTCCATCTTCACCCTAAGAATTCGTATCAATTTAATGGCTTTTCGCTCCACAAAAAGGATTCCAAGTTGATAGAAGTATAACGTTGCCTGTGAACCATTATGCTATCATTCAAGGAAATCATATATAAGCGCGAGACGAGCAGCGATATCACAACTTCTATCGTCCAGCATTTTCCTGTCCTTCTTTAACTTTCATATTAGCGATAAAGGTTTTATTATCCAAGTTTGAGATACACTTCGCATTCTCTATATGATGTGTGGATGGCTCAGAGCAAAAATGATGGCCAAGGAGATTGGATAATTAAGCGCAGTACAGTTCAAACACGATTGCACGGCAACTATAAGCGAAAGGGGTCATACCCTTGAATTTCAAGAGAGATTTCGTTACTTTTTCTAATCCAGTTTATCTTTAGAAAATTAAGTTTTTAAAGAAGATGCAATGCATATGTAAATGATTTAGCGAAAACTCATAATGAAGGTCAATTATTCTCCTCACCGAAGGGAACATACATAGGTGAGACTGCTCGCGATTGTGGTGCTTGTGATGCGGATGGTGCCGGCTTTACCATTGCATGTGCACCGCTCACATGTGCCCTATGCATCATCATCAAGCATCTCCGCACAAGATGTCCCATGTTCATTTCAGACCATTTTATTTTGCCGCCAAAATTACTTGGTTAAAATTTTTTCCGTATGGACGCAATTCACCAGTATTATACCTTTAACACACTCTTGCTATAAGGAAAGCTATATGTGTTCGTATATACATATGTATGTAGTATGTACTGGTCTTGCGACGACGACCGCGAGTGCTGCCGCTGGCAATGCTGCAGGCAAAGGGCGAGATTCACGAAGTTGGCAGAGCCTCTCTCTATCTCCTATGTCATTCTTCTTTTCTCTTCTCAGAGACGAGAATCCTCATCGGGTTTGCAATTGTTCTCGCGGTTGGTCTCTGCTTCTGTGGGCTGCAGAATTACATTGGGAGACGATCTCTCCACAGCAAGGCGAGCGAGAGAATAAGAGAGAGAGAGAGAGAGAGAATAAGAGAGAGAGAGAGAGAGAGAGAGAGAGAGAGAGAGAGAAAGAGAGAGATAGGGAGGGAGAGGGAGAGAAAGAAAGAGAGAGAGAGAGAGAAAGAGAGAGAGAGAGAAAGAGAGAGAGAGAGAGAGAGAGAGAGAGAGAGAGAGAGAGAGAGAGAGAAAGGTTATGATGAGATGTTTGAAAGAAACGGCAAACATAAAAGTCATGAAGTTACTTACAGGCTGCAGTCGTGGCTGCAACTGTTGCATGATCCTTCTTCGCCCCTCTCCCATGAACGTTTCACTTCCTCATCTAGCTATTACATTCACACTGTGCAATGTGAAAAACTGAACTTTAAATTGGGATATTTTATTGTTCTACTCTAAATTGTACGTATTGTCAAGGGAAAATAACGACGTATCGGCAGCAGCCAACGGATTGAGCACCCGTTCATTTAAGCGCAAGATGAAATTCGAAATCAAATAAACTCTACAGCATATACTTTCTCAATGAAACACATAATTAAGGCGAATAAACTCAACGAAAGAAAAGAACTGGGATGATATGACAACTCGAATCCTTAAATAATGCTCACCAGTCTTGAGTTAATAGAAAGGCCCAAGTGTTCTTCAAATGTCAGACTATACTGTCCTTGTTGAATTCCACATCATATTTTCTTCACAATTACCAAATGTGCGATGCTAGTGTGTGCAAGGACAAGGAACAATCGGAGAACGAATGTCTACCTGGTGACTTTCTCGATTCTCTCAATGACCACTTGTGCACGTCTGTTGGCCGCTCTCCTCCAGCTCGAATATTTTGTCTCATTTTGGAAATCTGATGTCTCAGGGAAATCGGGAAATGTGTCAATCGCGGTTCCTAAATGAGAACGTCCATTTATTATTTGTTTAAATATTTATTATAAATTCACTACAGCAAAAGTACTAACAATAAAAAAACTATCAATAAAAATTACGAACCCGTGACCATTCTCCTCCAAGTAAACTGCATTCCCGCAGAAAAAGCATCGAGGGCAATTTGTGAACTAGAGAACAATTAGTCTTTTTTTAAATAAAATGTCCAAGCGCAGTGATAATGCTTTTGAAGAATAGCTCAAACCTGCAGACAGATTTAGACCACGTGAACGGATCGGCGATGAACAGATGATTCTTGGGTATTCTGGAATATCAAGTTTATAATGACAATCATTAGTCAAGATAAATAGAGTAAAAAACACGCAAATTTAAAATTCTAAATACGTGAAAGAAATGAAAATGGGAAATGAGATAAACCTCTTTCTTTGCGTATTCCCATTCGCAATGCTGATGTTGTAATTGCGTAAGTCTATCCGATTGGCATAGTAATCCACGAAGCGAATTGCCAATTCAGCTGTCGTTTGCTTGTTTTGTGATTGCCAGACTTAAAACGTTAGTTCATACATACTTTTAAAAATAGGAAAAGAGAACCAGCGAAACATTCAAAAACATTTACATTCTAAATGGATTAGTAGCGATCAGAAGATCACTTACAATTAAAATGTTTAATAATTAAGATGAGCAAAAACTTTACTAAAAGTTTAAAAGTAAAACAATTCAATACCTGAGTAGTCCGGAGGCAGCTGGGGAAGGCAAAGTTGCTGACTGAGCTCATCAATGGGCACTTTTCTGATGAGATTCGTGTGTGTCTCAGCGAGAACCGGCAGAATCGGAGTTGCTCCTTGGCACTGAGAAATGTTACTTTTTTAATCAATTTAAAAAAAATTTCAGAAGAATGTTAAGAGTAATTTTTTACATCCTGAAATACAAATCAAAGAAAAGTGCGGTTTCATTTAAGCAAGGTGTAGCAAGCATTCTAGCACATCAAAATGGCTTTAGAAAAATTACTAAGAAAAGACTCTCTTACCTCAGCAGATTGTAAGAAGTGGATTAGCAACATAAGAAGGTGGTACGAAGAGAGCAGCCCATGCTGAAATACAAACAAATCATTTCAAAACTTACAATACAAAAATAGTCGTATGCAACTAATTTGGAGAGTGAGAAAAATATACAGCAAACCTTGCTATTCCGAATCTCTAGTGCATTGCAAAGAGTGCGAAGCCAGAGAAAAAGGCGACCGAGTCGAGGATCCATCTAGAATTCTTGCAAAGTAAGACAAACCTAATTAGTAAGACAATTGAGCATTAAAATTATAATTCCTAAAATAAGGGTTGACTCACAGAGTTGTATATGCGAAGCATGGCAGTGTTTCGAATGCTTTCGAATCGACGTCTTGGAAATTGAATGTCGACGACATGACCGTCCAAGAATTTGCAAATTATTACTGGCACCTAATATGACATCTGTCAATCAAACACACCGTTTCGCATAGAAAAAAAAAGATTTTCTTTTAGGATGATATTATATTAAAATATTCGCAATATTGAGCACTTTAACATTTTAAATTGAAAGCAGTTAATTTTTTTATTTCTTGAAATTAAAAATAAAGGAACCTTTACTGGAGCCAGGACAATAATCTCTCGAATTAGTAAGCCCATTTCGGAAAGCTCTCGTCGAAGAAGTGAGCGAAAAACGGTCATCATGCGTCTGAAATAAGTTTAGCAAAATTAAATAAATTAATTTTTTTTTATTTTGTAATTTTATTCCTAAATAAGTAAACAGGCATAGAAACGAATGGCATGAAAAATGTCCGAAAGATTAGTCAGACAGTCGTAGTTCAGGGTTCTCGTAGAACTGGTAGTAAAACTCCTTTCGAATTGAAGGATCCAAAGGAAAGAAAACAAGATCGAGGTCTGATGAGTGCGAGGAAAGACCTTAATCATAGAATTACAATTATCCCAATTTCATAGGCCTAAAATCCACTATTTTTCTATGTAAAATAGAGCGGACATATTGCAAACAATTCCTTTCTCACTCCCGTTAATTACAACCAACTGGCTCTAGTAGAAAATTTCTTATTTTAAAGTTAGATAACACAAAAACATTCTAATTTTCAAAAAAATATTTAACGAAATGCGTTGAAAAAGTAACCTGAAACCCGCGAGCCTACCGGGACGAGCCTGGCATTTATGAGAGTTCGTCGCTCAATTTCGGGAAGATTCTCGAGTAGAACATTCTAAACAAAATGCCTCTACTGAACAATAACTAGAATATTTTCGCCATTCTTCTAACTGTTTCTATTCCCGTAATAAATAAATTAAATAATTAAAAAATGTGCAAAAGCAAAACGAGTACCGGCTTATTTTGCTGTTCATAAAGCCGGTTCTTGTCGGCAACTAAAAGCTTCTCCTCGAGGCTTTCGATAAAATTTTTGTGTCCGGCCAGAACGCACTCCAGGTCGGAAGTGCGATGACGTCTGATAATATTATCAGAATAAGGAAAACATTACAGATATAGCCGAGTACATTGTACAGCAGATCGTTGAAGGTAGAAAAGAGAATGGTATTGAAGACAAATTAAGAATAAATAAATAAAGCATCTTTCACCTCTTATCACTGCTGCTTGTTGCATTCGCTTCTCCAGGCTCATCTGAAGTCAAGGATATACAATATCAGCTAAACATTATGTATCTCTCGGCCATGCTAGCAACTGCTGTGTTCATGCAAAAAAATACCATTCAAACACGTTTTCGGCTTTTTTTTTAAGAAGAATTGTTCATCAATTGTTAAAGTGGACTTATGTCTCCTATCCGATAAAGTCAAGAAGAAGCAATTTGTAGGCAATCTGATTACCTGGAGTTCGGGACGACGAAGGCAAGTTCTCGCTAGCTGCTGCCGTTGCCAAGCACCGCCTCCAGGTGGATGACGTCATGATGACTCGTTGCATTTGCCTCATCCTAGAGCGAACCTACCGTATTCTCTGACATATTCATCGTAGGTTTATGATATTCCAGCAAAAAAAAACATCTATCACCCAGATCAGCATACAAATACACTTATGTAGCTTCCGATCTAATTTGCTTGAACAAATGTTCAAAGAAAGCTCGACGGCAGAGGCCAAAAGAACTACTATTTAGGAAATTTTGGATAGTATCAACAATCAGTATTCGAAGGGCAATGAAACCCGAGCGGTGATGTCACCAAATCTGCGCAGTCAATATTCTCTTTATCTATTACAATAATTAATCTACAAGAAAACAATACATTTCGAAGTATTTGCAAGCGTATCGGCGGCGATACTCCTGATTGAGCACCCGTTCATTTAAGCGAAATACAAAATTCGCAATCAAATAAACTCCATAGAATATATTTTCTCAATAAACATAATTATAGCGGAGAAAATCAACTTAAGAAAAACAACTAGGGTGATATGACAACTCGAATCCCTAAATAATGCTCACCCGTCTTGAGTTCTTAGAAATGCCCAAGTGTTCTTCAAATGTCAGACTACACTGTCCTTGTTAAAATTGACATCTTACTGAATCCTAGCAAAGGCAGTCCAGGCTCAATTAACTCTTGGAGAACTAATGATGTCTACCCATTGGCTTCCTCGTTTCTCTCAGTTACCACTTGTGCACGTTTCTTGGACGGTCTCCTCCAGCTGTGATCCTTTGTCTCATTTTGGAAATCAGCAGCTTCAGGGAAATCGGGAAACGTGTCAATCGCCGTTCCTAAATGCGTCCATTTATTTTTTTATATTTATTATAAATTCACTCCAGCAAAATGTAAAGTACTAAACAAAACTATAAATAAAAATCTCGAACCCGTGACCATTCTCCTCCAAGTAAACTGCATCCCCGCAGAAAAAGCACCGAGGGCATATGGGGATCTAGAGCAATTAAACTTTCTTAAAGAAAATAGAAAATAAAGTAATTACAAGCATAGGGGAATTTTTTCTGTAAAGTAACTCAAACCTGCAAACGGAATGAAGCAGCGTGTACGGATCGATGATGTGCAGCTGACACGTACGTCTTCTGGAATATATCCAGTTTGTACGATGGTCAGATTCCGTGAATAAATGAAAGAAAATAAAATAGGAAAATGGGAAGAAACCTCTTTGTCCACGTTCTTCCATCCGCGATATTGATAGAGTAAAAGGATAAATCAATTTGATTAGCATAGTAATTCACGAAGCGAATTGCCAATTCCGCTGTCGTTTGATCGTTTTGTGATTTCCAGGCTAAATACTTTAAAACTAACTGTAATTAAGGAAACTAGCAAAATTAACATTATATACAGATAAATCGTGCTTAGAAGAACAAGTGTAATTAAAATGCTTAGCAACTATAAACCAAGCAATTCAGTACCTGGGTAGACAGGAGGCAGTTGGGGAAGGTAAAGTTGCCGAACGACCTTGTCAATGGGCACCGTATGTCCGATGAGATTCGAGTGCGTCTGAGCGAGAACCGGCAGAACCGACGTAGCTCCTTGGCACTGAAAATTTTTATTTTCTTTAATTTAATTAAATCTTTTAAATGTTAAAGAAAATTAGTTAATTAGTTCAATAAACAACGTCTAGGAGTAATTTTTTTAAAGTCCGAACATATAAATGAAATACGCGGCTTGATGGAAGCCAAGTCTAGCAAGCACACCATGTGATGATCCCGAAAACGGAGCAATGTAACTACTTGTGTCACCACACCGATCATGAATATTCAAAATGGCTTCAGATAATGTATGAACAACAGCAGTCTCTCGCTTACCTCAGCAGACTGTAAAAAGTGGATTAGCAACATAAGAAGGTGGTACGAAGAGAGAAGCCATTGCTGAAATGCAAATTAAAGAAATAATATCAAAAGTTACAAATACAAAAATATTATGTTTACACCTACACGGAGGGTACCCCCTTCCGGTTTGAGAGAATTTTGGTGCGTCGAACTGTAAATTTCTTAAGTTTTCCACAATCGTATTGTGTGACACAAAAGGAACGGAACTTCAAAATCATTAGCGAAGGTGAAATTGCTGGCAAATTGCCAGTTGCCAGAATTTTCAAATTAATGACCACATATTACGGTAACTTTGGGAGGGAGTTTAAATCACTTCGATCGACGCATTTGGAGGAGAGCTATATGCTTTGCCTAGCCGCGCCGCATGAAAAGGGCGCAACGCGGATTTGGTGTGCTCTCAAACCGGAAGAATTTGTATGATCCGTACCCTCCGTGCACCTATATCGTGAATAAAATAAATGTAATGCTAGAAATTTGAAAAGAAATGAAAACTAGAGAGCAAGCCTTGCTATTCCGAATCTGTAGTGAATTGCAAAGAGCGCGAAGATAGAGAAAAAGGCGACCGAATCGAGGATCCATCTAGAATTCTTGCGTTAATTCAATAGTGATTAATGTATTTAATATTCCTGAAAAAAGTGTTGATTTACGGGAAAACATTCTCTCGTATTAAAGAGTGACTTGCAGAGTTGTATAAGCGAAGCATGGCAGTGTTTCGAATGGCTTCGAACTTATTTGATGGAAATTGAATGTCGATGGCATAGAGGTCCGAAAGTTTGCAAATTAATATTGGCACCTAAAATTACAACTATCAAGCAAACACTGATTCAGTCGGATAAAATATGCATTACATTACTTTTTCACTCCAAATTTAAAGTTATTGATAATTTTATTCAGATTTCTTGAAGTGAAAAAGAAACGGGAAAAAAATGGAACCTTTGCTGAAGCCAGGACAGTAATCTCTCGAATTGGTAAGCCCATTTCGGAAAGTTCTCGTCGTAGAAGTGAACGAAAAACGGTCATCATGCGACTAAAATAAGTTTAGCAAAATTTGATAAATTCATTTTTTTTATTTTGTAATTTTATTCCTAAATAAGCCAACAGGCATAGAAACGAATGGCATAAAAAATGTCCGAAAGGCTAGTCTGACAGTCGTAGTTCAGGGTTCTTGTAGAACTGGTAGCAAAACTCCTCTCGTCTTAAAGGATCCAAAGGAAAGAAAGCAAGATCGAGGTCTGATGAGTGCGAGGAAAGACCTTAATCATAGAATTACAATTATCCCAATTTCATAGGCCTAAAATAAACCATTTTTCAACTACTTGAATGTAAAATTGAACAGACATATTGCTAATAATTAATTTCTTACTCTCGTTTATAATTGAACCTTAGATAACAACATTACATAATAATTTAAAAAAATTATTGATGAAACAAACTGCGTCGAAAAAGTAACCTGAAACCTGCGAGCCTACCGGGACGAGCCTGGCATTTTTTAGAGTTCGTTGCTCAAGTTCGGGAAGTTTCTCGAGTAGAACATTCTAAAGCAATGTCTAAGGTAAGGTCTATCCTTGTAATAGCAAATAAAATATATTTTCAAAAAATATATAAGCAAAAAATAGCACCGGCTTGTTTCGAAGCTCTTGAAGACGATTATTGTCAGCAACTCGAAGCTTCTCATCGAGGCTTTCGACAAGAGCTTTCTGTCCGTCCAGAATGTACTCCAGGTCGGAAACGTGACGCCTTCTGGTCACGGGTCAGATTAAGGAAATACGTTTAAAAAGTAAGAGGCATAGCCGGGTACATTGTAAATTAATTATTAGATATACCTAGCCGATCGTAAACGTTGCAAAAGTGGAGTGGTATTGCCGACAAATCAAAAAGAAAAAAAATAAACAAACCCTGACTTTCTCCGTTTGCTGGCACTTTTGCTTGTTGCATTGGCCTTTACAGGCTCTTCTGAAGTCAGTTACAGATAATCTCATTGTCAGCTTGAAATTTTGTATCTCTCAGCCATTCCAGCAACTGGTGCGCTCACACAAAAATATAATATACAGGTAAGCGCGCTTTCTGCTCTATTTTAATCCCTTTATAAGAATTGTCCCCGGACTGCGCTTCCGTCTCTTTTATGATAAAGTCAAGAAGATTGTATTTTCAGGTAAATGTTTAGTTCTGATTACCTGGAGTTCGGGATGGCAAAGGCAATTTCTCTGAGACTGCTGTCGTTGCCAAGCACCGCATCCAGGTGGATGACGTCATGATTACTCGTTGCACTTGCCTCATCATAAGGCGAATCTACCGGAGGCAGTCTCTGACATATCCACCGTAACTTCCGACATGTACGCCAGCATACAAATCTATTTCGAATCGGATTCGCATGAACAACTTTCAAGGAAAGCTCATTTCAGCGGCCAAAACAACTACACGCAAGAATATTGTAAGAAGTTTTGGGAACTATCAACAATCAATATTCAAGCGGCAGTCAAATCCGGGCTCAGATGACATTAAATGCAGTTAGTCAGTATTCTCTTCATTTATTCCAATAGTTAAACAATAAGAAAACAGCACATTTCAAAGTATTTGCAAACGTATCGGCAGCAATAGTCCTAACAGCAGTAGCAACCAGAAAAGAAATGTTAACAACATACGGATTGAGTACCCGTTCGAATATGAAACTCCAAACAAAAATCTCAATATAACACACAAATAAGGCGGTGAAAGCCAACGGAAGAACAAAATGGGGTGAAAGGTTGTTACAATCACTAATCAATGTACGCCAAACTTGACTTCCTATAAAGGGGACGCCCAAGTGTTTTTGAGTTAGAATACACTGAGTACCCAAGGTTCTTCCATCTCTCGTTCTGGACGTCATCGGCGAGAAGCTGGAAGAACTTCGTGAGCACCGCAGCGCCGTTCCCCAAGGTGCACACTCCTTTCGTACGGTCAAAGTACGGTTCGAGCAGCAAAAGCTTATTCGTCTTTCTGGAGAGAGAGAGAGAGAGAGAGAGAGAGAGAGGGAGAGAGAGAGGCAGAGAGAAATACCTAGCGAAAAATGACTAACACTGGAACAAGAACATTCTCGACTATATCGATTGCGTGATTGTGTAGATCGATACGAGAGTAGAAGTTGACCAAGTCGAGCGCGAGCTCTCCCAGCAAGCCGACGATCGGCCCTTGGGGAGACCAATCGGAAGGGAGGACCGGCTGGAATCAGCATAGCTTCAGCTAAGGCACAACTTTCATTTCAGTGGTTTAGAATACGAATAGGCATATTTCAGAAATAAAATAAAAACATTTACCCTTTTTACTAAGTACTTTTTTTTCGCCAATTTATCTTTGTTAGTCCACACCACTTCGTATTGTCCACACATTCGTCTGTAAGAAGCCACAAAGGCATCGACTGAATAAAATAAGTAATAGAAAACCGACAGGCTTGTTAAGTTCGATGTCGCCTGCGACATCCAGCCAAGGCCGATCGGCTCGAAGCATCTCGGGGAAGGTGTTGAGAAGGGGCGGAATCAGCTTGCACTGCTAGAATTAAGCCACACTTCTTGAGAAGTCCGCAAAACCACAATTTCTATTCAAAGGCTTGAAAAGCATTAACTTTGGTTGCCGAGAACCTTCGACTTCTCACAAACCAGTTGCTACGACCTCCAAGATAACATATTCTTTCACTTTTTTCTTTCAACAGCTATTTTGTTCCTATCAGGAGAAGAAACAAAACAAGAATACCTGTGAATAAAAGAGACACAGCATGTAGACATGAAAAGAAGTGAAGAGCCCGAGGTTTCCGCCTGGACAAGAAGTTAAAATCATGCTTCCAAAAATACATAAATTATTATTGTTTACATTTATATCGACGTTAGAAAAGAAAGCGCTTACCGAAGAAGTCACGTTGTTTCATTTATGACCGTAGCCACCGTGTTAAGAGCATGCATCTTTGGTCGATCTGAATGGATACGGTATCTAGTAAGAATATTCTCAAGAATTATAGAATAACCTTACTGGGTATAAATTTATGGCCTCTTTTTAAATTAAATTATTGTCAAAGGAAAAAAAATCTCAACCAAGAAGGCGGTGCGCACGAAGTTAGCAGAACGAATTGGCTCGACATGAGCTAATTGAATGTCGAAGTGGATGCCTGATATCGTTGTTCCTAGAAATTAAGAGAAAGATCACGAAACATGCAAGTAAAAAATTTGAGCCCAGGTAATAGAAGAAGCGTTTAAATAAAATAAATAATAATGAGCAAAAATTATAGGATAACCTTTAATAATCGGCACCTTCGCTTTAGTAAGTGGAAATGCATTCTTAATAGGCCCGCCGCGCAAAGAATTTTGGAGCTTACTCAGTGTGGTTCTGCAAAGGAAATCACAACAAGGTCCAACGAATTTTTTGGTGCGCTTTTTTGTAATAATTTTATTTTGGAGATCGAGAAATTGGCACATCCACCAGACGAAGCGTGAGTAAAAGAAAAAGTTATTTGAGCTATTTAATGCAACATAGCTAATTAATTTAGTCTAACCACACTTTAAGAATTTCGGGTCATCTGTGAATTGGCTTCTGAAGGAGGCGAGTGCCTTCTCATTCGTCGCATGCGGAACAAGCACCAGGTCGAGGTCAGAGTGGCGGGTTGCCGCGCGAGCAGCCACGCTCCCGATGCAACACACCTTCGAATAGGAAGAAGATAATCCACAGATCAGCCGATAGGCTCCGCCCACCCGTCCACACCATCCGATTAGAGAACACCTACACGAGCATGCGGCTGTATCCGCGTCAGTCGAACGCGAATTTGGACGATTGCCTGAACATAGCAAATGATAACCGATAACGAAAGCTCTCAGTAAAAAAGAAAAAAAAAAATTTTTCCGTAAAAACAACGTAGAACTTTAACATTTCTAAAATGAAAACAAATCGAAAAAGTTATAGAATGAAAACAATAAATAAATAAATAGAAAAACCATTACAGAGAGAGTTCCTTTGCCTGATCCAGCAGCTCTCGCTGCCTTTTCTCAGCAGGTTGCTGTAGTTCGCTTGCCAATTCATTTGACAGAGAATGGACAAACTTGGCGCGGCCGGCCGCCGATGAATTCTTCAAGAAATATGGTTTAAAATAACAAGTTAACTAGTCAAAAAGTGACGATTATATGGGGTGTTTAAGGATACCCACCCAACATCACGTTCCCGGCCGCGGCAGTAAACACGTAAAGACAACTTTTCAATGACGCCAAAACCAGCCTGTGCAACTGGAGTTGATGACTTGGTTGGCCTTCGCTCTTGAACCGGACGCTTCATCGACAGCCGCCTCTCTGGCAATGAAGAAAGACGCCCGAGGCGACTTCCCAACATTCTAGAATAGTGAAACGTAAGGCAGAATGCACAACTAAAAGCAGCAAAACCCCTACTACTCATTTGAAATCATGCAGGATGCACGAAACAGTTTAACAGAATATGTTTACTGTATCCAAGGATATCACTGTGTCAAACTTCTTACCAAACATTCTCATTGTGTTTCTTCGCACTCATCTATATTCATCTCTTTTCTGACATGTACAAAAAATAATCCATTTTATGAAAAATACTGAGGGGGGGGTAATGGAAGGGGATGGATTGATGTGGTGAGAGATGAGGAGACGACGGAGTGAAGGGCAGTGAGAGGGGGGGGGGGGGGGGGAGGAGAGAGAGAAGGCACGAGGACGATGGCGGTTGACTAGGCAGCATGGCCACCGTGGTCGGGCATGCTGATGTTCCTGCAATGTTCACTTTTCGGTGATTGCACATCTTTTTCTTCCTTCTCTCTCTATCTCTCTCTCTCTCTCGTTTATTCTCTTTCTCTTTCAACTAACGAATCGGCGTCAGAGCGCGTGGAGTGGCTGCGGCTCCTGGCGGAGATGGCGGAGGAGGCGGTGCTCAAGTCAATTTCAAAAGCTCATTGCTAACAGCGTAGAGCGGAAGCTCAGTCGCCGTCTGCCAGCTGCGAAGGTCGGACGAGATGTAGAAAGAGGGCTGCTGCAATTGTTAGACAATTTATATTTTATGCATTTTGGAATAGTATGCAGTTTTCAAATCATAAATTATGGATAACTTCCAGCATATCGTAATTTTTTTATACGATTCAACGAGCAGTAATTGCTCTAACATTGCCAATAGTGATGAAGTTGTTGCTGGCCGGCTCGCTCTGGAAAGCGTACTCGCTGCGGCGAGCAGCCGCAGCACTTGATTGTCAACAAAAATTTCCTGTTTTTTTCTCTCTTTGGAAATGCATTAAAATTTCAGAGAATTTTAATTTAAAGTTAATCAGAAATTTTTATTGTTTCTTTTTCGACAAATAAGGCATATTCTTTTTTCAAAGTCTTTCTTTTAAATATAAATAATTAATAAATAAAATGTTCAAGCAGATTAATTTTCGGTGCTTCTGTTGACCGAGATGGCAGATGAGGACGGACTCGGCCTCCCGCTGTGCGCCTTCTTCCCCGACGTCAAGCTCTCCGGATGGCTGTATTGGCGTGTAGAGTACTGGAAGCAGCCGACCACGAGCAAAGAAGGTAGAAAGAGTGAGTGAGGAATCTTCACCGAATGGCGCTCTTTTATAGTCCTCTTCTTGAACGTTCCTTATTATCTAAGCAAGCAAAGGTTACTTGAAAACACGTGGCAATGAGCGAGTTTTTTTGTGAATAATTGTCATTTTCACGCATTCAACTTCCACATAGTCAAAGTTCATTCTTCTCTTTCCTGCAATTGTTTTATCACTTGCGTTTCTGCTGCTCCCTTCAGTCGGTTGATTCGCCCTCGGCTTCTCGGCAGTCTCTCCCAAGAGTCTCAGTAATGTCAGCTAGCTTCATATCATTCACTTGTTAAATTGTCTTTAGGAAAACGGGCAAACGTACCTTCTTATCATAACGACACTTCACTTCGTAATCCACACTGCCGTATTTTATCAAAACTTTTTTGCAGGGCACCGAACGCAGCCAATGAAAACAACATGTCAGACTATTTTTCTGGTTCCTCGTTTTGCCGAAGTCTGAAGAAACTAATTTGTGGACGAGTGGGCGGAGCTTGGAGCAATGAAGGATGATGTTTGATCTCTTTGAGCGAGCCTGGTCCGACCCTTTTTTACGGGCTGGTGATCATCGACGTGACCGTGGCAGTCTCTCTGCTTATCTTTGCTCTCGTTGGCATGTCCATTGATGTCTTCGTCGCTTCCATTCTTTTCATGGCAGCTTTACAGGTCAACAAATAGTACAAAATCTCTTTTCTCATCTGTTCTATATGTATAAACTCGCAATTAGGGCAATAAGCAAGAATAAAAAATTATCAATTTCAGGCGGTCGCTGCACTTCCCGGCCTTCTTTACACTTCACAGGGCATCAAAGGTGCAAGGGCAGAAAGCTGAAAGCCCGCATCCACTTTATGCAAAGATCGGAAAGCTCATGCAGAAAGACATAAGAAATTGAGGACTTGTAAATAAAATACTTGTCAGATTGAATGGTGTGTTGAACATTGCACAAGTTTGTAATTATTTATAGTCAAAAAGTAATCCATGTAAATTCCCTTTTTAGTGTGCCTGTTGATATTCGTGGCTGTGCAGTCGACGATCGGCTCGAGTGAGCTGGCCTGGGCACTCGTCACTATGATTGGCGCGAATAAGTCAGACAGCGCCGTCCCCAAGACCGTTCTCCTCTTCTTTCTTGCGCTCCTTCAGGCGAGAAAATTGCTCTTTTCTCAGGCAGGATTAATAATAATTCTTACACTACATTAGCTTAATTCCATGACACCTGAGAAAGACCCACATACAAACAATAAAAAAACAATGGCAAAATTTTGTCCTATGCATAGTTGTAGCCTAGCAAATCGGCACCTCAGAGTGAAACGATCCTTTCAG
The DNA here is from genome assembly GCA_945643635.1 of Allodiplogaster sudhausi. Classification (NCBI taxonomy): domain Eukaryota; kingdom Metazoa; phylum Nematoda; class Chromadorea; order Rhabditida; family Diplogasteridae; genus Allodiplogaster; species Allodiplogaster sudhausi. The sequence goes on from CALZFC010000027.1 coordinate 3,249,930, forward strand.
GGAGTGAACGTGCTGGTGGCGGTCTTCTTCCGCGACTCTGCACTCCGCCGTCCGCGTCGCACGCGCGCCGACGCGCGGACGGTGGACGCGGCTGAGATGGCGGCAGCAGCAAAGGTCGAGAGCCAGTGCACTAGCTGGGGCGAAGTTGCTTTCCGCGATTTCTGAATTTATTTATGTTCTGAAGTAAAGAATGGCATGGCATTTCTATATACTACATATGTACATACATACATACCTACATATATGTTACATACATTATTACAGTTATTAAACTTTCAGTTGAATTCGGCGCCGTCCACGGAGAGAAGCGTCTCGGAGGTGCGAGTTCCTTCCTTCCGCCGCCCTCCTCCCCCTCCGTACTCCGCTCTCTAATTCTTCCAGTTGCGACGTGCCCGCTCACTGAATTCCCCGTGTATGTAGCGTGTGTTATAAAGATTGGTTTGGAATAAAACGTGCTTTTATATACGACATTCAATACAACTTTGTTGATTATGTGATTATAGAAGGCCGTTGATTGATATACATCTTTATTTTGCATGTAGATTTCGAAATGATGGACAACAAGGGGAACGTTGGACAGTGATGAAGTGGATTAGCATGTGAAGCCTGAGCAGTTGAGAGGGTGGCCGATATTGAGTGAGCGTAAGCAGTGCAGAACATGCAACGGAGGAGTAGAAGCCTCTTCTCTTACGGACCGGGAGAGAGACGCTTCTGGAGCGGCAGCAGCTCGGCCACGCTGATAAAATAGAATGAAAATTTCGAGAAAGAGCTCAAGGAAAGCCCAGAGCTGACCACAGATTGTGATGGCAATCCAAATAAGGCGCACGAATCCATTGGCCGTCGATTTGGCCCTGGAATTTATATCTATTAATTGAAACTTTGAAACCTGTGATAGATATTATTACACCCATTTTTGCTCAAAATAAAGTTGCGCTGACAAAAAGATCGCCCTCGCCACACGTGAATATCATGCGGCTAAAGGCACGCACATTCGTCAGAGCGATCCTTTAAGTAATATATGTATGTGCATTTTGACATCTTATTATTTATATGTTTATTTTTTTCTCTGTGCGTAACTATTATTTTGGGAATTTCTATTAAAAATGCAGAATTCTGGGCATATCATTGAATTAACTTTATGTACATCTATGAAGAATGGAATGCAACTTCCTTCTAGTGTGAGGAGACGTCCATGGTCAACACATATCTTCTACGTTGCCTCGCTCGGCATCTTCGCGGACTTCAGAAGCACCGCTCGTAAATGAACACTCGGGAGAGGCTTCAAAGATAGATCATAATACAGAAGTGGGAATTCATTTTAACCATGTACATACATACATACATTCCTGCATGTTGTGCCGAGAATCTTCAATGAGATTCGATGAATTACAGGAACTAACAACATCAGACTAGCAAAGATTCTCGTGCACTTTGTATTCTGGCTAATTCGAGTTGCCGTTCGCCTTCTTTGACGAGCAAGTTTTCTTGTTCCATTTCCGTTCCCTTTCGGTGTTCTCTGACTAATTTTGGAGACGAGCACAATGACCAAGGTTCAAGTGGGCTTTTGTTCTTCTGGCCAAGTCAAGTGCCACTATTATCTTCATTCTAACCATAAGTATTCAGAGCTGTTGATTAAAAAAAATACATGTGATGACCAGATTGTTTTGACATACATATGTACATACGTATATGTATTAGAAGGGATGAAGCATAAGTTCAACGTAAGGAAAATAAATTATTATTTTATTTACAAACAACTATTATGCATTGAGGATTGCCAAATACATGAAAAACCTGAGATGTCTGAAGGTAGCGGAGTTTTTTGTTCATTCCGTTTATACTATCTTGATTGTCAACACAATAGAAAGCAAACAAATGTGACATCGTCAGAAATCAGACTCCACTAACCGTCGGCCAAACAAAGAGCCCGTTTTGTGTGCCTGCATCAATCTCTTTATCTCTGCCTCTCTTGCACCTTTCGTGGGAACAGCAAATGTGAGACCGTTCGATGGAGACAAAGGATGATGCGTTCATACATTGGAATTAGGTGATCATGGAGGAGATAAAGAGAGAGGCAAATACAGAGACATTGAGAAAGAGACATACGCAAAGGAAGTAGGACGAGAGACAACTTCATGGGTACAGAATACATTTATTGTAGTTAGAAAGTGAATAGTAAAGAGATAAGGAGAGAGAGAGAAGGCGTTAAAGATGTAGAGAGGAGGGAGGACCACTGAGGGATATGCATGTTGAGACTATCGATGTATCAGGCATTGGAAGGAGTCCAAAAAAGCGATATCGAGCTGTGGGTATAAAATGTTGCCGACTGGCAAGATAAGGCCATCCGCCTCCTCATTCCTCTCTCTTTCTCTCTCGTAATGAAGCTCTTCGTGGCCGTCGTTCTTCTCGCCTCCCTTGCCGCCGTCGCATACAGCGCACCTTCTGCTGCGGAGGGAACGGAAGATCATTTATTTATTTATTTAGAAGAAAGGTTATTAGCTTGCCGAAAAATATCATGAGCGAACTATGGAGAAAAGAGTTATCAAGATTTTTATCAATTTTGATAGACAATAATTTTTTTCTAATAACCACGTAGTTTTCTTTTCCAGTAAACGCCTGCATACAATTCGCACAGCCAAAGATTGCCAGCGAGACCGACCCCAGAATCACGGCAGTCATTCAAAAGACCATCGGACTGGCCAGGGTAATAGATCAAAGATACATACATACATAGTACATAAATATATTCCGAATTCTACTTGCGAATTAAGCTTGTATTGAAATGCATGTCCTCCTGTCAACAATGATCTCATCATTTTCTTCTAAAATAAGAAATATCAGCTTTAAAAAATCTTGAAACGAATGTTCAACTGCTTCCCTTCCTGGACACTCGTACTATTTCGCAAGGCCGCACAAGACGACGGGTGAAAATATAGTTCTCTTTTTTTGCTTATGGTTATTCGCTCTCATTCAGTCCCATTTTCGCGTGCTGCATATTTATTTCGCAGGTCGCACAAACCCGCTGCGCGAAAATAGTACGCACAAATGAGACTGCGATATCAGAAATCTCAAAAAAAAAATTTTCGGTAATTACCTTCTATCCCTGCTGTCTACGATCTATTAAGAGAGCCTCTCTGTAAGACTCAAGGAGGCCGCTATGGATGCCTGCTCTAGAAATTCATAATTTTTCTACAACCTTGAAAACATTATGAGGGATGTATCTAGTGTTCATAACGAAGTATAGGCGGTCAGAAAGTTTAGAAAAAATTTTTTCACTTAGATATAAGTCGTAATATTCAAAAACTTTGGATGACCATAACTACCGTTATACTTAATATTTCTCAATAATCTTTTCCCTGTTCGATTCCTCATTCAAAACTACACAAACAAGTCCGTGGACACCATTTTCAAAAAATTAAATTTATATGACTTTTCTCCAATTTAAATTTTTAAAAAGTCGTTTTCATACAATAACTTTTTTTTACTATTACGACCAAAAAACCGAATGGTCCATGAGAAAGAGCAGGAAAAACTACACAGAATATAAAAAATATTCAGCAACAGTCTGCATTCAAATACATATTCCCAAAAAAGTATCCTCAGATTTTGATTAGAAAGCTGTACTCGACTCAGTTTTAACTGCTCTTTCTTGTAGAATAAATATTGTGTGGTAATTCGGTCTATATGACCCATTAATGATCCAAAAAATGAGTATTTTAACACCAGAATTTAGCCAAAAACACAAAAGTCAATTTTAGGCCTTTAGACTAATTTCGTTTGCATACAAAGTACATACCATTTTAAAGAGGATAAAAAATCACATCGAATGGACTATTCCGTTTTAAATTTGATGAAGTTTGAAAGAAATTATGGTTTGCAGCCAAAGCCAAAATTTGCTCAGAAACCCATATTCAAATGCAAATACCCAAAAAAGTATCCGAGATTTTTCCTCGCAGAAACATATTCGGTGTAGTTTTTCCTGCTCTTTCTCATGGACCATTCGGTTTTTTGGACGTAATAGTAAAAAAAAAGTTATTGCCTGAAAACTACTTTTTAAAAACTTAAATTGGAGAAAAGTCATATAAATTTTATTTTTCGAAAATCTGCTCCACGGACTTTTTTGTGTAGTTTTAAACGAGGAATCGAACAGTAAAAAGATTATTGAGAAATATTAAGTATAACGGTAGTTATGGTCATCGAAAATTTATGAATATTACGACTTATATCTAAGTGAAAAATTTTTTTCTAAACTTTCTGACCGCCTAGACTTCGTTATGAACACTAGATACATCCCTCATAATGTTTTCAAGGTTGTAGAAAAATTATGAATTTCTAGGGCAGGCGCTCCTTGACCTTTACTGAGAGGCTCTCTTAATATATATTTATCTAAAGAGAGATGAATAACACAGTAAAAAACTATTAGTATTCCTCTAGTGCTCCCGAACCAAGCGACGGCAAGTCCATATCGTGCTCCGACAAGCCGTACGCGACGATTGAGTGCTTCGACCGCGACGCGTCGCTCAATGACCGCGTCGCGTCACTGCCGCGGACTCCGCGGCGTTAAGAAGAGTAGAAAAACTAATTTATTGTAGAATAAAAGATGACGAATGTACTAATGCTCGTTGCAGGAAAAAAAAAGATTAGGAATGTTCTGCCGCACGATTAATCTCCCTCGTGGACACAGACAAGCGTCTCTGACATGTCCAGTACATTTTATTGTCCAAGACATTTCAGAGACAATTGGGAAACATGTCAGGGACAAATTTTTCCAAGTGAACAGCGAATGGAGGCGTCCAAATTTATGTTTTTTTTATACATTTGTCCTTTATTTCCTTTATATGGCATGCTCACGTTGCATTTTTTGACAATAGAGAACAAAGAACATTACACAAAAGAGCATTGGATATCAATCATCTTGGCAACACTTACAACTTTTGAGTTTTCAATACTTATAATCAGCAATAGGAAACATTATTGCAGATATTTTGAATTCCTTTCCAGCAACAAATCGCCGGTAAAAGTAAACTCCCATAGATATCTCCTTCCATTACATCATTATGTCAAAACAGAAGAGTTAGGAATAACAAGTTTATCAACTGTGTAAATCTGTAGACTTATGAACGACTTATGAAAAAAATAGTTTATGGTTAGCAAGGCGAGCATATGGCTGAATTACGCACTCCTTGGAGACCCTGCTCATCTCATTCTTAACTCAGGTTGAGCTGACCATGAGATCAGCACCAAGAACTCCTGAAAGTGGCCGTCCGGCCGAGAGAATATCAACATCTCGATGGAACAAGCTTATAAATTCCAGAAGGTTAGCCAAGCGCGTCCAAAGTGTTAACGATGAATAGAAGAAATTGCATGAGATTCTTTCATTCAAAATAACTTATTACCAAATTATATTTACTAGGAATCGAAAGTGATTTTATGAATGACTTTGAAAAAAGATATTTCTGAGGTAAGATTTCTTTTTAAAATTTATTCAATTGTCAGCCGATGGACAAAATGTACAACACCCCATTGGACATTTATTCTTTATTGTATACATTTATGACTCGCAACTACGCTTCAGATATTGTTTTAGCGAGAAGAGAAGTCCCTAGAAAATAAAATTATATATATATATATATATATATATATATTTGCCTTTTTAAAGCTGATATTGTAGAAGCAAATGCATACAGGATTATAAATGTACTAAGGAACATATTTGCTAACCGCCTATGCGATGCGAACTCTTGCGACGAGCAAACACAGAATATTACGTAGATTGCAGCTTCTGTTGACGGGTAATCGTTCTTGTCCACTTTCTCGCAACTATGCAACAATTACAGTTGTTACAGCATTACACTATGCTCCATACTTGGTTAGCCCAATGTTACACCAAAAGATTGTCAATAACCAACAGTTCTGAGTTGTTCGCAGCCGTCGTTGTGGCTATGCTATACGTCGAGTCTTTATTGCAGATTAACCGATGATTCGATGAAGTTGCAGCAGAAGGAGAGGAATAATTCGCTGTAGTAGGCGATGTTGGAGAAGCTCTTGCTGTCATTCAGCTCTTAGTCCATGCCTTGTGCACTGAAATAAAATCGCCAATAGTCAAAGAATAATTTCATTCTAAGCCCTTTAATGTCTATATCTTGTATACATTGAGATCTTTTGCATAATATTGAGAAACTGAAAGAAAACGATTGAAAAGTATATGAAGAATTAGGTAAGGAGATGATATTTTATGGCCATATTATTTTCGTTGAGGCATGTAAAGGCAGAATGAAAGCCAGCCTGGAGTTGAAAACGACATGCTTACGGTTGTGTTTCATAAAGAAAGAAAGTAAGTAAGAAAGAAGAAAGTGTCACAAGGACTTCTGCTGGACGTTCTTTATATGTAATTTATGAAAAGGCTTCAATTGAGGATCATCAAAGACACTACTGACTTCACCAGAAAAAGATAGCATGCTACTCTAATTTTTTGCGATAACCTTTCATGCTCTTTCTGTGAATGCTTGTATATAGTAAATGCAAGCTAGTAGTTTTCATTTGTTTACTATTATTGCCGTTAAGAGCATAGAAAAATGATAAAAGATGCTAACTGACAATGCCACCGAGACGGCTACCCAAAAGACCTTCTCGCATCGTCCTTTCGTTCCGTCCGCAATTCGAATGTATCCGATAGATGACCAACCGGCAAAGTTCTTGAGCACGCGCATCACTCGTTGAGTTGTTAGCTAAAAAAAAGTTGTAGCTACATACATAGCTGTTAGACTTTCAGGATTATTTCATTATTGTTCACGAAATAAGAGATTTAACCTTGACAGTTGTGATATAATAGTTACTTAAGTAAATAACATCTTGAAATAAAAAGTTTGAGGAAATTGTTCAAGCTATTTCCGAAAATCTCTATCACACCGCCGCGCAAAGGCTGGGCGTTTTGAGCAGCACTGCGCGCAGAAAAGAATGTCTTAGACATCAAATGTCTAGCCCCGAATGTCCAGCGAAATGTCTAAGACATCACATGTATTGCTCGGCGATATCAAATCCCACAAGACATCAATGTCTTGAAATTTCGCGGAACGTGAATGTCTTGAATGTCTAGCATTTTTTGGTCGTTACAGAAATATTCGAAAACGTATAGCTACGTACGGCCTGTAAAATTCAGATAAGAGCTGAAAAATACGCACGAATATAATGTTTTTTTCCATATTACTTTTGCTGTTATTATTGCTTCCGAGAGCTTCGCAGCAAGCAAGGTTTGGAGCTTCCAGGTTGCTAGGTTTTAAAATATTTATATAAACTGGCATTTTTCATGCAATTTTTAATGTTGCCATATATGTAACCTTGGGGCATGAGTAGTAGAAATCTTTCAGTCTAAAACCCGATAAGTATTTCATAGATCTTAATGAAAAATTCGGAATTTTTTGTTTCCCTCTAAATTTGCAGGACTATTTCTTTTCTTTTGTAATCCTGTTTGTAAAAAAAAACTAATGAGTGACCTTTGTTCTGTTAATATTTTAATGTAGTCAACTGCAGTTGTCTTCGCGGCGAACTCCGTGACTCGCCCTTCCGTGTCCACTCCCGACTTCCAGAGTTGATAAATGAGATGAGTCCAGAGACTATCCTAATTGCAGAAGTAACGAGCCACCACCTCCGTCCACCCGAGTCCATCTGCAACAAGGATTTTTTTGATTGCATACGATTGCCACCCACGTCCCCGACCCTATTTTGCTTTAGATGGATCCTCTTTTTTCTTCTTTTTATCCCTTTTTCTGTTATATTAACCCTTTCCGCTCAGAGTGAAGAGCGATGAGAAAGAATATTAGGATATCAGTAGGTGGTATTTTACTAGGTTGTTTTGTTTCTGCTCACTAATCGATTGACTATTCATTCTGTCCAATCGGGCTAGACATTCAGCCTAGGCCGCCATATCTAGTGGGTTTGGACATTCGCTGCTAGACATTTGATGTCTAGTAGGACTGGACATTCATCTCTCAGAGGGAATCGCGGACATAATGTCTAGCCGGAATGTCTTGTCCCACAAGACTTTCTTCTCTGTGTGTGACGGTATCCCTCCGCCTCGAGCAACGGAGACGCCTCGAGCAACGGAGATCCACCCAGCTAGAGTGTGGCTCTTTTCGTCGCGTTGAAAATTTCCCTTCTTTCGTTTCCGTCACGAAGTCCTTGTGCTCGACCTGAAAAGATAGGAAAAACGCAATAAAAGGCCCCCTGGAAACTTGGCGAAGACATTCTTCCATTCGAGTCAAAATATGGCCCAACCAAGAAGTCGTTGCGAAACAGTGATGGTGAGAACAGTTGACACCGGAACGAAATTGCTAGAGAGAGATCCATTTAACCGGATATAAAAAAAACTTTTACATATATCCGTAGCCAGAAACGAATATTTTTCTGTTTGTAAGAAGATTGTACCTTTCCGGTGTATGCGGAGTGGACAAGGCTGATTCTTGACTTGCGTTGCTCTGTCTATGAGAGCATATCTGAAACAATGTTTCCAGTGTAAAGGAGTAAAGAACACGCGAAAATAGTGTCTTTTTCAAAACAACGCTAAAACTTTTTCACACACAACCCCTCTAACTGAAGGGCGTCCTCTGAGAGGCCTCTGCTCTCAAAGAAAGAAATTCTTAGATACAGTGTGCTCAAATAAATATAATTAACAGAGCATTTGAAAACCATTGAAATTGGATGTTTTGGAAAAATAACAAAATTAGCTATTGCCATGCATACATAATTTTTTTCAAAATTAAGAGTATTTGGAAAAAATACACCATCAGATAGCGATCTACCATATAAATCAGTCAAGAATTTATGAAAATGTGAGCTCCCGGCGCAGTGGCGAAAGCTTCTTCGAATTCTCTCGTGCCCGCTTTAACGGCCGGCGTCATGGATACACGCCCATCTCTCTATGAAAGCCCTCCAGTTTGGGCTTTCCTCTCTCTCTCTCTCTTCTCTCTCTTCCCCTCTCTCATTCTCTCTCTCACACCCTCTCTCTCTCTCTTCCATGTGTAGCAAGTGCACGATTCTTGTCTTCATTACATGCGCAATGTGCAGTTCACCGATGTGCTTTACAGACATCGTTCACATGTGTTATATCACTTTTTTTATATAGAGTAGAGAAAATAGGTTAATGCACGAGATCTATTATCTCAAATCCAAATTGCTCCATGGATTCCCCGCGAAATGCTTTCTTCAATTATGGCTAATCTATATACAAAAGTTGGGGTAAAAGTTTTATATAAACTAACTTTGTGGTATACGTACATGAATGACAAATTGACACGGATTCATTGAGGCGCACTTCCTGGAAGTTGGGAAAGGATCGCAAAACAACTAAGGAGTGCGGAGCCAGACGACAGCTGTACAGCAATATGAATGGAAGAAGAAGAAGACAATAGCTTGGGATGATGATGAAGAGCGAAAACAACAGACTTATCAATGTGTGTACTTGCATCAACGCATGACCGTCTGCGAGTCGCCTGAGGCAACGCCTCTTTTCATAACATAACATCAAGAATTTGCCGCTTATTTGTCTCGTCTGTCAATAGTTTGTGTCTGTGAAATTGAATGATTTCTTCATTTGCCTGAGAGCAATTATGCCGACCTTTTTTTGTTGCAATTCCCAGGTTGTTTTAAGTCCAGACAGATGAAAGCTATGTATACAATAAGGCGTTTGCATGCGCATTGTGATGTTGCGACATTGTAGAAGTTGAATGAAAAAAATGAACCTAAGCGGGAACTGTCAAGCGCTTATTTTGTTCTCCATTGCGTTATTATGGTGGGACGAAGTTTTGATTCGAATTATATATTATTTTATCTTTCCTGACAAATCAAATGTATGAAGAATGGGGGATTCATGCTCAGATTACTGTTTGGCTTCATCCGTCAAATGCCCTTCACCGTGAGCCAGTTCGCCCACGACGTGTTCTCCTTGGCCGCAGCATCGGCGGCCGTTGCCTCTAATGCGCTTCTAATTGGACTAATATTTACTACTGCATTATTTTATAGCAAATTAAGAAATTGTGCTCTGCTCAGCTCAAAATGTATGTATATTCCTCAAGGGTTAAAAAAAATTTTTTTTTAATAACTCATCTTTCAGTCATCAATGGCTCCTCGAGCATCGGCTCCTACCGTTTTCTGCTCCTCGCCTTCTCCCTTTCGGATATCGCCGTTGGATTCATTCAAGCATACACTGTTCCGGTTTGACTATTAGACTATCTCAGTGACATTACTACATTTTCTCGAAAATACACTTAATGCGATGCGCATTTTCAAAATACAAACTGTTCGAAACTTGGCCTTTTCTTTTTCAATGAACATTGGCGGGAACACACCTACTTCCACAACAAGCTCATCAACTACACCTATATCTTTCTCTTCTATCAGACTTTCATTCTGCTTACTATGCACTTTATATACCGATACATGATTGTCTGCGAGTCAGTGAAGAACAAAAATGACTTCTTTGAAAGTGAGATGATGTATCTCTTTCAGTCCGCCTTGGCTCGAATGGCTTGACCGGCTCTCCATCCGACTTGTCGCTCTCTTTTGCGTTGTCGTGACTTTTGGCTACTCGTCTGCGTTTGTAATTTTTCTATAGATCTCCTCTCCACGAGCTACCGAGGTCATTTCTCTAAGCTGCTAAAAAATTAATGCATTTTATGCCAACCAACATTTGTGCAGTAAGTTTTAGTTGCTTTCTCCGGTGGCTGCTGCCGTGTACAACGTAACGCTGAACGAGACTGGGAACCTAGCTCTCGTTGTCGCAGTACGTTTTAGACTTTGTTCGCGGTAATACATATGTATGAATATGAAGAGAACACTCCTTCCTTCACTTCACAGGACCCCGACAGCGCCATCCTTGCGCGCTCTCTCGCAATATTCGCCGCTTGCCTCACACTCATCTTTGGCACTGTCGCTGTCATTCTCTTCTGTGCTCATCGCATCGTTCGTGCTCTTCGCCAACAGACGAATCACATTTCTAGCCGAACTATCGCGCTGCGACGACAGCTCTTCAAAGCGCTCCTTGTCCAGGTTCCCAAGTCATTGAATCTACATAGTACATAAATATATATATTTTAATTTGCTGTCACAAAGGACCGCCCCAAAAATTTTTTACGATACACTATATAAAGAGGAGGACTGGCATTTGTCCTGCCCCTGATTCGGGGCGGGCTCTCATGTGCCATGACATCCCAATATTTAATTTGAGTGGTCCTCCACTCTTGATATATTAGAGCTACAACATGAGAGGTCAACAATTTATTTCATTTACAGACGGCGTTCTACAGCATACATACATACATACATACAGTACCGCCCAACAACCATTGGTGCAGGAACTTTCGGAACTTTCGGAAAGTTCCAAAATGTCCGATCAAATTGTGCGCTTCTGGATAATCGCACGTCGATTTGGTTTGCATATTCGGATTATCAACAAAGTTGAACGATTTTGAAGATATTTGTATGTGAGAAACATTTCAAACAGAAATTAATTTCATTGATGCATTTTTTAAGTCCTCACGAAAATCTATTATTAAGTCCTCGGTGATTTTTGCTTCTTAATTTCGCTAGAATGTTAACATATGTATGTTTGCTCGGTTTTTTATTAATATATAATATTAACATACATAATATATATCTGTAGAATATTAAGATATGAATGCATAATTTTTTCTGTGGTTCCAGATATATTCTGTTGGAATCCTAGATTGTTAGTATATTAAGTTGCTAATTGATAATACAAATAGTTGTGGAGCTGTGTACGTGTACATTAGTAGAAGTGGATACAAAGGATGTAGGAATTATCTTATATGTATGTATGTACTATTCTCTTGTAGTACATCGGAAGTACGTGAAGTACTTCATCTTCCGTCCCTATAAATACCCGCCAGTGCCGTCTTCTCGCGTACATCTTCTCTGGTTCTTCTCTGGTTGCTCCCGCGTCGCTTCTCATCAAAGTGATTCTCCCTTATTATGTTTGACCCATTATCTTTTGTTGGGGGAGTCTCATCAACCGAACTAATTTCTTTCAAAAATGGCAAAGTCATGAAAGACAATATTGTAAACTTATTAATGTTTTAAATAGTATATTTTATATTTTGTTGCTTTATAACAGGATAATATTGATGATAATATAGTTGTTCTTCCTTGAAGAGAGAAACGCCGGAGAATGGAATTCAAGATGATTGCCGCAATCCTTCTCCTTCTGTTCGTCGCGCCCGCTCAGGCTATTCCTGGAGTTTGCGGTATTTGCGAACATTTTGTCAATGTAAGTTGCCATATTCATATTACATGTTTTCCTAGCATATTTAATCTTACAAGTAGTAATAAGATTTAGGAGCGAATATACAAGACTAAGGGACATTCTGTCTAGCACCCCACAATAATCTGCTAGTAAGAACTGGGGAAATTTCAGGAGCTCTCACGCGATACCGTCCGCTCACATTGCGAATCATATCGACAAGACATGCAACCGCGTCTTGTTCTTCAAGGAAAAATGCAAGAACGGCCTCAAGGGGGCAAGTGTTCATCGATAACAAATCTTTATTTTGTTTCCAAGAGAATTACTGACACGAAGATATTTTTTATAATTAAAATCGTGAATTCTAACAAGTGTAATATTTGACAATACGGTTTTATTTTTCTCACAAGGCTTGAAAAAATGTTTTATTGTTTTCTTTGATCACTTTTGTCTTCCAGTTGATCAACGAGATCCTGCGTGGAATCAGCCAAGGCTCGCGCCCGTACAGAATCTGCAAAGGAACTAAGATGTGCTGAAGGCGTCTACATTGATCATTCTCATGCATGCGATATAGCAAAATTTATGATTGTCCAACTACACATGAATTGAGGTCTAAACAAATGTTTCATTGCCTGTTATTCCTTCCATCACATAAATTTGATTTGAATCAGAGATTGTATGTATGTATGTATGTATTTATCGCAGAGGTTTGATCATATATGTATAGGTGCATTCTGCGATCAGTTCGCCAAATGCTTTATGTCAACGAGTTAATGGAATCCATGGAGCGCCACGAGTTTTCGATTCCAAAGAGTTAACGATGAATGGAAGAAATGGAAAAATAAATAACTTATCACAAAATTATGGTAAATAAGAAAAGAAGCACATTTGTGAATGACTTTGAAAAAGTTATTTCTGAGAGTAATTACTTTTGAAAATTTATTTAGGAACAAGATGAGCATTTCCATTTATTTGCACTCTGAATCAACTCTTTATTCGATTTTCATTCATTACGGCCTTGAATGGCCTGTTAAAACATACACGTTTACTACTACTATTTATTGCATACGTTTAGGACTGGCGGACTCTTTTATTCGCACCATTTTTGCCTGACATAAGAGTGAGAGAGCATGCGATTTAGAGAGACGCGACTAGAATAATCAGGACCATTCAAATTGACTACGGTTTAGTGTCGTGCTCCTTTAATGCCACATTGATAGAATTATATTAGTTTGTTTTGTTTTTTTTTGTCGAATTTCAGTGCTAATTTCATTTAGTTTCATCACACGAATTGCCGCCATTGCTGGGCAGAAACACTCATCCTCATATTATTTATTACTTATAAAGAATTAATAATTTGTTTTAAATCTCACATAAGCCTGCACTTTAAAATGAGATCTTCGTACGAGTACAGAGCAGGCATCTTCTACTCGGTCGTCAGCTGGCCAGAGAAGAGAGTGAGCATCTCGGAGGTGTCGTACTCCTCAACAGTAGCCGCCAACTAGAAGACACATATAGATCGAGAATGCGACCCAGAAGTTATTCTCGCTTCGTCCTTTCGTTCCGTCAGCATTTCGAATGCATCCGATTGATGACCAAGCGGCATAGTTCTTGAGCAGGCGCATCACTCGTTCCATTGTTATGTATCTTGAACGAGTTGTAGCACGTTGCTAGAGTTGTGAGATTATTTCATCATTGTTCAAGAAATATGTGATTTAACCTTGACAATAGTGATACAGTTACATTCATAAGTAAATAACTTCGGAAAATCAAAAATTGGAGAAGTTGTGCATGCAAAGCAGTTCATTTTGCCCAAAACTAACGGTATCCACAGGAACGAGGGCCTCGCTCATGGTCAGCCCTCCGCCTCTAGCAACAGAGATGCCGTCCGCCTAGTTATCATGTGGCTCTTTTCGTCGCGTTGCGAATTTCCTTTTGTATCGTTCCCTTTACCAAGTACTTGTTTTCGAACTGAAAAGATAGGGATAACACAACAAAAAGCTTCCTGGAAACTAGGCGAAGATAGTCTTTCACTCGTACCCTTGCATAACAAATGCAACAAAGTATGTAATTGAGTAGCTCATCCATAAATTCGATTCAAGTCTAGTTTTAAACAAAAACAATTTCGCATAAATATGCTTGAAACAATTTCCATTCCATGTCTCTCTTTTCCTGACTCTCGAGACTCCTTGGAAAGAGAAGCGGTGTCAAACTGGATCTGAGGGAAGCTTCTAATTCTTTGGCAGTCATGGTAATGAAACAAACGGTCGCCGTGCTGGCGTCGTCCAGGAAAATTGAGGGAGCACCCTCTCACCCTCAATTCTCCTCTATTCACTCCTGCGCCTTGCCGGGCACCTTTTTCTTTCAAATCACTTCCCGTATCTCCCCCACAGCAGTCCTAGCAAAATTGCTTGCTTCTGCTCTCTCCACATTTCTTGAACCTGATGACCCTGAAGCTCTTTTACCTCTCATTCAAAGCTTTTTATCTTTTTCTCGCCGACGAAGGTTCTTCAATTTTTTTAAGCCGTCGGGATGGCCGTTTTAACACTTCTATTTCTCGTGTGAACATTTAAATTTGTCTACAAGCAAGCAGAATATTCGCAACTTCTCCATTCACAGCGCTTGAAGTATATACACTTTGTAGTTTACACGATTAGGAGATATGTGTGTGAAGTTGCTTTCTCACAACTAGAATGAAAATAATTATGTTTTTGGCAATACAGTAGCTCAACGCTTTTGGCGCCGCAAAGTCGTCGGCAAAACAGCCGTTTTATCTGTAAAAGGCGGACTTAAAAAGAAGAAATATTTACAATCCAATGCGCGTGACATTATTGTTCTTCTCTCTGATGTGAGCGCACAACACCTACTTGTCGTGGATAGCATCCGACGAATAGAATAATAACAAGCGGATCGATGATGGGATAGAGTGAAGGAATCATTAGAAGAAGAGTACCGTCACTGCCGACATCAACTCCAATCTGGCCTTGAACACAATTCTTAATTTTTCTCTTGCTATTCTTAAGGTCAGAATAGAGTAAGCTCCTAGGGCTAAAATTCAGCAAATTTGCCGTGGATTAAAGGGCGAACCAATGGCAGGCAAAATGATGATAAACGCGATAGGCATATAGGAGAAAACACATGGAATAAGTGTCTGAAATGTGGAAATTTTATCTATCCTAACCAGGGAATGGTTCAGAAATCCTGAAAACCAAAAGTTCTAGTTTTCCGTACATCGATAAAGGAGATCATAAGAAGCTGCGGAATACAAAAATAAGCAGGTGAACAAATGTTGAAAATTTTGGGGCACTCCTTTGTGACAGCAATTTAAAATATATATATATATATATATATATATATATATATATGTACTATGTAGATACAATGACTTGGGAACCTGGACAAGGAGCGCTTTGAAGAGCTGTCGTTGCAGCGCGATAGTTCGGCTAGAAATGTGATTCGTCTGTTGACGAAGAGCACGAACGATGCGATGAGCACAGAAGAGAATGGCAGCGGCAGTGCCAAAGATGAGCGTGAGGCAAGCGGCGAATATTGCGAGAGAGCGCGCAAGGAAGGCGCTGTCAGGGTCCTGGGAAGTGAAGTAAGGAGTGCTCTTCATATCCATACATACGTATTACCGCGAAGAAAGATTGAAACGTACTGCGAGAACGAGAGCTAGATTCCCCTTCTCGTTCAGCGTTACGTTGTATACGGCAGCAGCCACCGGAGAAAGCAACTAAAACATACTGTACAAATGTAGGTAGGCAGAAAATGCATTACTTTTTTAGCAGCTTAAAGAAATGACCTCGTTAGCTCGTGGAGTGGAGATCGATAGAAAAATTACAAACGCAGACGAGTAGCCAAAAGTCACGACAACGCAAAAGAGAGCGACAAGTCGGATGGAGAGCCGGTCAAGCCATTCGAGCCAAGGCGGACTGAAAGAGATACATCATCTCACTTTCAAAGAAGTCATTTTTGTTCTTCACTGACTCGCAGACAATCTTGAATCGGTAGATAAAGTGCATAGTAAGCAGAATGAAAGTCTGATAGAAGAGAAAGATATAGGTGTAGTTGATGAGCTTGTTGTGGAAGTAGGTGTGTTCCCGCCAATGTCCATTGAAAAAGAAAAGGCCAAGTTTCGAACAGTTTGTATACTGAAAATGCGCATCGCAATAAGTCTATTTTCGAGAAAATGTAGTAATGTCACTGAGATAGTCTAATAGTCAAACCGGAACGGTGTATGCTTGAATGAATCCAACGGCTATATCCGAGAGGGAGAAGGCGAGCAGCAGAAAACGGTAGGAGCCGATGCTCGAGGTGCCATTGATGACTGAAATATGAGTGATTTAAAAAAAAAAAACTTTTTTTTAGATCCTTGAGGAATATACATACATTTTGAGCTGAGCACAGCACAATTTTTTAATTTGCTGTAAAATAATGCAGAAGTAATAAGCCGACGTAAATATTAGTCCAATTAGAAGCTCATTAGAGGCAACGGCCGCCGATGCTGCGGCCAAGGAGAACACGTCGTGGGCGAACTGGCTCACCGTGAAGGGCATTTGACGGGTGAAGCTACAGTAATCTGACCATGAGCCCCCCCCCCATTCTTCATACATTTGATTTGTCAGGAAAGATAAAATAATATATAATTCGAGTCAAAACTCCGTCCCACCATTATAACTCAATGAAGAACAAAATAAGCGCTTGACAATTCCCGCTTGGGTTCACTTTTTCATTCAACTTCTAGAATGTCGCAACATCACAATGCGCATACAAACGCCTTATTGTATGCATAGGTTTCATCTGTCTGGACTTAAAACAACCTGGGAATTGCAACAAAAAAGGTCGGCATAATTGCTCTCAGGCAAATGAAGAGATCATTCAATTTCACAGACACAAACTATTGACAGACGAGACAAATAAGCGGCAAATTCTTGATGTTATGTTATGAAAAGAGGCGTTGCCTCAGGCGACTCGCAGACGGTCATGCGTTGATGTAAGTACACACATTGATAAGTCTGTTGTTTTCGCTCTTCATCATCATCCCAAGCTATTGTCTTCTTCTTCTTCCATTCATATTGCTGTACAGCTGTCGTCTGGCTCCGCACTCCATAGTTGTTTTGCGATCCTTTCCCAACTTCCAGGAAGTGCGCCTCAATGAATCCGTGTCAATTTGTCATTCATATACGTATACCACAAAGTTAGTTTATATAAAACTTTTACCACAACTTTTGTATATAGATTAGCCATAATTGAAGAAAGCATTTCGCGGGAATCCATGGAGTAATTTGGATTTGAGATAATAGATCTCGTGCATTAACCTATTTTCTCTACTCTATATAAAAAGAGTGATATAACACATGTGAACGATGTCTGTAAAGCACATCGGTGAACTGCACATTGCGCATGTAATGAAGACAAGAATCGTGCACTTGCTACACAGAGAAGAGAGAGAGAGAGGGTGTGAGAGAGAGAATGAGAGAGGGGAAGAGAGAGAAGAGAGAGAGAGAGGAAAGCCTAAACTGGAGGGCTTTCATAGAGAGATGGCCGTGTATCCATGACGCCGGCCGTTAAGAAGGCAAACTGACTGAATTGAGAACGAAGCAGGCAAGAGAGAATTCGAAGCAGCTTTCGCCACTGCGCCGGGAGCTCACATTTTCATAAATTCTTGACTGATTTATATGGTAGATATCTGATGGTGTATTTTTTTTCCAAATTCTCTTAATTTTGAAAAAAATTATGTTTGCATGGCAATAGCTAATTTTGTTATTTTTCCAAAACATCCAATTTCAATGGTTTTCGAATGCGCTGTTAATTATATTTATTTGAGCACACTGTTTCTAAGAATTCCTTTCTTTGAGAGCAGAGGCCTCTCAGAGTACGCCCTTCAGTTAGAGGGGTTGTGTGTGAAAAAGTTTTAGCTTTATCTTAAAGAAAAGGTGCTATTATCGTGTGTTCTTTACTCATTCACACTGGAAACATTATTTCAGATATGCTCTCATAGACAGAGCAACGCAAGTCAAGAATCAGCCACGTCCACTCCGCATACACCGGAAAGGTACAATCTTGATACAAACAGAAAAATATTCGTTTCTGGCTACGGATATATGTAAAAGTATTTTTATATTCGGTTAAATGGATCTCTCTCTATAGCAATTTCGTTCCGATGTCAACTGTTCTCACCATCAGTGTTTCGCAACGACTTCTTGGTTGGGCCATATTTTGGCTCGAGTGAAAGATTGTCTTCGCCTA
Source organism: Allodiplogaster sudhausi (assembly GCA_945643635.1). Lineage (NCBI taxonomy): Eukaryota > Metazoa > Nematoda > Chromadorea > Rhabditida > Diplogasteridae > Allodiplogaster > Allodiplogaster sudhausi. The sequence goes on from CALZFC010000027.1 coordinate 3,268,432, forward strand.
GTTGCCAGGGAGCCTTTTATTGCGTTTTTTCTATCTTTTCAGGCCGAGCACAAGGACTTCGTGACGGGAACGAAACAGGGGAAATTTTCAACGCGACGAAAAGAGCCACACTGAAACTGGGTGGATGGAATCTCCGTTGCTCGAGGCGGAGGGATACTGTCACACACAGAGAAGAAAGTATTGTGGGACAAGACATTCAGGCTTGACATTATGTCCGCGATTCCCTCTGAGACATGAAGGTCCAGTCCCACTAGACAGCAAATGTCTAGCCGCGAATGTCCAAACCCACAAGATATGGCATCCTTGACTTAATGTCTAGCCCGATTGGACAGAATGAATAGTCAATCGATTAGTGAGCAGAAACAAAACAACCTAGTAAAATACCACCTACTGATATCCTAATATTCTTTCTCATCGCTCTTCACTCTTAGCGGAAAGGGTTAATATAACAGAAAAAGGGATAAAAAGAAGAAAAAAGAGGATCCATCTAAAGCAAAATAGGGTCGGGGACGTGGGTGGCAATCGTATGCAATCAAGGAAATCCTTGTTGCAGATGGACTCGGGTGGACGGAGGTGGTGGCTCGTTGCTTCTGCAATTAGGATAGTCTCCGGAGTCATCTCATTTATCAACTCTGGAAGTCGGGAGTGGACACGGAAGGGCGAGTCACGGAGTTCGCCGCGAAGACAACTGCAGTTGACTACATTAAAATATTAACAGAACAAAGATCACTCATTAGTTATTTTTTTACAAACAGGATTACAAAAGAAAAGAAATAGTCCTGCAAATTTAGAGGGAAACAAAAAATTCCGAATTTTTCATTAAGATCTATGAAATACTTATCGGGTTTTAGACTGAAAGATTTCTACTACTCATGCCCCAAGGTTACGGTAAGTACATATATGGCAACATTAAAAATTGCATGAAAAATGCCAGTTTATATAAATATTTTCTGACCTAGCAACCTGGAAGCTCCAAACCTTGCTTGCTGCGAAGCTCTCGGAAGCAATAATAACAGCAAAAGTAATATGGAAAAAAACATTATATTCGTGCGTATTTTTCAGCTCTTATCTGAATTTTACAGGCCGTACCTAGCTATACGTTTTCGAATATTTCTGTAACGACCAAAAAATGCTAGACATTCAAGACATTCACGTTCCGCGAAATTTCAAGACATTGATGTCTTGTGGGATTTGATATCGCCGAGCAATACATGTGATGTCTTAGACATTTCGCTTTACATTCGGGGCTAGACATTTGATGTCTAAGACATTCTTTTCTGCACGCAGTGTTGCTCAAAACGCCCAGCCTATGCGCGGCGGTGTGATAGAGATTTTCGGAAATAGCTTGAACAATTTCCTCAAACTTTTTATTTCAAGATGTTATCTACTTAAGTAACTATTATATCACAACTGTCAAGGTTAAATCTCTTATTTCGTGAACAATAATGAAATAATCCTGAAAGTCTAACAGCTATGTATGTAGCTACAACTTTTTTTTTAGCTAACAACTCAACGAGTGATGCGCGTGCTCAAGAACTTTGCCGGTTGGTCATCTATCGGATACATTCGAATTGCGGACGGAACGAAAGGACGATGCGAGAAGGTCTTTTGGGTAGCCGTCTCGGTGACATTGTCAGTTAGCATCTTTTATCATTTTTCTATGATCTTAACGGTAATAATAGTAGACAATTGAAAACACTACATAGCTTGCATTTACTATATACAAGCATTCACAGAAAGAGTATGAAAGGTTATCGCAAAAAATTTTAGAGTAAGTAGCATGCAATCTTTTTCTGGTGAAGGCAGTAGTGTCATAGATGATCCTCAGTTAAAGCCTTTTCATAAACTACATACTCCAGCAGATGTCCTCGTGAAACTTTTCTTTTTTCTTACTTTCTTGCTTTCTTTATGAAACACAGCCGTAAGCATATCGTTTTCAACTCCAGTCTGGCTTTCCTTCTGCCTTTTCATGCCTCAACGAAAATAATATGGCCATAAAATATCATCTCCTTACCTAATTCTTCATCCACTTTAAAATCTTTTTCTTTCAGTTTCTCAATATTATGCAAAAGATCTCAATGTATACAAGATATAGCCATTAAATCGCTTAGAATGAAATTATTCTTGGACTATTGGCGATTTTATTTCAGTGTACAAGGCATGAGAGCTGAATGACAGCAAGCGCTTCTCCAACATCGCCTACTACAGCGACTTATTCCTCTCTTTCAGCTACAACTTCATAGAATCATCTGTTAATCTGCAATGAAGACTCAACGAGCAGCAGCCACCACGACGGCTGCAAACATCGCTGAACTCGCTGTACTGTTGGTCATTGTCAATCTGTTGCTGTAACATTGGGCTAACCAAGCATGGAGCATACTGTAATACTGTAACAACTGTAACAACTGCAATTGTAGCATAGTTGCGAGAATGTGGACAAGGACGATTACGTGTCAGCTGAAGCTGCAACCTACATAATATCGTGTTTATGCACTCAGGACTACGCATCGCATAGGCGGTTAGCAAATATGTTCCTTTATACATTTCTAATTCTGTATGCATTCGCGTCTACCATATCAGCTTTAAAAAGGTAAATATATGTATATATATATATATATATATATATATATAAATTCTTTTCTAGGGCTTTCTCTTCTCGCTTAAACAACATCTGAAGCGAAGCTGCAAGCTTTAAATGTATACAATAAGGAGTAAGTGTTTTAGCCGGCCGTTCAAGGCCGTCATGAATAAAAATCGAATAAAGAGTTGATTCAGAGTGCAAAGAAAAGGAATTGCCAAAGGGGTGTTTTCATTTTGTCCGTCGGCTGAAAATTTAATAAATTTTAAAAAGAAGTCATTCCTCAGAAATATCTTTTTCAAAGTCATTCATAAAATCACTTTCATTTCCTAGTAAATATAATTTGGTAATAAGTTATTTTGAATGAAAGAATCTAATGCAATTTCTTCTATTCATCATTAACACTTTGGACGCGCTTGGCTGGCCTTCTGGAATTTCTAAGCTTGTTCCATCGAGATGTCTCTCGGCCGGAAGGCCACTTTCAGGAGGTCTTGGTGCTGATCTCATGGTCAGCTCAACCTGAGGGAAGAATGAGACGGATAAACTATTTTTTTCATAAGTCGTTCATAAGTCTACAGATTTACACAGACATTAGAAAAAACAATTAAAAAAAATTGCAGCAATATTTGAAAAGAGTGAACTGCGCCGGAATGAGCGCACAGTTGAGCCAGTGATGGCATGGGAGGCTGCTCGTGCAAAATATGCACATGGCTTTGTTTTGAATTCCTACCACGACTCCAAAGAACGATCATCATAACTCTTTCTGCTCGTTCCTTGGCTGCTCATTCTCTCCGTAATAGGTAGAAAGAGCGGGCAAAGTTGATCGTTCATTGTGCGAGGAGGGCGTGATATGAGAAGGAGAGTTTCTTACATTACATGACAGACATTCTTCAATTCAGCTGCTATGCACGAATTAGACACGAAAAGTAGCCATGTTTTAATCTCCCGAAACAGGCTGTGTGAGAAAAAGAGAAATAGCTCAAGCTAGAGAAAAAAGGAAGTACTGGGGAGTTGCTTCCATAAAGTCGCATCTTTGTCCACGAGCCAATGTATTCGTTGGGCGTCTCTAATTTGACCAGGTGCCAGGGCTATAATAAAGGGCCATCTCTCCACTCTTCTCAAGCACTTCGCTCTCGACTCCTTCAGGTATTCGCTAATGCGAACCGCACCTCTGGCTATCGTGGCATTACTTGTTTCCTTGTCGATCGTGACCTTAATTAGATGCTTCTATAATTTCATCTCCATTCACCGTCCCCTTAATTCCCTTTCATTTCTTACTTCGCGTGTGCCCGGGAGGGGCCGGTTCTCTTCGCTCTCCCCTCCGTCCGGCGCTATGAGGCCCGTTGTTTTCTGGTCCTACCCTTCTTTTCTCCTCTCTGTCAAATTTATGTATTTCTTTCATATTTGCTAAGATTTAAGCTTTCCCTACTTCTCTCCTCTCTTTCTCTATGTCTTTCTCCGTCTCTCTCTCTTTGTCTCTGCCTCTTATTCAATAGACATCTCCTTCATCTCTTTTTATCACAAGGATTATAAATCCAAATTGAGCTTACTCATTGTCAGAGTTTATGTGTTGTAACCACATTTCATTATTCTCATCTCTCACACTTGAAATCGGTTAATCCATTGTCTTCTCACATCCTTATCAAGAGTCATGCATAACAGTTTCTCCACCGGGAACGGCTCTTCTCCGAAACACTCCACATCTTTGCAGACTCGAGATATTCGTAATGAAGATGAGTCACGGCATGGTGAGTCGTCTGCTCCTTCGGTGCACTTCCGTTTCCTCCCACCGTGGCATCGCCGCAACTGCCGCCGCTTCTGCTTCGCCCACAAGCAGCAGCTCCTCCTTCTCGACCTCTCCTCCCACTTCCTTTACTCAGCTCACCGAAGCCCAAGAGGCTCTCCTTCAAACGGGTTCGCTTCCGTCTCATAATGACTTTTATCTCTTGCCAATTACAAAGAAGATAGTAGCTTTTATTTCAGTTGCTAAATTCTCGGCAGACATCGTCAGACCGCGAGTTCGAGAGATGGATGCAAAGAGCAAGGTTACTGCGAGGAACTGACAATAACTTTAAAAGTTTAATTAGAGAAGTTCAGAATTGACTATAATTTATAATAAATTATTCTTTAATGCAAATTTACTATAATTTATAGTGAGTGCTAAAACAAAATTTTTTTTGAAGACATACATAAATTCGATTTCAGATGCACGACTGCGTTATTGAGGGTTGCTTTGCGAATGGCTTTATGGGTGTTGAGGTGCCCGAGGAATACGGAGGTATTTAGGTATTTATAAATAAGGTTTAGATAAGCGATATTTCAAATGGAGTAAAAAACAACAACAACAACAACAACAACATTAAATTATGTATTGTTGCAGGACCCGGCTGCAGCTTCTACGATTCGGCGCTCGTCATTGAGGGCCTTGCAAAAGTCTGTGTAGTTGCCAGATAACTAAAAGTGTAAAACATTATTTAATGCTAATTAATTAATTACTATCCTAAGCCAGAAGGATATGAATGTGCATAAAATAGAGAGAGAAAAAACTGACTCCTAGACGGACGCATCGGTGTCCGCATTCGTTGCCATCCACAACACACTCGCTGTCGCGCCGATCATCGTGCACGGCAATGACGACCAGAAGAGCAAGTATCTACCACGCGCTACCACGGACTGGGCAAGAGAGAATTTATAGTCTTGAATTACTTTAAATTGTATTTAATACACTTATGAAACATATACATATATTTTTTGAATGCAAAAAAGTCTTAGGGAACGAACGTAAATTGCAAGTTGGCTCGTTCTGCATGTCCGAGGCGGAAGCGGGCTCGGACGCCTTCTCAATGCGGAGCGAAGCGAAGAGGGACGGCGACGACTTTGTCATCAACGGAGCCAAGATGTGGATCACCAACTCCGAGCAGGCCAACTACTTCCTCGTGTGATATCTTTCTTTTTGTTCTTTCTTTCACCATCACTGTCGCGACTGGTCTCCTATTATAATAATTCTATGACTTTAAGCACTTCGCTCTCGACTCCTTCAGGTATTCGCTAATGCGAACCGCACCTCTGGCTATCGTGGCATTACTTGTTTCCTTGTCGATCGTGACCAGGAAGGCGTTAGCGTTGGCAAGCCAGAGGTATTAATTAAAGCTGCGTTCTACTTTATCGCGACTACATCTAATTCAAGCCGATATTTGTACATCTACATGAATGCATGCATTTATCGAGTAAAACATTGTCTTGAAATACTTTTAAATGCGTGCATAATAAATAGCTGATATGAGTGAATTGGAGGACAAGCTGGGCATCCGCGCATCGAGCACATGTCCCGTGGCCTTTGACAACGTCCGCGTCCATAAGACGGCCGTGCTCGGAGAGATTGGACAAGGCAATCTTCTTTTTGAGATCCCATTAGAACTTCTCCCTTCTATCTCATCATGACAATCTTTGGAAGAAAATTGAGACTGATTTGTAGGCTACAAAATATCGATCGAGTGCTTGAATTCTGGCCGGATCGGCATCACTGCACAAATGCTGGGCATTGCACAGGGAGCGATGGACAGCACCGTTCCGTACTTGCAGGTGGACCTGATCATCGTTAATAATGTTGTTATTAAGAGCATGTATTTCTATACATCATTAAGTCTTTGGGCCTTTTAAGTCGATAATGTCTGACTGTAGCTCGAATCCTTCTCAACCATGGCTCTCAATTTCAGGAGCGCCGTCAATTCAACAAGCGACTCTTCGATTTCCAGGTTAAAATAATGCTACCATTCAATTTCCCTTACTTTCGTGAAATCGGCCACAATATTTCTTCTTCGCAGAGTCTTCAACACCAAGTCGCCAAGGTTGTGACTGATATCGAGGCAACGAAGCTTCTCGTCTACAATGCTGCTCGGCTCAAGGTGTGTACTTTGCAACAAAGACATTTTCAAAAAGAATTAAACTTTAGAATTATATTGAAATAGTTAGAATGAATGATGCTTCAAGGACGCGGGCCTTCCATTCGTGAAGGAAGCAGCAATGGCGAAGCTTTTCGAACGTTGCCAATGACGCGACGTCCAAGTGCGTCGAGTGGCTCGGCGGCGTCGGCTTCACCAAGGAGTTCCCGGCTGAGAAGTTCTTCCGCGACGCTAAGATTGGTAACAAAAATGCATATCTTGTTTATTCGTCACATAAAATATGTGCAAAAGAATATCAAAATATGAAAGTGAAGGTCATATATTTCTTTTTTTTTCCTTAACCGACGTCAAAAAAAGCTCCATTCCAGGCGCAATCTACGAAGGAACTTCCAACATTCAGCTGAATACAATCGCCAAGATAATCGACGCGGAGTACAAACAACGGGCTTGAATATTGCACTTGTCGTGTTAAACGCACATATCGAAGATGTGTCGAGGCTAGATTATAAATAGCATATGATCAGACTTCACCGAGCGCACCATAGTCACCTCACCATCAGCGTTTGGCTCTTCGAACAGCAGCACATCCTCCGAAATAAATGTTTTCTACTAACTTTCTCGTTTTTGAAAGCATGTACAGAAATATGTACATATAATTATGTTCCCTACTCGATTCTAGAATGTCTCGAAATAATTAATAAACTTTCTCCAGTGAATTTTATTTGAATTAAAAATTCATTGACATTTGTCATATGTTCATTCATATATTAGGAGATATGCTTAAAAGTCAAAAATAGACAGTCGAGAACCCCACTGTCATAATAAAGTGTAACGGATTCTCTCTTCCTATGCTTCGCATGAATATCATGACTGGCAGGCCGCCCACGTCTGAAAGTCACGTAAAAAATCAATCTCTCTGACAGTGAGCGCTGTGCCTCCGATACAGTTCATATCGGGAAATGGCAACGGCTAGAGAACGAAGAATGGGAAGCAAGCAGAAAGGAAATGCATTTCAACTATTTCATTTAAACTGCAAACAAAGGACTAAAAATATATGTGACTGCAAAGCTTCATAAGACTAGAGATGAATAAATTTCAGCAGAACTTCGCACTTTCCTGCAAATCCTTTGCATATTTGCGCATAAAAACGTCGCTTTGATGTGGCATCGAGAATGTGGCAAAGCTGTGCAAAGTAAGATCTTCGATATAAAAGCGGCTGCTGGCAGTTCGATGCCATGAGCTGCTTCATTCTCCGAATTCATTGTTCACTTTTCATTCACTGTCATTTCTCTTTCAGAACAGAATCATCCGTCATGACCAGCGGTCTTCTGATCGGGTTCACGCTCTTCATCTCGGCCTTCGATGTAACGCTTTCGTCAAAAGTCTGCGAGGACCGTTATGAGGGGTCAGTCGGAAAAGAAGAAAAATTCCATCTAATATTATTTCTATCCATTAGATGAAGCTATGTATTTACAAAGCAATCAATGCTCTGGTCACAATACCTCCTATTCTTCTCAGGTGCGCCAATGGATACGTGGCCAACTTCTGCAGCCATCCTGATTACACAGCGGAATATAAGAAGGAAATTTGTGCCAAGTCGTGCAATCTTTGTGATGCTGATGAGACTTCCTCCGACACTCCAGTGTCAGAATCTGGGCCAGAGTCTTCATCCGCTGCTTCAACTGTTCCTTGCCAGGACAACCGTTGGTGGTTAGTTATTCTGCGAGTTCCTTTTTGTGATACAATATATATATATATATATATATATATATATACATATACTTTTTTTTAATAACAAGAAGTCTGTAATGCGACATAAAATAAAAATAAAAACAACAGTGATATTAACAGGTGCGCAGAGTTGGTGCCGCATGGCTTCTGCGAATTGGACGAATTCTCACAGAATGAAAAGATCCAATACTGTGCCAAGTCATGCAACCTCTGCTCTGCTGTTGGTGAGGTTCTTCCAGGCTCCTTGCCACCACCAAAGAATACTTGCGAGGATAAGAGTGCCGAGTAAGTTTTGCACTTTAAAGCTTATATTTAGAAACACTTGCTTGTTTCTTTGTAGCTGGTGCAATTTCCTGGTTGCTTTTGCCTTCTGCAATGATGACCGCTTCACTTTGGCTGAGAAGACGAATTTCTGCGGCAAGTAGTGCAATCTCTGCGATTCCGTGGAGGCTTCATCGCAATCTCCATCCAATTCTACTCAGCCGGATTCCTCGGTTTCTTGCGAGGACAACTATAAGGAGTCAGTTCATTTCCGTCTTGAAAGTTCTCTATAGCTCGCACTTGCAGATGAAAGAGTCTAAATATTTCCTGAACGTCATAGGTGCGCTGCTTGGGTAGAAGAGGGATTCTGCACGAGGAAGAGCGTTGAGCTCCTTGACAAGGTCAAATATTGTCCCAAGTCGTGCCATCTCTGCGATCTTGCTGAGATTACGCTCTCCTCAACATCGAAACCGTCGTTGCCTTGCACTGATGGCTCTCGTCGGTAAGAGGCAGAAGATCAGTTCGAGATGCCTTGGAAGGCTAATTATGCTTACAGTTGAGATAATATTATTTTCTCCACAGCTGTCCTGCGCTGGTAGAGCACGGCTTTTGCACGGACGAGACCCTCAGCATCGCTTTCAAGAAAGATCTCTGTAACAAGTCGTGCAATCTTTGTGATGTTGATGGTGAGGAAAATTCGAGCGCCGCGACTGAATCAACTGACACTTCCTCAGAGTATCCGAGCACCGACACTGTTGAAGAATCAAGTTTGCCAGATCTCCCTCCATGCGAGGACAAGAACAAAGAGTAAGTTTAAAATTCACTTCAAAACATATATTTAGAACATTGAGTAAAATTGTCATTCTCTTTGCAGGTGCGGGGAAATGGTTGCTCTTGGCTTCTGTACCGACAAGCTGTTCTCTTTTGATGAGAAGATGATGTACTGCGCCAAGTCGTGCAATCTCTGTGGCCCCCAATAGGCTGATTTTTCCCATGGAGGTCTTCGTGATCGATTGATCCATGACGAAATAAATAATGGTTTGGCTATCATAAACACATTGAAAAGTTAAAGAGCTGCATACGACGGGAATTTCCAATAATTAATAAAGCAGGCGACGAGAGTACAACGAAGAGTTTGGATACAATAAAATCCGTTAAAAATAAATGAATGTATATTGGCACGAGACTTTACGTATGAACTTCATCAATAAGCTCTCAGATTCATTTGAAGTAATTTGCAGAGGTCAAGAGGCTTCAATTCTTCGACAGCACTTCAAGAAAAAAAAAGTTGTGTGATTTGCGACTCTGATTCAGAACTCTGCCTTCTGTTTGTAAAGAACACCTGGTACTGACATTGAACTGTAAATAGTAAATAACTGCGTCTTTCTCTCGCTTTCTCTCATCTCTCTCCTTCTTTCTCTCTCTCCCTTTTCCTCTCCTTCCCTCTTTGTCCCTCTCTTTATTCATCTCTCGCTTTTTCTTTTCTGTCACTTTCGCTCTCTCTACTTCGCCCTCTCTCTATGTGTCTTTCTCTTTCACCATCCGTGCCTCTCTCTTTCTCTACCGCCCCCCCCCCTCGTCATCTCGTTCTCTCACTCACTCACTCACTCACTCACTCTCACTAGCTCTCACTATTCAGTTACAAAATTTTGATATATTTTTTCCAACAATATAATTTGCATATGCAAAAAGAATTACGTGCACGGATGGCCGAGTGGTCTAAGGCGCCAGACTCAAGCGATCACGCTTCGTACGAGCACAGTACGGTTCCGGTTGGGCATTCTGGTGCCCGAAAGGGTGCGTGGGTTCGAACCCCACTCCGTGCAAAATTTTTGAACCATTGGTTATTTAGGTCTGATTCTTCACTCTCTTCTCGTTCTCCATCCCAACTACTTGTTCTTAGTACATACCGATGGCATCTACTCAGTCATTATTCGAAGCGCCATTATACTTTTCACCAGCCAGATTTCTTTTTCCTTCAAATCTCTATATCTCTCTTTCTGCACAATCACTTTCTTCTCTCTCAATCAATCAATCTATTCCAGGAAAATAAAGAGATGGTGATTATTTTTTGTTTTATCAGCTTCTACAGTAATAGAATAAAATGTGTCGCTCTAATATATATTAGCGAGTAATGCTATTGGGAATCCAAACATTAATACTTAAAAATAATCATACCATTTGTTTCCTTTTGAATATGCATAGTATTCTAAACGCATTTTATTGCTGTTTGAAACAAAGATCAATAATGTATTATCAGGATATCCTTATCACTGGAATTAAACTCTGCGATATCAGCATATTATTAGTATCAAATCTCAATGATCAAGCACGCGTTCAACTGTTCTTCAAATCAAAGTCTATTTAACTCAAATCTTGGAAAACAATTCAAATCATTACAATGTCAATACCGTTCAAATCCAAGAACATTCAAAATACAGTTTAGATCTCCGTTTTCTCATCATTCTTATTACTTCTTATTATTCAGTTAACATTCTCTTAACACATCATAAGGATTCTTGTCAGCAAAGTTAGCAAAGTTAACAAAAGTTTGCACGTTAGTAATTCTGCCCGATTTATTTGTATTTTTCACGCATTCTCTCTTATCATTAATTTTCGAACCTTCTAAGTGAGAAATATTGTTTCCATAATTAACTTTTATGAAATTCTCTTCATCTATTTCAATCCCACTTCTCTGTGTCTGATAACGTTCTACTACACGAATTGCCATCTGAAGCGCGCCTTCTTTCGTCTTATTTCCTCCGATGAATCCCGATTTATGCACGAAAACACAACCTTCAATGGTCGTTCTTCTTCTTGAGAGTGCCTCAGCGCGCTCTGACCCCTCCACGACTCGGGCAGTAAGCGTCTGAATTAAGCGAGAACTAATTGCTTTTATAATACAAGAAAGTCCGTTAGAAAATAAATGTATGTAACTACGATACTTTACATATGTTTGTACATAGTTAAGTAAGTATGTATCTGACCTATATGTTAACGATCGATGGCCGCTCTCTGGAATACAGCGCACTAGCCAAAGCTGATTTATAGCGTCATAGTATACAATATGTGAAATATTCTCGCTTCGAAGCCCTTAAACTTGTAGCCAATAGGATTTTTTTTTACGATATAGTTTTCTTTTAAATATATATACTGTTCAATTACGGGAGAATTTCTTACTTTTTATTTCTTCAAAATAAAAGAAATGCTTAATCCACGAGATGCCGTCTTCTAGCGCAATTATTCTTCCGGACGGGTGATTCTGAAGTTAGTTATTCAAAAGTATGCATTGTAAAGTCTATCTATGCAATATAAATGTACAAATGAATTTGAATTTAAGAACAAATCGTACATCAAATCTGTTGTCGATTGTTTCGCTCACTAGTCGAGCAGCCGGTCTCTACTCTTCCATAATGTAATTATATCTTGCAAGGTCCAGTTCTGGGGAATTAATCTCCAAGAGTTCAAGAGGCTGTAGAATAAGGAAATAACATTAACTTCTTGAAACAGTTATTTTATCACACCTTTCTAATAGACGTCTGATTCAGCTTGTCAGGTATTTCACTTCTTACCGCACTCTTTATAGCCAAACTCTTTTTACGCAAGTCATCTGCGAGATAGTCGATGTAACGTAAAAATTGATCTCCAATTAATTCTGACGCCATTTGAAATCTGAACAACATAGCCATCAAAGCACTATTAATTAAACAATTAATTAACCTTTCATAGAATAGTTCTTCAAGGAATCATTTAGAAGAGTAACAACTCTGCATCTTAAAGAGACGAGGAAGGAAGTGAGAATTTTAAATAGAATTGTACAATCGATGCCGTACCGTCCATTGTCTGCAAGATCAATTTCTCGAATAAAATACTTGTAAACGCGATGGAAGATCATAGTTACTTTTTCGCTTTTCACCTGTAAACACAAGCTAATTTATTTAAATTAAAACAATTATAGCACCTACTGTGTGTATTATAATGATTGTCAGATTAAAAAATTCTTATATAAAATAACATTTAGATGTAGTCATTCGGCAATGACTCGTCTGCCATAATAGATGAAAACGAGCCCAGCCGAAGATAACGGCGTGTCGAATGGAAGGCCCTTTAATGTTCGCATCGTATGCTTAAATTCGGCTTGATGATGGTCGTAACGACGCTTTTCATGGTTGAATACTCCTAAATTGAAAACCTTTTGACAGAGAAAAAAAGTAATAAATACTATTTGAAAAGAGCCCGTCAGTTGTTTCATCTAACTATTCTCTTTTTTTTTTGCTAACCACATACATCTACCAGGATGTCACACTTATCGAGCACATTTTGATCACGACTCCTGAAATCAATCATTGTTCTTTTGCTAAGAAAACTTTGAAAATGTCAAACCTTATGATCTTGTAGCTTTTAAACTCGGGTATTTGCTTTAACATAAAACAGCCAAGAGCTTCATCGGCATGAAACTTATCTACAAAAGGGGCAAATACTTATGATTAGAGTGGGCAAAAGAGAACAATTTTCGTGAAAACTAAGTTTTTATCTAAATGGTTGCCGAAATTTATAGGTGAATTTTATGTATATGTAGCATGTATAAACAAGCAAGATACTATATATAAGTGAATTGACGTGTATTAAATACGAAAATACTTACCATTGTGTGTTCCAATCATAGGTCCTTAGCCAGATGTTATTGAGACTTTGAAGAATGAACTCTTTCTGAAGAATAAAGCAATCTTTTCTGAAGAAGAGAGCCTCCCAAACATTCTTGCCCCTGGGGAGCAGTAAAAAATACTGACAACTGTTCAAAGATGTACGTACGTAAGAGACAGAGTCGGACGGACATTAAGTGGGAAGGGATGGAAAATAGCAGAAGAAGAAACACTGCTGCCGAGAGCCACCAAGTGTAAAGTGCGGAGTATTCGAAGATTTATCAGCGAACATGACAGAATTTCATAATGTAGAATGTACATTTTCAATAAATGTTACGTAGGGATACCAAAGATTGCATTAAAGGACCTCTCCGGCGAATGTGCGTGCATATCGAAAGAAATAGTTCCGCCCTAATTTTTCTCTCTTCTACGCGCACTATTGCCATGCGCTCTAGTGTCCTCGCTCACCGTACTGTCTTGGTATCTAGAGAAGATCGAGAGACAATGGAAAGAAGAGAGAAAAAGGAGGGTATTCGCATGAGCGACCACTTTAATCTGTTGAAAAACAGTTGTGACCTATGCATATGTACATTGCTGCCTTAATGTCTATGAGCATTCACATATTCACACATCGCTTCAGTGGTAGTAGGAAAGCAAGTAGAATAGCTTGTTAAGTTCTTGAGAAAATGTATGTATGTAGCCTGTTCTGTTGCTTCTGTTGGACACAGTTCGCCAAAACATTCTCTGAAAAGAGGGTATGTTGCCGATATGTGGAACGTTTTCTCACATAATTTGCTTTCTCCTTCCCTCTCTGCTGCTCGGGAATTTTATTTATTATAAATGCAATGCCTTTCGCTTCCTATGCATCGCAACAAAATCATGACTGGCAGTCCGCCCACGTCTGAAAGTCATAGAAAAAAATCCCTCTGTGCATGCACATTCAAACCGGCAACCGGCGAAGGTTAGAGAACGAAGAATGGGAAGCAAACAAAGAGAAGGCAAAAGACCTAGAATATTTAAGATAATCTTGTTAATAACAATAAAAATTTTACTGAAAAATAAAAATCTACTTTAAATATTGCATAGAAGCTATTCTTGCCTCGATATTGAGCTACTTTCGTAACTGGCTGACTTGGTGCTCTCAAATGAATACCAGAACAAATAAAAATGATAAATGTGTGGAGAATAAAAGATACATATGCATGTGTAATCATAGACTTCTACGATATAAGATATAATTTCAAATATTACATTTAATCTATATAAGTAAATGACAAAAAAAATATGTGCGGCGGCAAGGCTTCATGAGGCTTAATGTGGATCAGTTTCAACAGAACAAATACTGCGCATATGTGCTAATAAAAACGTCGCATTGGTGCGGCATAGGGAATGTGGCAAACCTGTGCAAAGAAAGAACATCGATATAAAAGCGGCTGCTGGAAGTTCGATGCCATGAGCTGCTTCATTCTCCGAATTCATTGTTCACTTTTCATTCACTGCAATTTCTTTCATAATACAGAATCCTCCCTCCGCCATGACCAGCGGTCTTCTAATCGGGTTCACGCTCTTCATCTCGGCCTTTGATGTAACGCTTTCGTCAAAGGTCTGCGAGGACCGTTATGAGGGGTCAGTCAGAAAAGCAATAAGATTTTATCTAATATTAGTTATATCCTCTGTTTACGCATAGTCACTGAGGTCTATTTATAAAGTAGTCAATACTCTGGGGCGCAACACCTCCTGGTCTTCTCAGGTGCGCCAATGGATTCGTGGCCAACTTCTGCAGCCATCCTGATTACACAGTGGAATATAAGAAGGAAATTTGTGCCAAGTCGTGCAATCTTTGTGATGTCAACGTTGAAGACAGTTCTACTGAGTCCGCTAAGACAACAGATTCTTTCTTCGAGTTCCCTTCCACCACCTTTGAACCATCAACCGGTCGTTGTCAGGACAGCTATCCCAGGTCAGCAAGGAAGAAAATCTTCAAGAGTGTAGCACCCAATAGATCTGAATAGCTCGCAAGATTCAAATTCCATTCAATGATCACACTTTGCCTTACAGTTGCGTTAATGGTTGGGTGGAAAACTTCTGTGACCACCCGGGTTACACGCTGGAACAAAAGAAGGAAATTTGTGGAGTGTCATGCAATCTTTGCGATTCGCCATCCAATTCGACTCAGCCAACGAACATCACATCCAGCAATTCAACGGATTCTTCGATTTCTTGCGAGGACAACCATTCGTGGTAAGAAATTCTCCGAATTCCTTTTTAAAGATACAATATATACTTTTTTTTAATTGACAACAAATCTGTAATGCCACTTAAAATTTAAAATGCAACAGGCATATTATCAGGTGCGCAGAGTTGGTACCCACCGGCTTCTGCAAATTGGACGAATTCTCACAGAATGAAAAGATTCAATACTGTGCCAAGTCATGCAATCTCTGCTCTGCTATTGGTGAGGAAAATACGAGCGTTGTGACTGAGTCAACTGATACTTGCGGAGATAAGAATGCCGAGTTAGTTTTGCTCTGTTGAATATAGTATATTTAGAAAGACTTGCTATTTTCTTTGTAGCTGGTGCTCTTTCCTGGCTGCTTTTGCCTTCTGCAATTATGACCGCTTCACCTTGGCTGAGAAGAAGAAGTTCTGCGGCAAGTCGTGCAACCTTTGTGATGCTGATGGTGAGGAAAACTCGAGCGTAGCGCCTGAGTCAACTGACACTTTCTCTGACCATACGAGCACGTCCCCTGTCGATGAATTCACTCCATGCGTGGACAATTCTAACGAGTTAGTTTAAAATACACTTTACAGCATATATTTAAAACATTGACCAAACATGTAATTTTCTTCCCAGCTGCCCTGGCCTGGTCGAAGATGGCTTCTGCACTGATACACGGTTCACTTTGGCTGAGAAGAAGAAGTTCTGCTGCAAGTCGTGCAATCTCTGCGATTCCGTGGAGGCTTCATCGCAATCTCCATCCAATTCTACTCATCCGGATTCTTCGGCTTCTTGCGAGGACAACTATAAGGAGTCAGTTCATTTCCGTCTTGCTAGTTTTCTATAGTTTGCACTTGCAGATGAGAGAGTCTAAATATGTCCTGAATTTGATAGGTGCACTACTTGGGTAGAAGAGGGATTCTGCACGAGGAAGAGCGTTGAGCTCCTTGACAAGGTCAAATATTGTCCCAAGTCGTGCCGTCTCTGTGATCTTGCTGAGATTACGCTCTCCTCAACATCGCAACCGTCGAGCGCAGCGACTGAGTCAACTGACACTTCCTCGGAGTATACAAGCACCACCACTGTTGAAGAATCAAGTTTGCCAGATCTCCCTCCATGCGAGGACAACAGCAAAGAGTAAGTTTAAAATACACTTCAAAACATATATTTATAAACATTGAGTGAGCATGTCATTTTCTTCGCAGCTGCGCGGGAATGGTTGCTCTTGGCTTCTGTGCCGACAAGCTCTTCACTTTTGATGAGAAGATGATGTACTGCGCCAAGTCGTGCAATCTCTGTGGCCCCCAATAGGCCGATTTTCCAACGGAGGCCTTCTTGATCTATTGATCCATGACGAAATAAATAATGAATTTGCAATCTTACACACATTCAACTCTTACAGATCGACACATAACGGTTGTTTTCTACTTTCAGTCAGTCAATCATGGACGCGGCATCAAATACAACCAACAATAAGAGTTTGTTCAAGCATTAAGAATGGAGAAAATGTATTTCCAATGAAATGATTCATAAAAATATAATATTTGAATATAAATCTCGGGTTTCAATGCATTATTAACGCGAGTATCTTTATACAAACGAATTCTCAATTCGTGGACACTGCGTGGACATTTTATGTGCCCAAAATTGGACATGTGCAGCTTTATCTCATGACAATGTTGCTCTCCTTCTTCTTCTAACCAATGCAACACACTGCCCAATAAATATCTTTTGGAAAATAAAGATGCTAAAAACTTAAAAAAAAAATCATTTTCATCTATTAACTGTATGCCAGTCAATATCACAAAAATTGATGAATACTTGCTCGATATAGTTCGGCTTGCAAATTTGAAAGAATGGAGAAACCTCTTTGCAATAGACATCGATAGCTTCAAAAATCTGCTTCGCCTGCACTCTTTTTCTTCTGCACGTTACAGTCTACTTTAATTTGTTTAGAACTCTTCTTCTATGTAGTTTGACAAGATGATTACTGTAATTAGGTTGCCAGATTCGCGAAGGGATTAGCATATTTATCTGTGTAAGAATCAAACAGTGTTGGCTTCCAAAAACGAACGGGATACGGACACAGAGTGATCCGGCTCTCAGCAACTCTCACCGGAAATCTCACATCGCATTTGTACATCTCACAGCCGCAGGCTCATCTGAAAGTAGTCATAACTTTACAAAAAAATTGCGATAGAGTAGGACCGGAACATGAAGAGAAGAGAGCAGCGAAAACAAAAAACAAAAAAATAAGTAAAATATCGGAAGATAGAAGAATAATACCCGTACCTATTGACGTTTCTTCACTCCATACATGTCCTTCAAGAGTTCATCCATGAACTGATGCTTGTCAATTTAGTTACAGAAAAGTAAAAAAAAAACATTATTTTAAAGCAAGGAACAGAGAAGAAAAAGTGTAGTTCAATCGAAATTTCATTTGGAAACATTAATTCGTGTAAAAAAAAATGATAAGGAGAAATCGAACAAAATGAGAAAGAAAACGGTGTTAGAGCCAGAAAATCATCATTGAACAGGGAGAGCGATATCTGAAGATAGCAATTTAGATGAATAAAAAAAAAGAGAATTGAATAGAGGAGAGCAAGTGAGATAGAGCAGGGAAAAACAGATAAAGTATGGAGGCTCATTCTATTGGAAGAGAAGGTTAAGATCCTTTTCTTTGATGGCCACTTTGCGGCTTTCGAAGAAATTGGCCAGTCGTTGCCAGTGTTCAGTCTCATTGAAGGCCTCTCGTACCGCGAGGATGAACAGCGCCGCCTTTGCACGAGAAGTGGCGACATTTAGACGGCGAGGATCGTCAAAGAATTGAGTGTTGCGCATGCGAGCGGAGCGCGTCGCGAGAAAGAGGACGATGTCCGCTTCGCGACCCTGAGCGGCGTCTGCTGTGCAAATGGTTGCCCAATTGCTCAGGGAGTTCTGCGCGTCGTACATTTGATGCTTGTAGAGACAGATAACCAAGGTGTTCCTGGGAGAGACTTCCACGCCGCATTCGCCCAGCCCTAGAAGTATCCGAGCGGCGACGCCAATCTCGCCAGGGTTACTGTAAGACTTGCTTGCCTCCAGTACTTCGTCATGAGAATGGTAGACAAGCACGAGGGGCTCCGCTGGACGGGGAAAGCGGACCTTGGACTGAACGGAATTGCGTTCAGCTGCCGGTGTGCCTGGTTGCAGCCGGCCATCATAGAATACTTCGATCGTCAGAGCAAGCATTGCTGGGTGAGCACGGAATGACCGCTCCAGTTGGGCCTGAGCAACTCCTGAACTTTGCGTCAGCACTTCTGCCGCACTTCGACAAGCCAGTTCCCGAGCGATACTATCAGGCGGTGCGAGCGAGTACGGTGGAAGCTGCTTGGTGTCTCCAACGAAACACATTAGTCTCACGGGCGACTCAGTAATGAGCGCCGACATTGTCGGCTCATGTATCTGACTGGCTTCATCTATTATGAGTGTGAGCCGCGTATCCGTTCGCCGCAGATGTTCAAAGAGTACTCCATCTGCTCGTAAATGGATCAAGAAACTTGCAACTGTCGCAAGGACAACCTTGGGCTGTCGAAGGTTGAAGAGAGCGCTCTGGGAAGCACGACTGGCTGCCGAGAATGCCATATCAGCTTCTCGGTAAATTCGCTGCTTCTCGATGTCGCAGAGAGCAAGTTCTTCAGGCGACGTTGCTATTTCGGTCATTGTGTTCCGGGCGTGCACAACTGTTCGGATGGCATGTACACAAGAATCTCCTGGAGCTCTCTCAGCTTCCCAAGCACGAAGTCCGTCCTTCATGAGACAGAATGAATCGATGGTGGTGTTAGAGTCTTCGCGATCGCCAACAAGTCGCATAGGCCGTAAGTCGTAGCTGTCAAGTCGCAGGAGGTGCTCTGCAATCCGCGCCACTGCGGCGTTCTTGGAGGCGAGGGCGACCACGAAGTCTCCATTTCTTTGAACGATTTCCGCAATGGCGATGGCTGCTACCAGAGTCCCTCCAGCTCCGGGAGGTGCTTGTACCATGACAATCGTACTTGACGAGACGCAACGAGCTATGCGCATGGTCGAGGCAAATATTTTGCCCCTGCAATGACACGACGCGGGGAACTGCGAGAAGCTCGGGATGAGCCAGAGGGAGAGAGCTTAGCTGGAGGCTTGACCTCTGGAAGAAAGCTCTCGGCGCTGGTTGAGACGGCTCAAGCGGCGGAAACTCCATGTCGAATTCAATAGTTGACTGGGCAGCTTCGAGCGATAGTGAACTCATGGATATTCCAATGTTGCAGGTCTCCTGCTGTCCGTCTGGCACGTCCGTTTCAGAGTGACCATCAAAGCAGGGCGAGTTCGATGGTACGCCCAAGTTTTGAATGGTATGGTGTGGCTCAAGAAAGCGACAACTGTCTTGAGTTCCCTTGAGCTTTGAGAGATCAGCGTTAGAGCTGCGGAAGTGGAATCCTGATTCTCCGTGATCTTGGGCGGCATCAAATGAAGACCCATTTCTCTTGACGTTTGGGGCTTCTCATGTGACCTAAATAAGATAAGTTCAGTTGAGTAATATTTTGTTTTTAGAGTGAACGAACAGATTCCTGTTGGCAGTAAAATGAGTTTGGGCGTTTTCGGTGCGCGCGATGATTGACCTGTAATCAAATAAATTTTCTAATTATGTGAGAGTGATCTGGTTTGGACAGTACAACTCACGGAGCCTGTTCTCTAGGGAATGCGCCGTCCAAAGAGTTATCTTGTCCGGTTTCAAGTCTGAATTCACACTTTGGATATTGTATGCCTATCAATGTATGGGTATCAATGTGTAGGACTGACAGTTGTTCGGCTCGGACAGAAGATGTCTGATCAATCCAACGAGCCTCGCCTAGCAATCTGAGCAGACTGATTTATTTGATATATTTTTCAATGATTTTTGTTGGAATATTTTAAGATGGTTTGTTGCTTACGATGGGTCCCCTTGAGGTGCCGATGCGGAGATTTTGTCATTGGAGATGGGCCGCCGACTGGAAACGCGGAATTCGTAATTTATGTAAAAAAAAAATTTCCTTTCTATGTATGTATGTACGTGCTATATTACTTACCTCATTTCTGTTGGCGAAATAGAGCTGGATACTCGATTCTGGTATTCATGATCTGGGTGTTGAGACTCCACTGTGATGGTCGGGTCTGCCGGGGTAATCCTATAAAAAGTTAAAATAATCAAGTTTTTCCAAGCTTTAATCAATAAATATTAAGACTATGTACCTGTCCTTTGACATTGGCTTAGATGGAATTAATCAGTAATTAAGGAAAAGGGTATTGTTATTTTAACCTATTGTTTGGTAATTTCCCTAACTGTGAGTTGAGAGAAGAAGATTGACAGAGTTGACTGTCCCGGGTGGTGTGGGTTGAACTGAAACTAAGTGAACTTTTTCAAGGGCATAAATAGGGTATATGACGCATGAATTAAGATGGGTGCTTGTTTTTTTTTGCACTAACGAGGTGTTCAGAGAGGCTGTTTGAAAGAGACGATCGTCTCGAGGTGGACTATTCGGGTCGGCAGGCTCGCCCTTCTTGGTCCCTGGCGGTACCCGCTTATTCTTTGGCATTCTGTCGCTCGGATCTGCTTGTAACCTAACAATAAGAGATGTATAGAGGAATGAGCATGACGGGACAAATATTGAGTACGGTGCTTAAGACCTGTTTCTTCAAATCAAATTATCAAATCTAGTCTTTCTTTATTCACATAATCAAATAAAGGGAAGACACATCGCCTGTGGTGGTATGAGGAATAGGCAGAGAGTTTTTATAAATATATCGATTGTTTAATCTGTCAATCTCGACAAGTGTCCCGTGATGGCTGTGGCGCTGTGCCACTCCAATGCGGAATGGTGGCTTAGCAACTTCTGCAAGAAGGATAGTGTAATGCTGTACTGCATACACGATTATTTAATTGCCATTATATTGCTCAAACAGTAGCGGATCCCAGGAACTGCAAGATCATTCACAGAAAACACGGAGTATTGAAAGGGTCGTTTAATCTGGCAGAGCTCTGGTTACTTGGAATTTTGAGAAATGACCACCTAGCGTCCGAAATATGGCGCACAATTTGCGGGCAGGCATTATTTAAAATCACGTGCATGTATACTTGATCATACTTACATATCCAAAACTTTTGCTCCACTAGTAGACTTACAGGATACGGTAGCCAATGAGTGCTCTCAACTGGAGAAGCACTCGGAGTGTATGCATATTTGGTATGTTGTCCATCGACCTGAGTGTGCACTAAAGAGCGAAAAATGCGTTTTGATCAATGCGATAGGAATGAGTAAACAAAAATCCATTGCTAGTTTGGAGGGAGAGAGAGAGAGAGAGAAAACGAGAATAATAGGAAATCGCGATACTATTTGTAATAATTTGGAGCGGTCGCAGCTGGGGAAACCAAGCAAGATAGAGTTTGGAGCAATACTTTTTTAAATCTTCATATGCAGATCTATCATCAGAAAAAGACTTGGGCTGATCGTGAGTGCTCTGACCGCATAGGAAAACGAGAGCGGGAAATATTGTAGAGAGAGAGAGAGAGAGAGAGAAGAGAAACGGAAAACGAAAGGAATTTAAATTTGATTATTAGTTAATATAAATGATGAGTAATTGTTTTATATTAGCAGTCAAAGTTCAGCACAGAAAAGGTGGGAATGGAGATTAAAAAAAAAAGTAGGCGAGAGAGAGAGAGGGAGCAGAAAAGAGCTGTACATATGTTGCATAAATAATCAACATTGTGGCTATGTGATTCGCAGATGGTTTTCAGGAATAAAAGTGGAAGAGTGAGTAAGAAGAAAAAATGGGTTGAGAGAAGTTTTTCTAAAAAGGAAACAAAAAGAAGATTAAAAGGAGTGAAAGAAACAGAAGTTGGCGAAAAGATGGTTTAAAGGAGGTGTCCGGGGAATAATTAAGCTAATTGTTTTTCTATGTGAACATGTTCATCTAGGCATAAAATATGTATACAGAAAGTTTGAGCGATTTTTTACCATTACATTCTGAGCAATAGTAACGTGAAAACTGGCGGGTAGAGAATTGGTTACGGTAGGTCATAGCCACCCTCTTATTTCACATGCTCTCTCGACCGAGCGACAGGCAACTTTATGAGCGCGCGCATTCAAACTCGTTCTCTAGTGCTACTGTATAATTATTCGCCAGATACTTCCTTTAAAGGGCAAGAACTTGAAAAGTACTAGAATATACATGCCATATGAAGTTGCGTGATCACGACTAAGAAAAGAGGAGTCGGATGAAGGTATTCGTCGGGCCGCAGTCGGATGGAGCTGGCCGCAAGCGGGGGCAGAAGTGGAAGACGCATTGCCATCTTCTGTAGATGCTTGAGAGGAGAGATGATGAAGAGAGATTGGAGAGAAGGGGAGAATAGTGCCTGACACGACATTTCTTGTAGAGGAGAGAGGAAAAGAGTTAGAGCATATGGAAGAAATGGAATGAAAGAGGCTAATAAAAAGAGAGAAGGAATGGAAGACTTGAGTGTGAGGTTCTGGCTAGTGTGTTAAGAGACGCCGATAGGAAAAGCCATCCTATGTTTTCTTTGTCAACCTCGTTCCTGGCTTGTGAAACAGAGAGAGAACGAGATAGTCTGCGATTGACAGAGAGTTCAAGAAAGAGAGTAAGCTCTAGCGGGTAGCCGAGCGTCAGATGAATAAGAACCTTTGTCTAATCGGGTGTTTGAATCTACGAATAGAAAACGAGACGAAAGAACTGAAATAGTCTTCCTGGCAGATAGGTGTGGAAACAAATCGATGTATGTATGTACATACATATCCGCATACAGGTTGAAAAGCAAGAGCAATCGGAGGTGCTCTTCTATCTGTTCCCGGTGCAGAAGGGAGAGTGCCACTTTGTTCCGTCATTTATTCATATTCACACAATATTACTAATTGTAAGTAGATAAAATCAGTCAATATATTCCGGGTAATAGCTAATTTTAATGGAGTGCACTCTCTGTTGGGGGAAGACCAACAATCATTTTACAGTTGAAAAAAGGGTCGTACGCTTGTTTGCATTGCACTATCTACATACAATTTTCTTGTAGAAGAACCGGCATTTCGTGCGTTTGTTGCATAATCGGTCCTCCGATGAAAACAACACGTAACAGTCAAATGAGCATTTATTTCTAATTCATGCGGTAGTAAACAAACTTTTGTATCCCTGAAATAGCTTCTGAGGTAGCATAATGGAATAAACGTATTGGCGTAGCCGTAACTGCTTATGATGATTATAACGAACAAGAACACCCATTCAGGGTACATAAAACCCATATGTACACAGATTAAACGTTTAATTGTACGTCACCAGATTGTACTAAAGACCATCTGGTGGCTGGCTATTTTTCGACTGTGCAGCATAACAAGGCTAAGTGTGAGGAAATCATGTATACATATGTATATAGCTATTGTTAATGCAAAAAGAAGATGAAACGAAATCTGATAAATTCCTGGACGATCATTCTCATTTTTCTCCCAATCAGTCTTCCTCGAGAAGACGCAGGTCTTTGTCGGCACTCCAGACCGGTTCGTCCTCCTCTCTGAGCGTTCCATCCATACGCGCGACAGTGATGATCTCGGCCTCGTTGAACTGAATAGTCCACGAATGAGACATAATAGTTGTATCGATTCAAAGTATTTGATTTATTAACTATGCAAATTATATAGATTTTCTGATCGTTACAAAATTTGTAAAAAAAAAACTACATACAGTATCACCTCATTAAAGGAGTACTGTAGGAAGGGAGCCGATCACAAACCTGCATTTCGTAGAGCACCTGCAGCTCGCGCATCGCTCGCTCCTCCAATTCGACATCGCTCAGGGACACGCCGCGGCGGCGGTGTCCTAGTAAATATGTGATTTTTCTTCTTCTTCTTCTTAAATTTAATACTAAAGATATCAAAGGGTGTTTATAAAATGGAACGCAAGATTGTTGCAATTACATACATACATGTGCATTAGATAAAAAAAATGGAATGAAAAAGTTCAAGGAACAAATATCAAATAAAATAATTAAACTACCTCCCGATCGCGACGCCTGCTGTCGACGTTGTATCTCTGCAAAGGACGGAGGGGACACCTGCTGTTGCTGCTGCTGCTGCTGCTGCTGTGGAGGGACAAAGGGCTGAAGCACAAGAAGGACAGTGGCTAATCTGTTAATTCTTCACACCAGTTCCCCTCCCCCAACACCCGCTACTACCACGATTTCCAACAAAGGCACTGCCGACTTTAAGTTAAGGAACCAGGCTCATTATTATGAACAACTACGGTGCTTGTAATTATTATAAAGCAAGTATACCTGCTGAACATTCCATCCAGTCCATCGATTCGGCGGCGTGCCCAGAGTTGCCGGGAGGGTGGAGCTGAGTGACGCGCTGAGACGTTTGCGTGGCATGCGAAGAGGACGGGAAGAGGAGGGTGAGCTGCCGGCAATCATCTCCTGCTCCCGCTGGATCTCCGCCAGACTCGGCGGTGCTTTCGGTTGCACTGTATTGATTTTGTTACGATCGGGTTCGGGCGCCCTTGTGGCGGACCCCTAGCCGCCGTGTTGTAGACGGGGACTATTTACACATTGTTACTTTACATATCTTTATACTTTAAGTCTTACTCAGAACCAAACATACAGAGAGATATAGAGAAGAGAGGGGTACCAGGCCATGGGGGCAGCCGCCTCTTCGCTCTTCCGGCGGAAACTGGTTTTGGAGGCTGTTCTTAGGAGGCGTGTCCTCCGCCGCCTTGGTCGGCTGCTGGCTCTGGCCCCGGGCATGACATCCCCACGTTTCACAAGAGTGGCCTCTCACTCTAACTAAGTTCAACACAGAAGCGGAGAGAAAAAAAAATGAGATAAACGATTCGTAAAGAAAGAAGAGAGGAGAAGTTTTTTTGAAGCACAAATTGTCGCACAAAAGAAACAATCGTTTGAATGAAAAAAGGAAGAGAAAAATACCTCAGAAAAAGAAATAATTCATATTGGAGAATGATGTTTGGGCCGAGTTTTTTTCTTCTTTTAGTTACTCGATAAATTTGAAAGATAATGACAAATCGATGGGACTTGATGTTGTGAAGGTTCTGATAGTGAGCGCCTACGAACACGTCAAGGAGCGAGCCAACCTCCTTCTCAATCAGTACTGGGATCAAGTCCACGAGGCCATCAAAGCCAGAGGCGAGCTCAGAGAAGAGAAGGCGAGAAACCAGACGCTGAGAGGCGAATTGGAAAAGGCGAAAGAAGAGATGGAGAAGCTCCGCGGCGCCCTCGCTCGCCAAGAGGCACTCCAGAGGTACACCGACGAACGTTGCAGACAAGCTCAAGACGCCGAAGTGAAACAAAATAATTACGTCTGGAATCTGGTGCGCAAGCAAGAAATGCTCCAAGAAGAAATCCGTCAAATGGCAAGGACGAAAAACGCGAGCGACTGCCTCCTTCAGGCCAGGATCTACGAACTGGAGAAGGAGCTGGCGATGAAAGAAGAAGGGTGGTGAGAGAGCTATCCCCTCCCCATTTATTTTCTTTTCTCTTCCTTGCCCCCACTATCTGTCCCTCTTGATTTTCCCGTCACTCTAGCTACTTGTTTACGTGAGCCGCTGCCAGCCTTGCCCTCTATCGATAGATATCATTAATCTTCTCGTGCGCTCACTATCAGAACCTTCACAACATCAAGTCCCATCGATTTGTCATTATCTTTCAAATTTATCGAGTAACTAAAAGAAGAAAAAAACTCGGCCCAAACATCATTCTCCAATATGAATTATTTCTTTTTCTGAGGTATTTTTCTCTTCCTTTTTTCATTCAAACGATTGTTTCTTTTGTGCGACAATTTGTGCTTCAAAAAAACTTCTCCTCTCTTCTTTCTTTACGAATCGTTTATCTCATTTTTTTTTCTCTCCGCTTCTGTGTTGAACTTAGTTAGAGTGAGAGGCCACTCTTGTGAAACGTGGGGATGTCATGCCCGGGGCCAGAGCCAGCAGCCGACCAAGGCGGCGGAGGACACGCCACCCAAGAACAGCCTCCAAAGCCAGTGTCCGCCGGAAGAGCGAAGAGGCCGCTGCCCCCATGGCCTGGTTCCCCCTTCTCTTCTCTATCTCTCTCTGTGTGTTTGGTTCTGAGTAAGACTTAAAGTATAAAGACATGTAAAGTAACAATGTGTAAATAGTCCTCGTCTACAACACTGCGGCTAGGGGTCCGCCACAAGGACGCCCGAACCCGATCGTAACAATTTACTAAACTTGGCACGGAAATTCTACGAAATGTAGTCAATTTTATATAGAATATTCAAATGCGTAACAATAAATAAATTTTTTCGAGTGGAAACAACGACTTGTACCTTCCTTGGCAACAGCCTCTGCTGCTCCCGTTTGCTCCACGGAAGCAGGACTTTTGGACTGATCGGCTGCAGAAGACAAGAGGCCACTGAAAAAGTAAGAGTTTCATGCAACACAACAATTAGTTCGCTTAAATATTTTAATTTTAATCATTTCACGTCACCACTTAAAATTTTTTATCTCAATTTAATAACAAACATGGTGGCGGGAGCATCGCCAACGAAAGTGTGCACTTCTGATGGCAAGGAACGGCTAAGCGGCTCGGAAGAGATCTGTAATGGAGTCTACTTGAAGATTTCGGTGGTAGTAATTTCGTCCTCATCAAGACATAATCTATTCTAGATATATAGCTGTTAAATGTTATAAAAATTAATAGTAAAAAAACAAACAGGTTTTGGAAGCTCCTCCGATTGCTCTTGCTGTTCTGATCGAGCTTTTCGCTTGTGATCATCATCTTCATGATCTCCAATGACTTGAACGCTCTTTCGCGCGCTTGTCGACTGTCGCCGATCCTTCGAAGCTGATAAGTTCTGCTCCGTCGCTTCCTTTTCGCCTTCGCTGTCAGAGTCGATTGTCGATTCGTTCGCGGCGCTAATGTATAAAAAAAAACTGTCGTCCTTCTTGCTCTTTTCAACTTGCCTTGCTCAAATTTAAAATTATGTATGTGTATACAAACATAGAAAACCTCTGCATCGGTGGATGCCCGTTGTGGTAGCGAGCGTCGCTGTTTGAAGTCCATTCGACCGAAGCGTCCATTTCGGAGAGGCGAGTTCTAGAACGGCTCAAGCTCAAAAACTGAAGAAAGAAAAGACCATCTCTCAGATAAGGGTAGGGAGAAAAGCAAAAGGTCAAAAAGCAAATCAAAAGCAGTACATGGTGGCCACAATGACGTCGTCGAAAGGCTGTGGCGATTGTTTCTGTCCGGAACGGTAGAATTCGTCGAGTTTCTGAAATTTGAAGGTGTTGGTCGGCATATGCAGTCAAAGGATAGCAAATCAATAATTATTTTATGCAATAAAAGAGGCAAATCTAACGTTTATATGAAAAATTATTCCCTTTGTGGTCGAAAAAGAACCCACTATGAACATTTCGTGCGCTTTGACGAGGTGCTCGCTAGCGCCCTCCTCCAGACTCGCGCCAGCAATCTCCTCGCGATCTGCGAAGGAGATATCAGCAAGTGTTGTCATTCGTTCGCTTCCACGCCGCTGAAAATATCTTTATCAACTATCTAAAACATAGACTATTTCCGAATGATACATTCGATACAACAACGGTATTGTTTTGAGTAAAACTAAGGGAAAAATCACTAGCACAGTTATGTATAATAATTCTTCACATTATTTTAAGCTTGAATAACCTTTTTTGTTATAAGGCACTCAAATTTGAGACGACCTTCGACTTTTCCTGAGTCTTCTCGTTGTCGATGGAGACTGCGAGTCGGTAGGGTCCGGCGTTGCAATAGTCAGGACAGCCGTACAATTCGTCAGGACAGCCGGTCAACTCGACACCGGGTGTTTGGCTGCGTCGAGACAGCGGTTGCAGCAAGAAATCGTCATAGTGGTCGCAAATTCTGAAACATGTGTATATCTTCATATGTTTAAACATAAAAGGATTGTTCCCAACAAACGAGTAAAAATGGAAAAAGATGAAGAATAAAGCTCGATATCGAACATGCTGAATAGCGAGACGGGCAGATTATCAACGTTCCACAGCGCAAGAACATGTGGTCGCTTGTACAGCAAAGCAACCAGATGATGCTCAAGTGCGGGGTATGCAAGGATGCACTCGATGGCTTCCTTGATGTTGGCGCAATTTGCTGGAGAAAAATATGTCTCTTGTAATTATGAGATAGTTTTAACCACTTAAAGGATGGCGCTCACCGAAAAAAGTGTGAAATTTCAAATTGCCGCTGCCCTTCGCACTCTTTTTCGAGCGTGCTTTTTATAGCGACCTACGAAATTGCACGCGAGAATGAAAGTGCGTCTCCTAGGGTGAACGCGGCATTTTGAACCTGAATTAATTCTTTTTTTTTGGTGATCATCCTCCTTTAAGCCAATTATGTTTGCCTATCTATAAAAGGAAATAAACTAAACAATAAATTTTATAGGATATATTGTCTTGATAACCTGTGTAAATAAGAGCGTACGCTACGTCCTTTGCGAGCGCGTTCATCTGCATGAAATCGGCGAAGGTGAGAATGTACTTCAACTGGAAGCAAAGAATGGGCTGTAAATTGTTAGAAAATGAAAGTAAAACAAGTGCAATTTGTCATAATATCATTGATAGCAAAAATTGCGTTTGAACACATATGTATTATTATTACTTTTCTGTAAGAATAATAAAGCAAATATTTTAAAAAAAAACACCGTCTTGATGTTCTCATAGCATAACAAATGGGGATTGCGTAGAAGAGAGTCGACCATTTGCACGACAGAAGATTCGAACTGAACTCATTTATTTGGTTATGAGCTGTAAAACTTTTTTTCCAAATCAATTTTTACTTTGCTATACATCGACATGATTCAATGACGATATATGGAACCTCGAGCGTCAAGCAAGGAGTGTACTCCAGCATTGTCGAGACGTACACGCTGTGAGCAGCCCAGATGCGTCTAAAAGAGTAAAGACTTCTTCTTCTTCTTCTTTCCTTAAATTAAAAATACTAACGAACACAAGAAAAGTAACTAAATGAAGCGAAATTATGACAAGAAAGTGAGAAATCGGGAAGTATTTCTTACTTATCACAAATGACTTGCACTCCATCAGCGCATTGGATGCAAAGCTCGTGCTCAGGCGAAAGGGTGACCGGGACGTATTCGATCTAGATTTATTCTTTTCATTATATTCTATAAATTATTAAAACTGAAAATTAAAGTATAGCAATCCAGAAAACAAAACAGCGTTGAGATTTTTTATTTGCTTTTTTTTTGATTCTTCAAACTCTCACAATCCTCTTTTGCGGAAGCTCCCGCTGACCGAGGCGATTCACAAACCTCAAGACGAAGATGGACAATGCCGGCGGATTTACATGCTTGGCAGCAACGAAGTGAGCCTCCGATACCCAACGAATCTGTCAGTTTGAAGAGAGCCTTCTGATATTCCTCCTAAAACCATGTTCAGCTTGCGAATGAAATATGTGTCCCAGAGATAGGAATCCGCAAACATCTTGAAAATTTGAAAGTTGAATTAGACATCGCCCCAATATGAATTTCATATCCAAGATACATATATCACAGGACATTCATGTCCAAGATCTTTATGCATCACAACCGGAAGGAACTGGAATCAATTGATAACAAATATGAGTAAACAGTCGCCTACCAGTTGCTCCTGTCCATGATCTCCTGACACGACGACGAGAGATGCCGTGCCATGGTAGATTAGGTCGACCATGACCTCCACTTGCCACTTATTACTGAGTTTTTACAAATAACCTTTCTAGTAAAGATTTTTACCCATCAGTTAAACAACAAACTTGGCCTGAAAGTTGAACAAGAAACTTCCTAGTTTACCGAAAAAAATTAACAATAACTTTATAAGTACAAATTTTACCAGGCAAAGTTGTCGTTTTCCCTTTTGACAGCCTCCTCAATGGCCGCATACACACTGCTAAAGGAGCGACGCTTCATCTCATTATAGAATGTCGGAAAACGGTCAGCGAAAAGATCCGCCAAGACGCTGCCGCGAACACAGCCAGACTATAAAACCTAGCTACAAAATACTTTCCCAAAAACGTTTACCAAATCTTTTTGAAAAAGAATCAACTAATTTGGCAACATTTTAAGAACTAGACAAATTTGTCGAATTATTTATTGACCTCAATCGTTTCATCTGAAATGAGACCACGATCGACTGCGAAGGGCGCCGAGATCGTTGAGATGAGACCGATGTCGAGCGTGCTGTAGCGGTACTCCTTCACTCGGTCGCCGAGGTCGAAGGACGTTGGAAGCTTCATCTCTACGTCAACATCCATAGACTTGCTAAATAAATCAAATCAATAGCCGCCTTTTGGCATGAATCTTCAACAACAAATAGAGCAAGGTAAAGTAAAGTTATTTTTCTTGATTTTGTTGCATCGAAGTGAGATTCTATTCATTTAAGTGATCTGAACAATCAAAAGGGAATTATTAGTGAAGAAACGGACCGATTTCGCTGATACGGCACGTACTCATGGCCGTCCTGCGTCGAGAACACGAGATTCTTGCCGTCCGGAGAGACGGACGCTTGTCGGACGGACTCGGCGCCAGCGATCGGCTGTAAGTGTGATTGGGTGTTAACTGATAAGGCATGGACAGGAAAAAAGAATCATTTTTCAGTATCTATTTGATTTATTTCTTTTTAATATCAAAACTACATGAGGTAAAATGTTACTGTACCTTTGACAATGTACCCTGACAATGAGCTTGAATACATTTTCACATCCACAACCCAGCACGGTTTTGGTGGTCTTTCTAGCAGAAACTCGGTGTTCACCATACACCCTCCCTGATTTCCAAGCTCTACATATTGCGCCACCTTCCCACTCTCTTCGGCTGAGTCGACCGCAATGGCTTTTATTCCTTGACGAATACGCACGTATTGAAATAACCGGCACACAGAAAGAGTGCACCGACCTGGAGAACGAGGACGAATGCGGTAGCAGAGGAGGCAGCAGCAGCGGCAGCAGAATTTGGCTTTCTACCCATCATCTGCCATTCGGAGTGCAACAGGGTGACAGCGCGTAGTTTCCCTCTGTACAGCGATGTGTACTACAAAGAACAATTAGGTCAGCAAATTTCATTGTCAATGGCGAAAATGATCTTATGCGATAATAACATTTATACTTCCTATTAATATTTGAACTGTACTCTCTTACCGGAGACTGTGACATGCTCAGCGCGCACACGAGCTCCTTGCCCTCATTGACAATGGCATGCCAGCGAACATCCGACCAGTCCAGTGGTTCTGTCTGACACAAGAGGAATATTAGTAAAATACATAGATCAAAAATGTAATAACAATAGAGAAAAGAAACAAGCTTCACGGTTTCTTGAACTAGCCCATTCAACAGACAAACAATAAAAGAGACACTAACCGGCATGCCTCCAACTGTGATGAACATCTCGAGCTCTAGATCTCTGTCGTTGCGCAGTACGGGCTCGCCTCGACGGAACGCCAGAGTGTACTGTAAGCGAATCGATCAATATTGAACATATGTATGTATGTATCAGTCCCTAATTTTCGCCTATGAGCTTCCTAATTATGCAATCTTTCCATAATAGAAAAAAGTAGTTAATATCACTGCCCCGCCACATTAACTAGGCTCGTACATTAGTGATTGAAATATGGTGGCTTTATGAGCAGGCTGTTTTAATTCAAAATAAATACAATTTGAAAAATAATTATTTCCATTCTTCAAACTGATACCGCTTGATTGTCGATCTGCAATGGCAGCGCAGGCTGCTCCATAGCCAATCCAGCGATCCGCTCGTGGAAGCCACCAATCATTCCAATTACTGTAATAAGCAAATTCTTTGATGAATGCGCCAAGAGAAAAGAAGAGTTTCTATTTAAACGAATTTGCGTCCTAAATTTATTTATTCTAAAGGTAAACTCCTCTTGCTTGACAAACATTGATTTCGTATTGCAAATTCGCCCGAAGGGTTATTCGGCAGATGCACGCGATGCAGCGCCGTCCACTTTCCGCCAATTTTTCCGCCAACGAAGCCACTCCACTGAACTATCACTTTCTTTATAAAAAAATTATAATTACTAATAACAATTAAGAAGAAATCAAAGAACCTCTTCGGTCGAACAGCAGAGGAACGCCGTGCACTCTCGTCCAACAAAGACAGCGTGAACGCCATTCAGCTAAACCGAGCTTGATTGTAGGGAGCGTAGAGAAATAAGATAAAGCGAGACATACAGGGGGATAGAGAATTAGTGTTAACATCCGGCCACGACATACTGGAAAATCTCATTAGTACGCAATACACAGCTCCCTGACTGGTATGCTCATTAGTTTTCTACCGTGTACTACCGTACCCCATCGACGAGAGCGATGGGAGTTGGCTCAGTGGCAATGGTGGAATCCGCAGCATGGCCGGTGACATGGCGGGTCCGTCCGGTCATGTAGACGCGGCCATCGCGAAGCACGAACACGGAGTGACCGTCGCCAATCGAATAGATGGACGGCTCAAGAAAAGGCATTCAACCGGGGGTTAGAAGCTCTTTGTAACTATTCATTCACGACAAAACATCGCAGATATACCGTATTCCTTGGATGTGGCCAGAACAGAGACTAGTTTTAACTTTTTTACACTAATAATAGATACATACATATAATTGTAAGAAAAAGGCATACATGAGCCAGAGTAAAAAAATTGAATACCGGATGAACGCAAAGAAACGGGACGGGCCGTGGCGTTGAGATGGCCTCTTGGCGGCTGCTCCCGAGCATGCCAAGGTTGCTGACGCGATTCTCGCCTACGCCAAAGACGTACGCCTTCTGCTCGCCGACCTCCCAGAGATCGGCTGGAGTAGTCAGGACCGCGAAACAACAACATTCATGAAGATATGCAATACCATTTCTAAAATTGTATAAGTAACAGGAGAACGGCGAAATCCTTGATTATAAGGAAATGCTAGAGAGATGGAACCTGTAAAAGAGTAGCCGAGATGGAAGAGAAATGCGCGTGGAAGTGGATGCAAAGGGTCGACATCCAGTTCATGCATCAACCGAAGTGTTACGAAAGTTGGAAGCGTGTACCGTAGAGTCTGTATATACTGTTTTTTAATCTAAAAGTAGCGTGCAATATTTAGAAATTAAGAAGACATAATATAAGAAGCAACATGATGTCGTTCGTTGTTAGACAAATCCAGAATCAGTATTTAGCAAGCGAGTAAAGAAGGAAGAAAGAGAGAACGAATGAACTTTGGCGAAGAATGTATTGCGAATCCATGGCGGAGACTTCCTCAAGAACTCGGCGACTATTTTAATGCCCTGAAAAAAAACAAAAATCAAGAGGAAAATATACATATGTATGTATGGACATATAAGTGCACAAATTGTCTGAAAGTATAGGCGGGGAATTTCATTAAAATTTGGGACGGACTATCATTCTAAAATAACAAGGATCCGGAATTATATGTATATAGCAGTAGAATTGGGGCCGACTAGTCTATGTATGTATATAGAAAACCTCGCTCGCAGTGTCGCGGTCGCCTCTGTTGTACGCGACACTAAGCAGCTCCATGCAAATAGAAACGCGTGGCTCGAATAGCGTCGCATCCGCGAAAAGACGACGAAGCATTCGTCGAAGAAGCATCAGCACAACATCGCTGCCGTAAGGCTTGCCGCCAAGCAAATTTTGCTGAAAAACGCACTGACACCTCGTCTAGATTCAATATTACCTACAAGCAATTTATGACATCCACCTAATGGTAAGATCAGCAAAAAAGGAAGGTCCTCACCGAGATGTACGAGTCGTCAAAAGCGACTGTTCGCAAGTCCGCAATCGAGCATTTGATGAGCGCCATTCCAGTCTCGCCAATGCGCGCAGTTGGACGCTAAATGATGTTCAGACACACTGCTGAACCTTGAACTTTTTGTCGCGTATTTAAAGCTACAGTTGGATAATTGAAAACGCAACATTACCACACTAATTTTTCAAATTGCATCCTAGTAGCCATCGTAAATATCTTTTTGGTTTACGTTCACCAATTATCCTAATTGCAATAGGCAAAGGAACGGGCATAAATCTTATTTATTGTTGATTAGTTGCAAAATAATGTGCGCTGTTTCGAAAGCGTAATCACATACATACATATGAGGGAAACATGTAGTGAATGTAATGCGGGAAACGGAGAACCCGTAAGAATTATCATAAAAATTTTTGAACTGGTCCTAACGATGCAAATTGTAAGGTACGATGGATGAGACACTGTAGAACGGATGGACATCTTATTTACGGAATCCGAACATCTCGCCGTCCTGTGCGTTGGATAAGACTGAAGCAACTCCTAAACTACATCCTTCCCGAGCGACGTCAGCTCGTCAGAATTCTTCCTAGCTCGCTGAAAAATAAGAAAACTATATCCAAGAACTAGATAAATAAGCTTGCTTTGGAATAACGCCATCCATAATTGAATTAGATACAGAGGGATTAGATGCGGTATTCAAAAACATTTTAGACAAGGAGTAATTAATGAATGAAAGATTAACAATTCACAAATGTGGCTTGGAATTCCTTTTTTTCTTCTGATTGTAGGAATAGAGAAGATGAACAGGTTCTCGTATTCACCAACTCCATGCGCCGTCTTCAGCTTGATGTAGTACTTGACCTTGGTCCGAGGGGCCTAGCGTCACGTGGCTGCCGTTCTCAGGTATCATCATCAGCATCGCTCCTGATGGAGTGACCAGAAGGCGGAGCACGCCGCCTACGTGTCGACTCCGATGCAGAGATCATGCCTCCACCCGTGTTACAGTGCTCGCTTAAGCTGTGCACATCTCAAGCTCTGTCGTGGATCAGTCAGCGAGAAAGAGGTGTGCAACGAGTATTTAGCGGTCATTTATACAATCTGGAATATTTTCTTGGGAATGCAGTGCATCTTTGCTTAAGATTGCTTAAATTAAATTAGGCAAAAGAAAAGACAACGGAGGTTTTCCTTCATACGTGAAATCGCTGGTGTTGTAAATATTATTTAAATGTAATGGTGCAACATCGTACTATAGTGCCTGGTGCATTTAGTATATTTGTGTTTTTTTGAACATGTGAATGTTGGGACCTTCGAGTGTTGCACAGGCAAGTTTTCCTTGATGAAGCCGCGTAAACATCACGTGGACGTTGCTGTTTTCCAGTCATCGGCGCTAGTCTACTGCCTCCTTCGATAGCCAGCCAGGCAGCTGTGGTGAGTGGAAGCTCCTTTTTTTGGAGTCACGGCAATGTGGCTTTGTTTGCATGTCTTGTCTTCTTTTCTTTTTCTTATTGTACTGCACAATTTGTTGTAGTCGCGTGATTCTCCGTTATCATTCGCCCGCTTACTTAGCGGCCCCGCTCTCTCTCTCTCTCTCTCTCTCTCTCTCTCTCTCTCTCTCTCTCCTCAGTCATTGTGAGACCATCTACCCTGTCTCCCAGTCACCAAAATCAACATCACTTGAACCCTGCCCTCTCGTGTTGTTTCCCCGATTACTCCGTCATACTCTTGCTTTTTTTTTGCAGTCTGTGCTTCGCTATTCACACTGTTGATAAGTACGACCATTTCGCTGCTCTCGCCCTGTTTTAGAACAAAACATATTTTTAGATAATCGACTTCTCCTTCCTTTCTAATTTCCTTCGATGATATTTCCTTCGTTTGACGGAATGAGATAACATTGCTGATCTTGCCTGATACTTTCGCCGCCCATCTCCTACAATTTCTCTATGTCCATATCTTGCCCGCTCCTCATCATCTCATTTCATATTTGACATTGCCTACGCACTCTCATCACCGATGTGCGGGAGAAATCAACTTTTTCACCTAGCTGTCTTCTCCCTCCACAGCTACTGCGCTATCTAGGCGTAGTCGATTTGTATTTATCTAGGGCATCTCGCTCCAGTGAAGGCCATCCGTTCTCTAATTTCTCTCGGAAACATACTGGTGTACCTGTTCTAGCCCTTTGCCTCCCGCCCTGCACCTTTCTCACTTCCACGTTGTCCCCTTTGAGCTATTTACACTTTACAGCTCTTTAGTGGTTGGTTCTTTCCTTATCGCCTGCCTTTTAATCAATGAAATGAAGCCCAAGACCACGTCTATCTCTAGTCTTATCTTTTGATTCCTTCATCGATGGATGCTTTTGGAATTGCTTTACACCTTTCCTTTTCGGGTGTGTGTGTTTTGTCTAAATGCTTCCCTTTGCATGAAGTATTCCTTACAGTTGATAATATTATAGTATTTTCGTTGGCACTGTATTGATTAAGCTTCTTTGTAGCAAGATGTCACCACTCGGAGGAGATGCCCCACTCGAGAAGAAGGTGGCCAACTACCTTGCATGGGATAAGGTTTTTATTTTACAATATTTAGTATTCATTATTTTTACTCAAGCTCAAGTTTTTTTTTGAATATTTATGACTACAGACATTCTGAAAACATAAAATAGCCATGTCTTCGTATGTGACATATCTTCTTGATCAACTCTATTCCTATAATGAATTGTGTTCTGGCGAACTAAAGCTAAATGAAAAAAATGCAAGTCAGCAACTACGATTATATGATTTATACGACTTGGTTATGAACATGATTTTTCCAGAATGAAAAGACGAGACACGAGATCGAGGAGCTGCTCAAGCAGGACAACGCGGACGCGCTGAGGGCGCGCATGAATGGCCGCCTCACATTCGGCACGGCAGGTTTGTCTCGGCCATTTCTTCTTTGGCCAAATTG
The DNA here is from genome assembly GCA_945643635.1 of Allodiplogaster sudhausi. Lineage (NCBI taxonomy): Eukaryota > Metazoa > Nematoda > Chromadorea > Rhabditida > Diplogasteridae > Allodiplogaster > Allodiplogaster sudhausi. The sequence continues at coordinate 3,305,509 of CALZFC010000027.1, forward strand.
AAGCTACGGTTTATTGCTGTTCGACAAAAATAAATAAAAATACGACATCTGATTCCAACGGATTCTTTTCCTGTACTGTGTACACAAGGGGAAAAAGAAGAATCAGTTTACAATCAAATGCTCTTTATTGGTTGTACAACACCATTGTTGTTCTTTCATAAATATTATTCCAATTTTTAAACCTTTATTTTCCTATAGTAATTATGTGCATATTTCTAGGGATACGCGCTCCCATGGGAGGTGGATTTGCTCGTCTTAACGAGCTAACGATCATTCAGGTTTGACTAACTTATATGGACATTTATGGTCCCTTCAAATAACACGAATGACTCTCACAAAACAGTCTTTTGCAGTCTTTTTGTATGGGGCTTAACTAAAAGAAAAACGGGTACTGTAAGGTGAAGTACCGTAGTTTGATTCTGTTTAATGTTCTTACGACGCTGTGCAAAAAAAAAAGATGGATATAAAGGTCGAAGTGTGTTTTTAGGTTTTTTAAGAAGTGATATATATATTTTTTGTTAATGTTTTTCTCATTCACAGGTCTCGCACGGCTTCGCGACACACATCCTGAACGAGTTGAAGGGACGCGAGCCGGTTGGCGTGGCTATCGGATACGACGGCAGATACAACAGCAAGCGGTTCGGCTCTTCGTGTATACCCTTCTTTTTATGTAGCAGTGCTGGAAACCGAACATGTTTTTAGCGTTGAGAACCGCTTTTGAAGCCCATAGCTTTCTAGCGTTAAAAAAGCCGACTTTTCTTCGCATTGATGAAATTCGACAGCCAACCACCAATAAGCAAAACATTTTGAAAAAGTTGAATGTATTCCTTAAGTATTCAATAATGCAGTCTCCTTGATAATGAATGGCAGCAATATTTAGGATTTGCTATTAAATTTGACAAAAAGATATGAGACTAAAAGTTCGTACAGATTCGCCGATCTCGCCGCTAACGTCTTCATCCGCAATCGTATCCCAGTCTACATCTTCTCGCGCATTGTTGCAACGCCACTTGTGGTTCGTGACGAAAGTCAAATAATTTCTTCTTCGCAGAATATGAAAACGATTGGCTTTGTATGCCTATTGAAAGATATATTATATAATTCAAATACTTAGACAATTTTAGGTTTCTTTTAAAGAATAGACTCTAAGCTCCTTTTTGTCTTACATATTGTGAATTAATTTTTTTTATTTTATAGTCGTGGGCGACGGCTCAACTGAAGTGTGATGCCGGTCTCATGATAACGGCGTCGCACAATCCGAAGGAGGACAACGGCTACAAGGCGTACTGGTCGAACGGCGCTCAGGTTAGAAAAGATCTGAACTGACAATGAGCTTGAGCACGAAATTGTCATCTCCATATTTTTTTTGCAGTGATTAGTGATCATTCTTTGCTTATAGTTAGTCCTCTAAATCTATAGAAAATTAATAAAAAATTTTGTCAGAGGACATTTCCACATCTAAATACTTCCTAATTCTATTCACCTTTCACCCAGTCGATAGTTTGCTAATCGATATCCCTTTTAAGATCCTCGGTCCGCACGACAAGCTGATTGTGGAGTGTGCCGAGGCAGAGCCGGAGCCACGCGACGAGTACTGGGATACGTCGTCGCTGGCAGACTCGCCACTCTTCCATTCGGCCGACCCAACTATCGACGACTATTACAAGGCTGAGACGACACTCAACTATTTCAAGTCGGTAAAATCTCTCTCTCTCACACACACACACACACACACACACTTTCTCTCTCTCGTTCTTTCTCTCTCTCTCTCTCTCTCTCTCTCTCTCTCTGCATGTCACTCACTCTGTCTCTCTCTCTCTCTATCCCTCTCTTTCTCTCTCTCTCACACTCACTCTCCTCTCTCTCTCTCTCTCTCTCTCTCTCTCTTCAGAGATCTGAACGCGTCGTGCCCGCTGAAGTTCACGTACTCTGCCTTCCACGGCGTCGGCTACGAGTGGACGATGCGGATGCTGCGCGAATTCGGCTTCCGTGACGAGTTCATCTTCAGCGTCCTCGTACGTCTCATTGTTTTCCTCCCATGCAAAAATGTTTCGAATCATCGTTCATCATCCTAGTTCCTCCAATCAATTTCCTCTATATTTTACTTCAGGCGAAATTAACGTCTTTTGAAGACAAATTCTATTTCTTCATATATTTTTGAAAGGAAATAAATCGAGTTGAGGCCATTTTAAAGCGAGCATCTTTTGCAGGAGCAGCAAGAGCCAAATCCCGACTTCCCGACCATTCCTATGCCGAATCCGGAGGAGGGCGCGCGAGTTCTCTCGCTATCAATGAAGCGCGCCGATGAGACGGGCAGCAGCTACATCTTCGCTAACGACCCGGACGCAGACAGGCTACAGCTGGCGGAGAGGAAGCAGAAGTGGGCCTCTCTCTCTTTATTTTCTCTGTTATCTCTCTCTTTCTCTCTCTCTCTCTCTCTCTCTCTTTTCTCTAGCTCTCTCTTTCTCTCGCTCTCTCCCCCCCCCCCTCCCACCCTCCCTATCCATCTCCTGAACACTGCCGTTGCGAACAACGACGGTATAATAGTTTTTTTTTAAAAATCTTTGTAAAGGAAGTTTGTAAATTCGTAAATAAGAGGCTTACTTTCTGAAGGAGATACAAAAGACACACGTTGTTGTAGCCGCTAGGGAAAAAAGGTACTGTCGATTTGACAGACCCACCCTGATTTTGAGCCTTCCCAAAGCCCTACCCCACCATGTTTTTGTGTAACATTTAGGCAGAAACAGCAAACCCATCCTGGTTTCCGGGACCAACACCTCCTTCCCCATACTAATTCTCAGGGTCCTCGACAGTGCCTTTTATACCCTGTTGCAGCGGCGAATGGGACGTTCTGACGGGCAACGAGATGGGCACGCTGCTGCTGTGGTGGGTGTGGAAGAATTGGCGAGCGGCCCATCCGGACGCGCCTCTCGACAAGATCGTCTTCCTCAACTCGGCCGTCTCCTCGCAGGTCGCAGCAACAATGGCCAAGATGGAAGGTGAGGATGAGGAGGATATCAGGGCAAGAGTGATAGTTGATGAAAAGGGGAGCGTGGAGAGGGTTTTTTTCTCCGCACATACAGAGATTTCGTAATCCCATCCCACCCCTGATTCTCTCTAAAAAAAAGTACGGTAATATTCAATTCTTATGTCATTTAGCAGTGATGAAAGAATAAGAACAAAATTTGGGAGTTTAATAGCATATTTTTTTCTTTTAAGTAGATTTTTTGGTTAATAATTTTTTTTAGAAATTTGAATGTCAGTTTTCCTTTGCGTCCATTTCCAGGATTCAAGAACGAGATTACGCTGACAGGATTCAAGTGGATGGGCAACCGCGCGCACGAGTTGCGGCAAGAAGGAATGCTCATACCGCTCGCTTGGGAGGAGTCCATCGGATTCATGCCCGGAAACACGCTCGAGAAGGCTAGGAAGAAACTGGATCTCTAGAGTAGTGTCTAAAGAATGCAACAAAAAAATTTCAGTAGTTTGTTAACAAACTGTCAAACATGTTATGAACTTCTAACTTTGTATTTCACAGTTTGTAAAGTAATTATTAACTTGTTTACAGGACGGAGTGCTCGCTGCGGGAATGTTCGCCGAGATCGCCGCCTTTCTGCATCACAACGGAAGCAACATGCGGCAGCAGCTGTACGACATCTACAGCAAGTCAGTGGTTATCTGAGAAACAATAGATTCTTAATTTTTTTTTAGAAGAAAGCAGACGTTTAATATAAGCAATATTGAGCTGGAAAAGTCATATAGAAAGTTATGTGAAGGTCTGAAAGAAAAAAATTAGCTCCCAACATGAAATGGACGACTTTTCTCCAACAGATACGGCTTCCACCTGGTGCGCAGCTCGTACTGGATCGTGCCGAATCCAGGAGTGACCAAGGAGATCTTTGACAGCCTTCGTGTCGACGGCAAGGTATACTTATCCTACCCTGTGAACAGGGGCCGCATGTCTGCCGCAGTTAGATATTTATCCACATTTATTGCTGATTAGTAGATGTTTGCACGCCTGTTCGTTCCTCTTTGCATCTTGCAATAGCTCGGTCTGAATCTGTTTGCAAGCTCCTATTTCTACAAAACTTGTCTTAACCGAAATGTTGCTGAAGTACCATAAAGTAGAATCTACGGTATGAATTTTTGTATCATCTTGACTACTTTACAGTACCGTAGTCAAGTCGGGAAACACGTCGTGGCGACAGCGCGTGATCTCTGCGTCGGAGTGGACACGTCGTATCCAGACAGCCAGCCGCGCCTTCCGGTCACTCCCTCTGGCGAGATGCTGACGCTGACACTCGAGAACGGCAGCCTTGTGACCCTGCGCGCATCGGGCACAGAGCCCAAGCTCAAGTACTACATCGAGTTGAAGACGGCGCCCGGAAAGAGCAAGGAGTTAGTCTCTCTCTCTCTCTCTCTCTCTCTCTCTCTCTCTCTCTTTCTTCTCTTTCTCCATCTTTCTCTCTTTTTCTGTCTCTCTCTCTTTTCTCTTTCTTTTCTTATCTTCTCTATTCCTGCGATCCACCTTGCGATTTGTCAGGTGTAAAACTTCTTTTCATTAACGCCTTATACATATACCTTGCTTCTTCTCGTATTTCTTCTTACTTCTCGTATTCAAGAATTGCACTTTTTCCCTCGAGGGGGGGGGGGTTATTCCAGAGTTTGTTCTTTGGATAAATATCTTCTTTTTTTCAGCGAGCTTGGCAGCATTCTTGATGAGCTGACGTCGCTGGAGAAGGATGTAGTGGATGGCTTACTTCAGCCTGCGCACTTTGGTCTTATCCCACGCAAATAGGCAGGAAGGCGAGATCTTCTGCAATACCGGATATAGATCTGTCCGTCCTACAGTAACTCGTCTACCGTACCTTACAAATAGCGCACGTCCAAGATCACCTTCTTATTTTACAAAGCTTGCACCGATCTAGTACCCTGAAATGTTTCTTAGATCTTTATGAGAATTCTTACAGATTGCTTGTTTTCTTTGTTTTCCGCATTACATTCCATCCATGTTTTCTTTTCGTATGTATGTGATTACGCTTTCAAATCAGAGCGTAATCAGTAATAAACGAGATGTTTACTCGGTCCTTTGTTCACCTATAGTTAGGGCTTTTTAGTTTGCGTAAACCAGGCAGATATTAACGATGGCTAGTAAGACGCAACAGGGACAATCCTTGTGGTCGTGCAGTGTGTTCAATTGCCAAATATGATCTAATTGTCAGCTGTATTTAGTGGTTTATTGAGGCGGGCACGAATTCTTCTTGCTGCTCTGGTTCCATGATTTTGGATCGATGTTTTTTCGTGAATTGATTTTTTTCTTTTTTTTTTTAATATTTTGATTTTTCGTCAATTTTTCAAATTTCTTTTTAGCGTTTTGATTGTTCCACTTTAAAAAATTGACGAAAAATCAAGAATAAGGACGAAAATCATTGACGAAAAATCAGATCGCGTGTGTGTGCGTGTATGCGCGGAAGCCAAAAGCTCTGCGCATCCAAAATCAGATTAATCGATTTTGAATTCTGAGTTTGAGATCTACCAAAAAATCGGTCGCTCTGAAGTCCAGGAATCATATTAATTTTTGGACGTACTATCCAGAGCTATTTTTGTTATTTTTATAGCATTCCTATAATACATATTCCTTTCTATGAATTGTACTGATCTACGTTGTGATTTCGACGTTTCTTGGCGTTTTCTTTAGAAAGCTTAGTATGCCATATCCTACTAATACTTCTAGTTCACGGCCAATTCATATGTGACAAATTGAACCGATACAGCTTCTCGGAACGCTGGGCTGCTAGCCCTCCTAGCTCGAGCCGTCCAACATCTCTTAATAGGTAAGATGAGGGGGGGGCAACCGGTTTAAAAATATATCTTTCATGATTTTAGTTGGTCGTCATAAAAAGGTTGTAGGCACTCCGGGAATCTAAAAAAGGTTCTGCCTTTTCCCATGCAAATAGGCAGGAAGGCGAGACGTTCGGCTACCGTATTGAAGATCTCTATCCGTCCTACATTATCTTACCTACTGTACCTTACGATTTGCACCGTTCTAATACCCGCCAATAGCTCATAGAATTTATGATAATTATCTCCGCACTACATTCCATCCACCTTTTCCTTTCGTAAGCGCTTTCGAAACAGCGCACATCATTTTGCCACCAATCAATAATAAATAAGACGTTATCTCGTTCATTTGCTCGTTTGAAGTAAGGATAATTGGTACACGTAAATCCTGGAGATATTTACGATGGCTAGGACGAAGTAATTAATTGTTGTTTAGTGGCGTGGATTCGTTGGCGGAAACATTGGCGGAAAGTGGACAGCGCTGCTTTGCGTGCATCTGCCGAATAAATGTTATTTATGGTAGGCCTTTGTTAGTCAACGCAAGAGGAGCTTAGAAGATTCCATCTCTGCTGCCCTGTTCTCATCTCTGCTGCCCTGTTCTAATCTCTGCTGTCATGTTCTCATCTCTGCTGCCCTGTTCTTGCAGTGCGGCGAGCCGCCTCCACCGCTCCGCACGAGTACTGCAGCATCACTCTACGCTTCATGCACTATTCGCTAAAGTCACCTCTACAGGTTATGCCATCCGGAATTGCGTCTCTCTGTCTTTTATTTTGACGTTGTCCGCCGCATGCTCTCTTACCTTAACATCTGCGCCCTTCCTGTCACTGTCTACCCTCTCCCGCCTCGTGGTTCGTGCTCCGCACTTCTCAAAGTTGTCCCCAATTCTTCCGTCCAGCATCAATTCATTAAATCCGCCCACCGCCTCGCTCATTCGAATGATTTTTATCGTTGTTCTATTCGCTTATCTTTGACTCTCGCCCAAAGAGTAATCAAGCCATCCTCTCCCCGTCCTCCCTCTGACTACTCCAACTTCTACTGCCCTCCTCGCATCTACACCGTTCGCCCTGCCCGACTCCCTTCGCACCATCCCAATCCTCAAACCGCAACCATCTCAATCAATCACAATCTCTCCCACACCCTAGCTCTCGCCGACTCTCATCTGTCTTTAACATACCTCGTCTCTCATGTATCCCTTTGCATCCACCCTCTCACCCTCCTCAATACGGCAACCGCAACGCCGTCCAATATTCTCCGGCCCCTTTTCATCAAATCCAATATTGGCCTTCTCTTAATCACCAGTCTTCTTTCCACCAACGGCCCCCTCTCAATCATCATTACTGAGGTTATCTCGAAGGCCCTTTGATGCTGATTCCAAGCAATTGTCTCCCACTGTGCAAGTGACGGTGCCATTCTCTTTAACGGTTCCCTACTCTTTAATGCTAGGTCTGCAGTTAATAAATCCGCCGAATTAGCAAATTTGTTAAATATGTCGTATGGTATTGTCTCTATTTGTAGAGACTTGACTCTCCCCTGAAGTACCTGATTCCTTTGTTTTAAATAGCAATACAAATTACTTAGTATACCGTAATGACCGTCTTCGTCGCAAAGGCGGCGGCGTGGCAGTCTTTGTTCACTCCGCTATTTCAGCAAAGGTCGTTTGCACTGAATCCAACGCTAGCTCATTTGGATTATTAGATTTAGACGTTTCTTTTAACAGTGATCTTGTACACGTCCTCACAGTCTATCGCGCTCCTTCTGCATGCACCGAAGGCAATTCTATTCTTTTATAATCACTCCGAGATAATCACTCTAAGTACGTGCCCGCATCCATCGATATTGCTAGGCGATTTCAACTGTCCTGATCTTTACTGATTTCTCCCTGTCCCATCCCAGGTCGGCAGTCCTTCCCCTCATTCAAATTTTTCCTGACTTTACCATCTCCTCATCCTTTGCACAGCTTACCTGTTCCACTTGCAACAATCACATCTTAGATCTTGTTCTGTGCAACACCCTCAAGCTTTTATCTCGTGTCAAGGTTGGCCCCCGGTTTGCTTCATCGGATCACATATATCTTCATCGGATACGTAAGCTTTTCTCTCTCATTATCATTCTCAGTACCTTCATTCAGTTATATTAAGGATTATTCCAAAGAAGAAACGACTTTGCAGCCGCAAATTCGTTTCTTCTTTCAAACGATTTCCCTTCAGCTTTCTGCTCCGATTCTGACATAGACTCTATGTACTCTATGCTTGTAACAGTCAATTCCCTTTTTGTCCCTATAAGAGAATTCTCCGTTCGCTTCGCACTAGGAATAAATATGTCCTCCTTTCTGCATAGACAATCTATTTTAGGTCACTTTTAGAAAACTGCACAACCGTTTACTCCCCCTCTCTCTTAAAGGATATCCGCACTTTCGAAAAGGTCCAGAACTATTTTACACGTTTTATATTTCGTTGATCTCTTGTTTATGCCGCTGATTCTCTCCCTTCTAGCCAAAAACGTAATCACATTCTTTGTATTCCGTCTCTGAAATCTTGCCGCAAAGATACTGACTTTACACTTGCGCGTCGTTTTATTTTCGGTCATAGGAAACTATGTTATAAATACTCTCATCATTTCCATTTCCGTAATTCCAGAACGCGTGGTTTGTCGTTTCAACTAGCATACCCTACGAGCCGCACAAAGGCACGATACCACTCTTTCTTTCTCCGCGCCGCGGAGATGTTCAACTCAGTTGATAAGTCCATGGCCCTTCCTCCATTATATCTTCCGACCGAGTGCTCAATGCCGTTTCATAATATTATCTGTGCTATTCGTGCAACTATCTATCTGTTTCTGTTCGTTTATTATTACTATTTTTTCGCCCACGTCTCACTCTGGTGCCATAAATAAAGTATAAGTATAAGAGAAAACTGCTCAAATTAATAAGAAATACAAATGTATTCTTAAGATTATTTTGTATTTTTAAAATTTTGTAAGACGAATAAGATGATTTTTAGATTGAAATAAATACATTTTCTATAAATCATCTCTTCAGATGTCGCTTTTCAGAGGCAAACTACGCGCTGTCAACCTACAGCACTCTCAATGCCAGTTGATGGACAGAAGACCGAAAGCTGTTGCTTAGGACCCGAGATACAATTGCTGGCACCGAGTCCGTCCGACAAGCATCCATCTGCATCCATAGACGGCAAGATCTCATGTTCTCGACGTAGAATGGTCAACTACGTGCCGTCTCGGGAAAATCGGTCCACTTCATCCATTTTTTCCATTGGAATCAAATGAGAAGAATATCTCTTCGATACCAAAAAAATGAAAAAAAAAACAAATGGCTATTCTTGATGTTGTTGAAGATTCATGCAAAAAGGAGGCTATTTGTTTGGTTTTTGCAGCTGCAGTAAGTCAATGGATGCTGACTTAGAGATGAATTTCGAATTGACAATGACTTCGATCTCCGCGAGCGAGGGAAGGAGTACTGCTTCAGTACGCTAGACCTGGGCGAAATGCTAACCTCTGCCCGCCTTGCAGTCGAGCGTGATCTCATTGGGACAAAGACAACTGAGGTTTTCTTTGCCTGGATCAAATAAAATATGTCAACATTTATTTGAGAATGCAACTGACATACTATATTGAATAATAATAATGCGATAATATTTGTCTCGTCTTATAAATGTTGCCAAATATTTTGTTTCCTTGCTGAAATGAGAAAAAGTTTGTCTGCCTGAATATATTTTGTAGCTTGGTTTTGTAGCCCGGCTGCACTCGCCCCCGTTTTGGCCGTTCCTTTCTTCGCCGACCGATTTCCGAATCTCTACAGTGAGATGATGCAGCGCTCCTGTCCTCCCGTGCCTGCCGCCATTGAGGCTGTCTATGCGGAAAATGAATGCTTTGCCTGGTTTCATATATATATATAATTTTGTTGTTAATTTCAAACTAAGAGGTCCCATGGCCGTTGTCGCCTTCGCAGATTGCGAGGAGATTCTTGGCGTGAGGCGAGAAGAGAGCGGCAGCGAGCAGCGCGTCAAAGCGCCTGAAATATTAAGAGTAAGTTCTTCTTAACAAACGTAAAAAGGCTTCTTTATATGAAATTATTGATGTCCTATATTCTTTGACTTAGTGGATACGCGGCCAATATTTTCCCATTTGAGAAACTCGACGAGGTCTACAGTTTAGACGTCGATTGGTCTTTCATGTACGACTGATGTTTTGCAATTCCTGTTTTCTCTTTACCCCTTATGTCTTTCATTTCTTTAATGGTCTTTTTCATTCCTCAATTTTTGATCTTGATTCTTGAAGTCGTTGTTTCTAGTATGCATCGCCTCTACAAAATGGGCGATTCGATTGAGCTGACGAGTCAGAGTTCATACAACGGTTGTGGCTACTCCATCGGGCATTCGCATGTGCATCCAGCGACGCAAAGGTTTTCTGTTTATATATTTACATAATTAATTGTGTATATATATTTTTCTCTTTTTATAACTAATTTTATGGCATTGTGAGCATGGCATATTAAAAAGAGTAAGAGGGGGGACTTTTTTCATTAGCACCCCGCACGACTCGTTGAGCGACTCGGACAGTGAAGACGAAGAGGATGCAACTGCATCATAGGTTCGCATGCAGTCCTGGAGGGCCGACAAAAGCCTGCGTCTTCTCTCGGAAGACTGATTATATGAATAATAAGAATGATTATCAGGGCATATATCATAGTTCATTTCAATTTCTTCTTCTTTTATTCATTAAGAATAACGAGTGTCCTCTTACTTTGCCCAGTTATGCTGCACAGTGGTGAAATAGCCAGTCTCCAGAAACTACCTAGTCTTCATTACACTCTCGCGCCTTAAACGTTTTACCTCATGTATGACTTTCATGCACTGTTAGTGGGTGTTATTGTTCGTTATACTCATCATGAGAAGTAACGGCTAGACCGATTTGTATGTATATTCCTTTATGTTATAAAGAAGATGTTTACTCGTACATTTCCTCATTTGTAGATAGGCTAATTGGTCTACGTAAACCAAGAATATATTGACGATTGCAAGAAAGACGCGACAGGAAAGGTAGATGTGGTAGTCTATTGCATTCAACTCCAAATTACTCCTGACCGAATTCTGTTGTTCCTAGTCAACCAAAACGGTGGCTTGGAAGGCTAGAGAAAAAGGTTGAGCGGTGTGTCGGTCCATCATGCAGTGTAAAATTCCACGCATGGGCGAGACTGGAATGGTGCCCACGAAATACTCCATTGTGGACATGCGAGCAGCGGCTTTTGACGACTCGAACATCTCGGTGAGGAAGTGCTTTCTCTTCTTGTTTTTTAGTCTTACCTTGATAGTAGGCGGTTTTTTCAGCAAAATTTGCTTTGCGGCAAGCCATATGGGAGGGATATTGTGCTGAGGCTTCTCCGTCGAATGCTGCGTCGTCTTCTCACGGATGCGACGCTCTTCGAGCAACGAGTCGCTGCTTGCATGGAGCTGCTTGGTGTCGCGTACAACAGAGGCGACCGCGGCACGGCGAGCGAGGTTTTCTTTCAACTAGTCGGCCAATTCTACCTACTATATATACTTTCGGTTCAATGATAACTCCTCCAGTGACTATTTGTTATCAATTATTGAATGATAATTCGTCCACAAATTTGGAAAATAAGATGAAATTCGTCTAGTTTTCTATAATTTCAGACCTTTTATGCATTTCCTTCTTACAGGACATTCGACTGGTGTATATATATATATATATAAAATTCTGGATCCTTGTTATTCTGCTCTTTTAGGGAATCCGACTAGTCGCCGAGTTCTTGAGAAGGTCTCCGCCATTTATTCGCAATACATTCTTCGCCAAGGTTCATTCATACGCCCTTTCACCCTTCCATACTCGCTTATATAACACCGATTCTCGATTTGTTTGACTAGGAACAACAGAATTCTGTCATTTTCCCTGATAATCATTCTTATTATTCTATTCGACGATATGACATTTTTGACGGAGATATATGTAATTCACTTTTATTAATTTTGGAGTGATGTGTTATATGTATCTATCTAATTTCTGAATATTTTGCGCTCCTTTAATATTAAAAAGTGTACTCAGACTCTACGGTACACGCTTCCAAGCTTCGTAACACTTCGGTTGATGCACGAATTGGATGTCGACCCATTGCATCCACTTCCACGAGCATTTCTCTTCCATCTCGGCTACACTGTTGAAGGTAGAATTTCCTTACCACATATCAACTAGTATTTGCTGTAAAAGTAGCGTAATGTAGAAGCAATGCTTTTGCTACAGTTTGCACCAATACTGTTTGGCGGTAGTGCATGATTTAGACCTAAAAACTGGGTGGATGCTCCGTTTCGGCACTGCCCTTTCACCCTGTTGCACATCTTCTTGAATGTGTCCTTTCACAGTCGTGACCACATAACCGAGCGAGAGAGAGAGAGAGAGAGAGAGAGAGAGAGAGAGAGAAAGAGCACAAGATAGAGCGGGAAATTGTATGCTTCCAGAACGTGACTGGACGATCGGCGAGCAGAAGGCGTACGTCTTTGGCGTTTTCGAGAATCGCGTAAGCAACCTTGGCATGCCTGGAAGCAGCTGCCAAGAGGCCATCTCCACGCCCCGTCCCGTCCCGTTTCTCTGCGCTAATCCGGTATTTTATCTTTTCGAATCTTATTCATATGCGCGTTTTTCTTACTATTATATTAATGCAAATCAGTTAATACAAGTATCTGTCTTGTGCGCATACAGGGAAAAATCTGTGTGTTTTGGGCTGTTTAAGCAAAGAGAGGAAGGAAGGCTCACGGTGATGTTTTACCGTAAATGAATAGTAAAACAAAATGAAAATTCCGATTGAATGCCTTTTCTTGAACCGTCCATCTATTCGATTGGCGACGGCCACTCCGTGTTCGTGCTTCGCGATGGCGGCGTCTTCATGACCGGACGGATCCGCCATGTCACCGGCATAGCTGCCGATTCCACCATTGCCACTGAGCCAACGCCCGTCGCTCTGGTCGATGGGGTAGGTAAAATGAATTAGGGTGTACGATAGGACTCTAGTGCCCACATCAAGCACGAAGCACTGTATGGCGTTGTGTTAAGATTTACTCTTTTTTTTATATCGGTGAAAGATTGCAACACTCATTATGCTCGATGTCTCCCTCCATCTCTCTCTCTCGCTCTCTCTCTCTCTCTCTCGCTTGCTTTTTCACTGTTCCCTTCATTCCTTGCTCGTTTAGCTGACAGGCATCCGCGCTGTCTTTGTCGGACGAGAGAGCACGGCCTTTCTCTGCGGTTCGGCCAAAGAGGTGCATTGATTTCTTCTTAATTATTGTTCATATTTATTATTATTAATTAATTAATTAATTGTTGTTTAGTGGCGTGGATTCGTTGGCGGAGACATTGGCGGCATGTTGAGGACGCTTCATCGCGTGCATCTGCCGAATAACTCTTCGGACTATTTTGATTTGCGAAAACTTTGTTAGTCAATGCAAGAGGTGACTATATATTTAGTCGCCTATGTTCAGAATTCTGTTTTAAAGAAATGAAGTAATTTTCACATGTTTTCCAAGTCAACGTGCCCTTGCGCGTTTACCAAAGAGCTTCTTTATTGCAGTAATTGAAATGATTGGTGGCTTCCACGAGCGAATCACAGGAGTGCCTATGGATCAGCCTGCGCTGCACTTGCAGATCGACAATCAGGCGGTAACATTTGTTGAGAAATTTAACAGTCAGGCTCAGTGCAGCGATTCATCTTTCAATGACGGTTTTGCCTATCTTTATGGATAGTTGAGAGGCTTTTCCATATACGGTTACCATATTTTATATCGGGATTTGTGATGACACTAATAACGAAGATCGTTTGAATGTACCTCTGCTATAGAATATTACCGTGTCGTGCGAGTCAGGAAAGTAAACCCAGATTTGTCTTATTCTAGTCAAAAATAACTTTAATCGATGAAGATGAGTGTTAAACAATCGCCTTAATCCCAAATAGATAAGAGAAGCCATTCATCGCTGCATTTCATCGCTCAGTTGGCTCAACCATTCATTGGTTTGTTGATACCTAACAAAACCAGGGATGAAATATTATAGCCGAATAATGAAAAGCATATTAAATATCATTTGAGAAAGCCAAATTGTTTTTGAAAGACCGATTCCTCACAGCGTCACTTTAAAGAAAGTCTCCGGTGTATAAATAGTGTCTTGTTTTCCGCGTTATTTGGTAAGGTTGACTATGAAAATTCGATTGCAAGTATACCGAAGGCACAAAAATCCCTCTGCCCTGAGAAAATTAACAGTATTCTCTATCCCACTAGTACTTTAAATTTGCGAATATTTTAACTACCGCCATTTTCAAAAAAATTAACAGAGCTACACTGTGACCGACGGAACCATTATACTCTGGCACTTCGAACGCATGCATATGGCGCAACCAACCCCTTGCCGGGTTTTTCTTAACACGTCCGCTCCGAAGCCAATTCTATTTTTCTGTTTAAAGAGTGCTAAGGCCACTAACATCAGTTCTGTGGATTTTTACACCGCACTTTTTACGTACGTGTCAGGTACTTCGTGGCAGGACTTTTCCTTAGTGATCTCCTTTAAGTACGTCAATTTTGCAGACCAAAGTTGTCCTCCGTGTTAAAAGCGTCTAGAAGTAGTTAACATATAATTTCCACATCTCAAAGAATTACTATTTAAATAGGTTCAATCCCACCTTGCGAATAAAGAAAAATCAAACTATAGTCATTTTATTCGAATGCAGTATACACTGGCGTTCAGTCGAGGCGAGCCCGTACTGCGCAACGACAGAGATCTAGAGCTCGAGATGTTCATCACTGTTGGAGGCATGCCGGTTAGTATTGGTTTTACAGTCTGATAAACGAAGAAAATCTATTCACTATAATTCCATTTGTTTCAGACAGAACCACTGGACTGGTCGAATATTCGCTGGCTTGCCCTTGTCAATGGCTCTAAGGAGCTGGTTTGCGCACTGAGTACTCCACAGTCTCCGGTATGAGATTATAGTTAAAATTAATAAAAAAAAAAATAATCATCGCATAAATTTAGTTCGAGATAGTATACTGATATAATTGATATCGTCAGCACACGTCGCTGTACAGAGGCAAGCTACGCGCAGTCAAACTGCTGCACTCCGAATCGCAGATGACGGCGAGGACTCCCAAGGCTTCTGCTTCCTCTACCACCGCATTCGTCCTCGTTCTCCAAGTTCGTGCACTCTTTTGGCGTCTCGGTTATTTGCGAACATGCGTATTATAGCATTTATGATGCTTCTGATATTTAAAAGATGATTCTAATAGATTCTGTTAAATGAAACTTCTTTCCTGATTATGCCACATCATTCAAAACTTAATCACCCCTTGTTCAGCCGATCGCTGGCGCCGAGTCCATCCGACAAGCGTCCGTCTCTCCGGACGGCAAGAATCTCGTGTTCTCGACGCAGAACTGCCATGACTACGTGCGTACCAGCGAAATCGGTCCGCTTCTTCATCGAATATTTAGTTTTGATTACAAAACATTTAAATGAATGAAATCTCACTTCGATGCAAAAAAAAACAAGAAAAAACAACATTACGTTGCTCTATTTGTTGTTGAAGTCATTAGGCCATTAGGTGGCTATTGATTTGATTTCTACAGAAAGTCAGTGGATGCTGCCGTAGAGATGAAGCTTCGAAAGACTTTCGATCTCAGCGATCGAGTGAAGGAGTACCGCTTCAGCACGCTGGACCTCGTCGCCATCTCGGCGACCTCTGCGCCCTTCGCAGTCGATCGTGGTCTCATTGGGAAAGAGACTATTGAGGTCTTCTTTGCTTCGATCAAATAAAATTATCAAGAGCAACATGTGTATTTAAAATGTTCGCTATATTATGTTAGATACGGTTAAATTTGTTGTGCATCTGGCACACTATTTCGTAGCTTGATTTATTAGTCTGGCTGTGATCGCGGCCCCGTCTTGGTCGATCTCTTCGTCAACCGATTTCCGATTCTCTTCAACGATATGACGCATCGCTCCTGTCCCAGTGTGCATGCAGCCATTGAGGAGGCTGTCAAGAGGGAAAACGACCCCGTTGCCTGGTTCCATTTGTACTAATAATTTAGTCATTAATTTGTTTTGTTAATTAAGAAGTCTCTCGTACCATGATACCATGTTTAGGCGAATGTAAGTGCTTAATGTGTATATATATATATAAGTGGTGGATTAAAAAAATGTCTAATAGAAAGGTTAATTGTTTAAAAAATCAGCGGTGAGTGGCGAGTGAACATCATGCTCGACCTAATCTACTATGGCACGGCTACTCTCGTCATACCAGTAGTTTGCGATCGGAATCATTTGCCTGGAGGACACGGACCGAGGCAATTGGTAGGCGACTTTTTACTCATATGTGTTCTCAATCGATTCGTTTTCGTGTTGCAAAAAGATCTAGGGCATGACATATGTATCTAGCCTCGAATGTGCAGTGGCATATCTTGGATATAACTAGTCCGTTGATGTCTAATTCAACTTTCTAAGTGTCAAGATGTTAGCGGCATATTGATCTCTGACAAACATTCTTCGTTCGCAAGATTTTCCGGCTTTTTTTTTAGGAGGAATCCCGGAATGCTATCTCCGGACTGGCAGATTCATTGGGTCTCGTTGGGTCACTTCGTTGCTGCCACACGTGCAGATCCGCTCGTGTTGTCCATTTACGTCTTGAGGTTCGTGAATCGACTCGGACAGCGAGGGCTTCCGCAAACAGGGAATTGTAAAGAGTTTGTAGATTCAAGAAAAAAACCCAAACTAATGATTAGAAAAGGTCGATGCAGCTCTCATATCCTGGCTTGCACTTGTTTAATCTTCAGTATCTAATGAAGAACAAAATAAAATGAGGAAAATTATTCTTATTTCTTCTAAATAAATTTAGATCGGTGATAACTGCCCGATCGCCCTTTCGCCTGACCGCGAGCTTTCCATAGAATGCGCTAATGGAGTGCAAGTCATTTGTAACAAGCAGGTTATATTTACCGGTTGTAACTTTCTTATCAAACTATAATTCCGCTTCTATTTTGGAGCCTTTCTCTTTTAGACGCATCTGGGCTGCTCACAGCGCTTATGTCTCGACGATGCTGGAGTACACTCCTTGCTTGACGCTCGAGGTAGCTGCTACATACATAGATTTTGCCGTCATTGAATGATATCGATTTGCCGTACAGCTAATTTTGATCCTTAAAAAACAGTTGTACGACATGCAGTCAAATAAATGAGCTCAGTTCGATGAGACGGTGGTGCGAAAGGTTGACTTTCTTCTGCGTAATCCCCATCTTTTATGTGATGAGAACATCAGGACGGTATAATAACTCTGTTAATTCTTATTATTGTTATAATATTCGATGAAACGCAGTTTCTTATAACAGTCGAGATGCTGAGAATTGTACCTATTTTCCCTTTCTGTCCTACCAATTAACCTCCCTTTGCTTTCAGTTGATGGACATCCTCAAATTCGTCGACTTCAAGCGGATGAATGCGCTCGCAGAGGACGTCGCATACGCTCTTGTTTACAGTGGTTATCACTTTTTTTTTACAATTTAATTATTTTGTTTGTTTCTGTTTACGGCAGCAAACATGATCGCTTAAATGTTAAAACTATCTCATATTCACAAGAGTCCCTTTTCTCCAGCAAATTACGCGAGCATTAAAGAAGCTGTCGAATGCCTGCTGGCCTACCCTGCACTTGAGGAACATCTTGTACATTTGCTCTCCGATCGGCCACATGTTCTTGCACTGTGGAACGTTGATAATCTGCCCGAATCGCTGCTGTGCAAGTTCGTTCTTGCATGCTTTTCGTCATTTCATGATTTCTTCTTTTTTTTGTTACGAAATATTCTTTTTGTTGTTAATTATGTAGAGCTTTATATATGTACATACATATATTGCAGAATTTGCGACAAGTGGGAACAGCGCTTGCTTCTGCCGCTGTGTCGACACAGCCCATCGCCTGCTGTCAAGTTGTTCGGCTGGCCCGACTTCTGCAACGTCGGGGCCTACCGACTCGTGCTCTCCAACGGCGTTATGGTAATGGCGGCAATTTTTTTTTACTTTCTAGCAAGACCATTCTATTGTTTGGCGTATCATTAGGCGGAGATATTCTATAGTTTAGATATTTAATGGAGATATTTCCAGCGAGGTGGGGAGGAACATATGACCACTCTGGCCGATGTCACCTTCGAAGATCGCGAGGAGATTGCTGGCGCGAGTCTGGAGGATGGCGCTAGCGAGCACCTCGTCAAAGCGTATTAAATGTTCAGAGTAAGATTAATGGATATATTTTTTAACAAATTCTGTTCTTTGACGATTGCATACGCAGCCAACAGTCCCATGTCAGAAACTCGACGAGATCTACTGTACCCGCCGAGAGCAAGCCCCGCAGCCTTTCGACGGCGCCGTTGTGTCCAGAATGTAAGAGTGATGTCTTGGCATTCCTTTTCTCTCCTTTCCTTTCTCTCTTTCATGGCTTGTTAAAAAGAGCAAGATGGATGATATTTTTTTATTAGCGCCCTGATCGACTGGACGAGCGAGTCTGACAGCGAAGACGAAGAGGTGACGACGACGCAGACTTTGGAGGGTCCCAAATCGCGGAAGAGGCCAGTGGATGGAACGCCTGGAGATAAGGACGATCCGGTCGCGAGTTCAGCAAAGAACCGCGTCTTCGCGAA
The DNA here is from genome assembly GCA_945643635.1 of Allodiplogaster sudhausi. NCBI lineage: Eukaryota > Metazoa > Nematoda > Chromadorea > Rhabditida > Diplogasteridae > Allodiplogaster > Allodiplogaster sudhausi. The sequence continues at coordinate 3,324,043 of CALZFC010000027.1, forward strand.
GAAGACTGATTGTGAGAAAATAAGAATGATTTTTAAGGAATTTGTCAGAGTTACTGTCTTTTTTTTTAGAAGAGCTAGTTTCGTCATGCTTTCATCAGCGCCCTGAACGACTCTGAAAGCAAAAACGAAGAGAAGGCGATGACGCAAAACTTGGCCGCTGTGGAAGTTCGGCAGTTGTGGGCAAGCGAGCGAAAATGAATTGCCGGCGGTTCACCCTGCGCTTCACAGCAGCCTTGTGACGCACAGAGCCCAAGCTGACGTACATACTTCATCGAGTTGAAGATGGCGCCAAGCAAGAGGAAGTAGTTAATGTCTCCAAACCACGTTCATCTTCTCTAATCTTGCTATCGGCGAAAAAAAATCTCAAGTCACGTTTTGTGAACTGCGAAAGAGAAAATTTCATTCATGCATTATTCCTTACAAATATTTTTCTTAGTCAAGAATAACACCTAATCCCTCCCTCTCTGATGATTATAGAATGGGTTATTCCAAAACAAAATTTTGCTCTTGAGATAGATATATTATTATTCAGCTAGCTGTGCAGCATTATTGACCAGCTTACGTCCCTGGAGAAGGATGTAGAGGAGGGCTTGCATCAGCCTGCGCATTTTGGTTTTAGCCCTGGCGAAATATTCCGCTATCGGATTGATCCATAAGCCATAAAGTAACCCATCTACGGTACCCATGAATTAGCGCATGTATTTACATGATCACCTATATTTCATATCATTTACTCCATTCTTATAAACATAAATAGTTCATTGATCTTTATGATGATTCTTACATATTACATGTTTTCTTTGTTATCCTCATTACATTCCATCCATGTTTTCCTTTTGTACGTGACTACGCCTTCGAAACAGTTCGCATTGTTGTTATCTATAATAAAAAGACGTTCGCTCGGACCCTTTGCTTATTTTCAATTAGGCTATTTGGTATGCGTAAACCAAGCAGATATTGACCATGGGTAGTAGGACGCAACACGAAAGGTAGATAGCGTCTAATACCGCGCATAGGCGGGACTGGAATGGAGCCTGCAGAATGCTCCATTGTGGACATGCGGGCAGCGGCTTTTGACGACTGGAAGATTAAGGTGAGGACCTTCCTTTTCTTTTCTTGTCATCCATTGCTAGTGCCGGTTTACGTGACTATTCCGCAAGCATCTCCTTAATGGAAAATTATGTATCGAGATTATAATCACAATAGGAGGCATGAGAGTTAGTTGGTTCCTTTGTTATGCTTAATGTACTATTATTGTTATTTTATTATTGTTATTTTTATTAATTTATATTATCTTTGTTAATTTCTATTATTACTCTTTATTATTATGATTGTAAATTGCTTGAATTACTTTACTATTATTCCTCCTGTTTCAGACCGAAACACTGAACTATTCCTGGCTTGCCATAGTCAATGAAGGCAAGGAGCTAGTGTGCGCACTGAATATGTTAGAGTGCCCGGTATGAGATTATTGTTTAAATTGACAGGAAAATTTTTTTATCATTGCCTATAATTTTTTGGAGATGATAAATAAATAAAATGATATAATTGTTCTTCTTTGCAGCACACATCTCTGTATAGAGGGAAACTACGAGCTGTAAGCCTGATGAACTCCGAATGGCTTAAAATGTGGAGAAAGCCGAAGGTGGCTGCTGACTCCTCCTTTGCCGCCCAAATCGTCCTCATTCTGCAGGTCGGTGAACAATTCCAGCGTCCCTGTCAAAAAAGGAATGAGATGGATACTGATCAATTATACTTCTTTCCTTTCTTATCATTCATCACACGATCACTGCATGTACAGCCCATCGTTGGCGCCGAGTCCGTCCGGCAAGCGTCCGTCTCACCGGACGGCAAGAATCTCGTATTCTCGACGCAGAACTGCCATGACTACGTTGCTTACCAGCGAAATCGGTCAACTTCTTCACTGAATATTTCCTTTTTAATGCACAGAAGATTTGAAGGAAATCCTTCTTTGTTGTATTTGTTGGAGAGTCATAGGCGGCTATTAATTTGATTTCAGCAGCACGGATGCCGACGATGAGGTGAAGTGTAAATACTATCGCACAGTCCGCGAGCGAGTGAAGGATTACCGCTTCAGAACGCTCGACCTCGCCGCCGCCTCAGCCTCTGCGACCCTGGCTGTCGAGCGTGGCCTCATTGGGAAAGAGACGATTGAGGTATTCTTTGCCAAACACAATTATCTAGATCAATTTATATCAATGTCAATGCCAATTATTTAGTTTTCTTGTTGAAATGAAAAAAAATTCTCTGATTATTTTGTAGCTTGGTTTTGTAGCCTGGCTGCACTCGCGGCCCCGTCTTGGCCGATCTCTTTGCCAACCGCTTTCCGACTCTCTACAATGAGCTGAAGCAGCGCTACTGGCAAAGCGTGCATGCAGCATTGAGGTTGTCGATAGGTATTACGACCCCTTTTCCTGGTCCCATGTGGACTTAAATGTTTGTTATTAATTTTTTATACTAATGGTAAGAAGTCACTTATACCATGTTTATGGGAAGTTTTGTATTTAAATGGAGGATCTAAAATCTTTATTATAAAGATTAATTTAAAAAAAAATTCAGCGATGAGTCTCATGTGAACATCATGCTCGACCTAATCTATTATGGTACGGCATCTCTATTATGGCAGCCAGGAGATTATGGACGGAAGCAATTTGTTGGCATCTGTTTACTAAGTTTTTTATTGATGATTGATTCGTTTTCGTAACGTTTTTAAGGCAAAGATCTATTTTGTATTATCTTTCGAGCCCCAAACGTTTCATGACATATCTTGGAGATGAGATGCCTAGCCCAGCGATGTATTGATAATCCAACTTTTTAATTGTCAAGACTTCTTCATTACTGGCTTCGGAAGTTGAACATGTTTGTTTTAGAAGGAATCTCAGAAGGCTCTCGCTAGGCTGACAGATTCATTGAGTCTCGGAGGGTCGCTTCGTTGTTGCCAAGCGTGCGATCACGCAGAGATTGTCCATCTACGTCTTGAGGTTTGTGAATCGAATCGGCGAGGGCTCCCGCAACAAGGCTTTATCCAGACTTTGAAGTTTAGAATACTTACTCAATGCTGAGAAAATCTCGATGCTGCTCTCTTTCCCTGGTTTGATCTGCTTAATGTTCACTATCTAATAAAATCCTCTAGGAAATAGGAAATATAATTCTTATTTCTATTAAATAATTTAGATCACAAACAGCCGGCCGAGCGACTCTTACAGCGAATTCGAAGAGGAGGCGACGGCGCCTGAGCACAAGCTTCGCATCCAATGCGATGATGGAAAGCATCTCTTTTGTGATAAGTAAGTTGTATTGACCAATTTCTCATTATCATGCAATAATTTTGCTTCTTTATTGAGCTTTTAATGTAACTGGTATTTTCAATTTGGATTTAGACGCATCTGGGCTGCTCACAGCTCGTACGTCTCGATGATGTTGGAGTACACTCCTTGCTTGACGCTCGAGGTTCCAAATATTCTTTGAAGTCATTGAATTATATCGATTGTCCGTACAGCAAATATGGATTTGTAAAAATGCTGTAATAAACCAAACGTGTTCAGTTTGATTCATCTGTCGTGCGATTGGTCGATTCCCTTCTGCGCGACCCCCATCCGTTGTATGATGAAAACATCAATACGGTATTTCATTTTTATTTATTTTATTAGTCTACATAAAAGTACTACAATTTGTTATAACGCAGTTCCTTATTACAAGCTTCTTATTTCTTAGTATATGTTATGATAAGAAATTGCACTTTTTTACCTGCCTTCTAACATGTTCCTGCCGTTGTTTCTAGTTGAAGGACATCCTCAAATTCGCCGACTTCATGCAGATGAACGCGCTCGCAGAGGATGTGGCGTACGCTCTTCTTTACAGTGGTTAATACTGTTATAAAAGTTATATACTCTTTAAAAGAAATTGTTTAATTTATTTCTATTTATACATTGGTAATCGTGGTGAAAACTAACTCGTAATTACAAGAGTCCCCTTTCTACAGCAAATTACGCGAGCATAGAAGAAGTCATCGACTGTCTCCTGGCATACCCACGACTTGAGGGTCAACTGATTCGAATGATGTCAGAGCGGCTGCATGTTCTTGTGCCGTAGAACGTTGATAATCTGCCCGATTCGCTGCTTCTTTTTTATTGTGTAATATCTTTTTACGATTAATCATATGTATGTACAACGATTTATCTACATTGCAGAATTTGCGACAACTGGGACGAGCGCTTGCTGCAACCGCTGTCTTTACGCAGCCAATCGGACGCTGTCAAGGACTACGGCTGTCCCAATTTTTCCAACGTCGGACTCTACCGACAAGTTGTCGTCCGTGGCTATCCGGTAACGGCGGTTGTTTTTTTTGTTCACTTTCTACCAAAACCATACCATTGTTGTGGCGTGTCGTGATTCGGCGGACATATTCTATAGCTTAGATATTGATTAGAGATATTTGCAACAGTACGAGCGGAAGACCACCCTGGCTGACATCGCATTCGCAGTTCGCGCGGAGATTGTTGGTGCGGATCTGAAGGAAGGTGCAACCGAGCACCTCAAAGCCCACAAAGTGTTCAGAGTAAGTTCGTTTTTCAACATTTTATGATATATTTCTCTACGAAATGGCGGGACGACTTTACCAAGATCCTTGGTGCCAACTTCCTCCATCATGCATCAAATCCCCAAGAATGGCGAAGACTCATTTCGCTCCACGGAATCCATTAACCCGTTGAAATAAAGCGTTGATTGATTGATTGATATTTCTCTATCAAACTTTGACCTTGGCGATGCGCGGTCAACACTTCCCAATTTAGAAACTCGACGACTTCTACCGTAACGGCTTCGATTATTCCAGTATGTACGAGTACTGTTTTACCATTTCTGTTTTCTCCATATCATTATCTCTTTAATTTCTTTCATGGTCTTTTTCTTCTCTAAGTTTTTGATCTCAATCCTTGTTATTTGATCATTGATCATTTCACTCGTTCTTTCTAGTATTCATCGCTTCTACGAAATGGGCGATTCGAGCGAGTGTACGGATCAGAGTTCAATTAACGGCGGCGACTACTTCAAGGGACATCCACCGACCCAAAGGTTCTCTATTTGTTTATTTACATACTTAATTTTCCATTTATATGTAGTTTTATCTCAGTTTCTCCTTTTAGAACTAATTTTGTGGCATTATGAGCTTGGCTTGTTGAAAAGAGCAAGATGGAGGACTTTTTTCATTAGCGACCCCAACGATTCGACGAGCGACTCAGACACCGAAGACGAAGAGGACGCGACGGAGCAGAACACTGAATGTTCGACAGCATGTCGTAGGAGCTCCGGAGGGCATTAAAGGCATTGGCGATCATGAAATTGATGGTATGTAATGTGCACCATGCGCTACCTCAGCTTGCATAACTCCCTAGTAACTTAAACGTATTATTTTTTTTAAATATGGGTTCCTTGCGATCATCACAGATTACATGTTTTATTAGAATGCATTTTTTGCCAATAATCAATAATAAAAAAAGATGCTAACTCGTTGCGTTGCTTATTTGCAGTTTGGCTAATTGGTATACGGTAACCAGGCAGATATTTATGATTCTTGAAAGGCGCAACAAGAATGGTGGAACTGGTTGTGCAATGTGTCCAATTATCACTGAACAGTAACGGATGATGAAAGTCGAGAGAGAGAAAGAGAGAGAATTTTAAATTGAGCTGTGTTTCTGTCCATTATTTAGTGTCCAATTCTGCGAATTGGCGAGGCTGGAATGCAGCGTCCGGAACTCACCATTCTGGACATGCGGGCAGCGGCTCGTGACGACTCGAACATCTCGGTGTGAACCTTCCTTTCATTTTTTTCCTTCTCTTGGTTGTGCCGGTATGGGCGAGTAGTTCATAAGCATACCTTTTAAAGGGGAAACTAAATCATTTTTTCATATAATTTTAGTTGTCCGTCATAATAAAATGATTTATCAGCATTCCGTAAGTCTAAACGGTGTTTTATTTTCAGAAAACTTTGCTAGGTGGCAAGCCGTACGGGAAAAGTGTTGTGCTGAGGCTTCTCCGGCGATTGCTCCGTCGTCTTCTCACAGAAGCGACGCTATTCGAGCAACGCGTCGCTGCTTGCATTGAACTGCTTGGTGTCGCTTACAACAGAGGGGACCACTACACGGCGAAAGAGGTTTTCTCAGTACTTGCTGGCCAATTATAGTACTATATATATGATTCTTTTATTTTGCTATTTCGTCGACAATTTTCAACAAAAAGAACAAATTGTTCAATGCAGTTTCCGAAAATTTCCTCTCTTTTCTGCACTTCTCTTGCATTTCGTTTTGATTTATAGTCTTACAGGGCATTCGACTAGTCGTCGAGTTTTTGAGAAGGTCTCCCCTATGGATTCGTAATGCATTCTTTGCCAAGGTTCTTTATCATTCTCTTTAGTCTTTCATTACTCGACTGTTTAACGCCGATTCTGGATTAGGTTGACTGGTAACAGCAGAATACAGCCATTTAGCACTGTTTAAGGAGTTGGACTTTCATTACGGAGATTTAATTTGCTTTCTTAAGTACTATCGTGATGTGATAGATACGGTATCTTCCTAATTTCTAAATATTTTCGATCTTAAAAAAAAATTAAAATGTGTATTCAGACGCTGCTGTACACTCTTCCAAGCTTCGTTACACTTCGGTTGATTAACGAACTGGATGTCGACCCACTGCACCCACTTCCGCGCGCATTTCTCTTCCATCTCGGCTACTCTCTTCAAGGTTCCATCACCTCTACTCCCAATGTTGTAGTTTCGCGGTCTCATAAGCAAGAGAGAGAGAGAGAGAGAGTGACATTTGCAACAAACTATTCTTATTCCTGTAGTATTGAAAGGTTGAACTAAAGTGACTTTGTATTTTTCTAGGCCATTTCTGGGAGACCGGCGAGCAGAAGGCGTACATCTTTGGCGTAGGCGAAAATCGCGTAAGCAATCTTGGAATGATCGGGAGCAGCCGCCAAGAGGCCATCTCAACGCCCCGGCCCGTCCCGTTTCTCTGCGCTAATCCTGTATTCTTCTCTTCTAATCTAGCTTATTTGTACCTCATTTTTAACCAATGATGTCTAGTCGTTAATAAATAGTTTAAGAGAAAAAACTTCTAACCCCCGGTTGAATGCCGTTTCTTGAGCCGTCCTTCTATTCGATTGGCGACGGCCACTCCGTGTTCGTACTTCGCGATGGCCGCGTCTTCATGACCGGTCGGACCCGCCATGTCACCGGCCATGCTGCCGATTCCACCATTGCCACTGAGCCAACGCCCATAGCTCTCGTCGATGGGGTACGGTGTAATTAATGAGTGAGTATGGTAGGACACTAGTTGTGTACCATGCAAGGTGCAATCTATTACGTAATGTTTAGAGTTTGCGAATCCGCCGACAGTTTGCTAGATAAAGGAGCATTATATTAACATTCTCTCTCTAACCCCTTTCTCTCTCTATCTCTCTCTCTCTCTTGCTTTCTCTCTGCTCCCTTCATTCAACCCTTGTTTAGCTGAGCGGCGTACGCGCTGTCTTTGTCGGACAAGAAAGCACGGCCTTTCTCTGTGGTTCGCACGGCGAGGTTCACTGATTTCTTCTTAAGTTGCGTTTATATTTATTGTATTAAGAAAGTGATTAATGTTTGTTCAGTGGCGTGGCTTTGTTGGCGGGAACATTGCCGGAAAGTGGACGACGCTGCATCGCGTGAAGACACCAAACGGTCGATTTTCTCCGCTCGATTATGAGATACGGAGTCTTTGTTAGTCAACGCAATAGGAGCTTCGAACATAGCTAAAAAAAGTACCTAAGAGGAGTAATTTAGTCACGCACTTGTTTTTCAAGTCCACATGCCTTTGCGCTTTTATCAAAGTGCTTCCTTAATGCAGTAATTGAAATGATTGGTGGCTTCCACGAGCGAATCGCAGGAGTTGCTATGAAGCAGCCTGCGCTGGCCTTGGAGATCAACAATCAAGACGTACGATATCTTGATAAAATATGTACTCTATATCAAGCAGCATGAAACTTAAAAGCCTAGTCAATAAGATGCTACCTTCTTTATATTAATTCTAAAGATAACTTAATTAGAAAAATCAGGAACAAATATAGCGCTTGAGAATGATTACAATTTTAATTGAGATAAGTACATTAATGATGGGCACGTTTACAGTACACACTGTCGTTTGATCATCGCCGGCCCTCACTGCGCAACGACAAAGACCAACAGCAAGAGATTTTAGTCACAGTTGGAGGCATGGAAGTTAGTTGGTTCCTTGTTATGTTTATTGTCACTGAATTATTGTTATTATTATTTTTTTTTATTAATATTATTATTATTACTATTTATTTGTATTATTATTATTTATTACATATTATGATTGTTAATTGCTTGATTTACTTTACTATTATTCCTCCTGTTCCAGGCCGAAACACTGAACTATTCCTGGCTTGCCATAGTCAATGAAGGCAAGGAGCTAGTGTGCGCGCTGAATATGTTAGAGTGTCCGGTATGAAATTATTGTTCAAATTGGCAGGAAAAAATGTTATCATCGCCTATAAGTTTTTGGAGATGATAAATAAATAAAATGATATAATTGTTCTTCTTTGCAGCACACATCTCTGTATAGAGGGAAGCTACGAGCTGTAAGCCTGATGAACTCCGAATGGCGTAAAATGGGGGAAAAGGCAGACTTGGCTACTACCTCCTCTGTCGCCACAATCCTCCTCGTTCTGCAGGTCGGTGCTCCCTTTCAGCGCCCCAGTCATACTGTACAGATATATTCTTGCAGTTCTGATGTCTATGATTATTCAAAAAGAATTAAATGGATACTTATCTTCTTATTATAGTTTTTTTCCGTGCTTATCATTCAACGCCCTATCACTCCATGTACAGCCGATCGCTGGTGCCGAGTCCGTCCGACAAGCGTCCGTCTCTCCGGACGGCAAGAATCTCGTGTTCTCGACGCAGAACTGTCATGGCTACGTGCCGTACCAGCGACATCGGCCCGCTTCTTCACTGAATATTTCCTTTTTATTTCACAGAACATTTAAAGGAAAGGAAACTCTATTCGAAACAAAAAAATTAATTTAAAAAGAAGCTTCTTTTTAATTTCTTTGTTCTTGTTGTTGAAGAGTCATGATCGAAAGCGGATATCAATTTGATTTCTGCAGCGCGGATGCTGACATAGAGGTGAAGTTGAAATACGATAGCGAAGTCTGCGAGCGAGTGAAGGATTACCGCTTCAGAACGCTCGACCTCGCCGCCGCCTCAGCCTCTGCGACCCTCGCAGTCGAGCGTGGTCTCATTGGGAAAGATACGATTGAGGTATTCTTTGCATGGATCATGCGCAATTATCTAGATCAACATATATCTATTATGTTCATAGATGTAGCACATAACAATGCGTGAATAACAAATACTGTGTTTTCTTGTTGAAATGATAAAACATTTCTCTATCTGAAACTATTTTGTAGCTTGGTTTTGTAGCCTGGCTGCACTCGCGGCCCCGTTTTGGCCGATCTCTTTGCCAACCGATTTCCGACTCTCTACAAGGAGCTGAAGCAACGCTGCTGTCCCAGCGTGCATGCAGCCATTGAGGCTGTCGATAGGTATCACGACCCCTTTTTCTGGTCCCATGTGTACTTAAAATTTTGTTATTGATTTTGAAGACCAAGAAGTCACATATGCCATGTTTAGGTCAAGCTTGGTATTTAAGCGGTAGATTTTAAAAAAATTCTTTAATAGAATGGTTAATTGAAAAAAATTCAGCGATGAGTCTCATGTGAACATCATGCTCGACCTGCTCAATTATGGCACGGCATCTCTAGTCGTCAAGCCAGGAGATTATGGACGGATGCAATTCGTTAGCGGCTGTTTACTCAGTTTTTATTTATTGAACTAACGCTTGTAATGCACAAGGATGTCTTACATTATATGTCGAGTCCTAAACGTTCCATGACATATCTTGGAAATGAGAAGCTAGCTAACAATAAGCGATGTATAATCCAACTTTATAATGGTCGAGATGTTTGTGGCTTCTTCACTCTCTTCGCAAGTTGAACATGTTTTTAGAAGGAATCTCTGAAGGCTGTCTCCAGGCTGGCAGATTCATTGAGTCTCGGAGGGTCGCTTCGTTGCTGCCAAGCGTGCAAAGACACCGAAATTGTCCATCTACGTCTTGAGGTTTGCGAATCGAATCGTCGAGAGCTTCAGCAATAAGACTTTATCTATTCTTTGGAGTAAAAAAACCTAATTAATGGTGAGAAAAGCTCGATGCTGCTCTTTTTTCCTGATTTGCTCAGTTTAATGTTCACTATCTAATAAAATGATCTATGAAATAGAAAATATAATTCATATTTCTATTAAATAATTTAGATCACAAACAGCCGGCCGAGCGACTCTGACAACGAATTCGACGAGGAAGTGACGGCGCCTGAGCACAAGCTTCGCATCCAATGCGACGATGGAAAGCAATTCTTTTGTGATAAGTAAGTTATGTTTGCCGATTTCGCGCTTTATTGTTATATTTTCGCATCTTTATCGAAATTTTAATGCCACCGGTGTGTATTCTCAATTTGAAGAAAGAAATATCGTTTCTTTTAGACGCATCTGGGCTGCACACAGCGCGTACGTCTCGACGATGCTGGAGTACACTCCTTGCTTGACGCTCGAGGTTCCATATGACGCGATTGGCGAGAGAATCAAAATGAATCAAAAGGCCGCGGACATTGCCAAAGTCGACCAACTTGGATTTTATTCAAAAAGTTCCTTATATGTATATGCTTTTTGACATGAGGAATCGGTTGGACTTGTTCTGTTCATCTTAAAGTGCCTTTTTCTTTGGCAATGAAGGCTTGAATTATGGGGCTTGAACTATGAGAAAGCATATATAAGGGACTTTTGAAAAAAATTCCAAGCTTGTCGATTTTGACTATGTCCGTGGCCTTTTTGAATTTCTTCATATATTCTCTGCCATCATATATTGATTTGCCGTACAGCAAATACTGCGAGTTCAGTTCGAATCGTCTGTCGTGCGAGTGGTCGACTCTCTACTGCGCGACCCCCATTTGTTATGTGATGAGAACATCGATACGGTAGTTTTTTTCTTATTTACTCAATCAGTCATCATAAAGGTACTACTTACTATTCGTTGTAACGCAGTTTCTCTCTGCAAGCTTTTTATTTATTATTATATCATATTATAATAAATTGCACTTGTTTTACCTTCCTTTCTAACATATGTACATATTCCTGCATTTGCTTCCAGTTGAAGTACATCCTCAAATTCGCCGACTTTATGCAGATGAACGCGCTCACAGACGACGTGGCGTACGCTCTTCTTTACAATGGTTAGGACGGCAATAAAAATTATATATTCTTCAATAGAAATTGTTTAATTTATTTCTATTTATCCATTGGTAATCGTGGTGAAAACTAACTCGTAATTACAAGAGTCCCCTTTCTACAGCAAATTACGCGAGCATAAAAGAAGTCATCGACTGTCTCCTGGCATACCCCCGACTTGAGGAGCAACTGATTCGTTTGCTGTCCGAGCGACTGCATGTTCTTGTGCCGTGGAACGTTGATAATCTGCCCGAGTCATTGCTCAGCAAGTTCGTTCTTGTGTTGTGGTTTGTTTTTCGTCTTTATCTTGTTTCCGCTCTTCTTTTTTGTTATTGCGTAATATCATTCTATTGCTAATCATATGTACAAACGTTTATCTACATTGTAGAATTTGCGACAACTGGGATGAGCGCTTGCTGAAGCCGCTGCCTCTACGCAGCCAATCGCATGCCGTCAAGCTGTACGGCTGTCCCGATTTTTGCAACATCGGTCTCTACCGACAAGTTGTCATCACCGGCTATCCGGTAACGGCGGTTTTTCTTCTACCAAACCATCCAATTGTTGTGGCTTTCGGCGGACATGTTTTTATAGTTTATTGCTAGATATTGAATAGAAATATTTACAACAGTATGAACGGAAGATCACCCTGGCCGACATCGCATTCGCAGATCGCGCGGAGATTGTTGGTGCGGATCTGAAGGAAGGTGCTACCGAGCACCTCAAAGCCCACAAAGTGTTCAGAGTAAGTTCGTTTTTCAACATTTGATGATATATTTCTTTATCAAACTTTGACCTTGGCGATGCGCGGTCAACACTTCCCAATTTAGAAACTCGACGACTTCCATCTTAACGGCTTCGATTATTCCAGCATGTACGAGTGCTGTTTTACCATTTCTGTTTTCTCCATATCCTTATCTCTTTCATTTCTTTCATGGTATTTTTCTTCCGTAAGTTTTTATCTCAATCCTTATTATTTGATCTTTGATCGTTTCACTCGTTCCTTCTAGTATTCATCGCTTCTACGAAATGGGCGATTCGAGCGAGTGTACGGATCAGAGTTCAATTAACGGCGGCGACTATTTCAAGGGACATCCACCGACCCAAAGGTTCTTTGTTTGTTTATTTACATACCTAATTTTCCATTTCTATGTAGTTTTATCTCAGTTTCTCCTTTTAGAACTAATTTTGTGGTATTATGAGCTTGGCTTGTTGAAAAGAGCAAGATGGAGGACTTTTTTTTTCATTAGCGACCCGAACTATTCGACGAGCGACTCAGACACCGAAGGCGAAGAGGACGCGACTGAGCAGAACATTGAATGGTCGTCCACATCTCGCAGGAGCTCTGGAGGGCATTAAAGGCATTGGCGATCATGAAGTTGATGGTATGTAGTGTAACCATGCGCTACCTCAGCTTGCATTACTCCCTAGTAACTTAAACGTATTATTTTTTTTAAATATGGGTTTCCTTGTTCCTTGCGATCATCACAGATTACATGTTTTATTAGAATGCATTGTTTTTGCCAATAATCAATAATAATAAAAGATTCTAACTCGTTGCGTTGCTTATTTGCAGGTTGGCTAATTGGTATGCGGTAACCAAGCAATATTTATGATGCTTGTAAGGCGCAATAAGAATGGTGGTTGTGCAATGTGTCCAATTATCTCTGAACAGCATCCGATGATGAAAGTCGAGAGAGAGAAAGAGAGAGAATTTAAAATTGAGCTGTGTATCTTTCCATTGTTTAGTGTCGAATTGTAAAGGGGACTGCATATAGTTTGTAGAAATCTCTATTTATCTCTGTTTGTATGTTCCCTCTCCTTCTTGCTGTTCTCCCCCTTTCGCTGTCTCGTTCTCTCCCGCTCTATGTAACTGCGCCCCCAGGCTCTACTGTACATAAGTACCGATTATGAGTAATCTAGAAGCTTCTTCCCGGAGGCGACCGGCCTTAAGCTGGTCCACCTCTTTCCTTCTTCCTGCCGCCCTTCCCGCGTTCCCGTCGTCCTTCCCGAACTTCCCCTCAACGACCACCACGCCTCGGACCCAGTTCCCTTCCCTGTCGTCTCTCTCTCTCTCTCTCTCTCTCTGTCGCGTGTCGCTGCCTAATAAACTTGTCTTCTTCGGATGCCTTGTCGCTGGGGTCGTATTGACTCATTTCTGCGAATTGGCGAGGCTACAAAGCGGCGTCCGGAACTCTCCATTGTGGACATGCGGGCAGCGGCTAGTGACGACTCGAACATCTCGGTTAGAACCTTCTTTTTATTTATTTTTTCTTTCATTGGTAGCGCCGGTATGCGTGAGTAGTCCATAAGCATGCCTTTTAAAGGGAAAACAAAATTGGAAAAATAGGTTTTCATATAATTTTAGTTGGATCATAATAAAATGGTTTATAAGCATTCCGTAAGTCTAAGCGGTGTTTTCTTTTCAGACAACTTTGCTTAGCGGCAAGCCGTACGGGAAAAGTGAGGCTTATCCGTCGATTGCTCCGTCATCTTCTCACGGATGAGACGATATTCGAGCAACGCATCTCTGCGTGCATGGAGCTGCTTGGTGTCGCGTACAACAGAGGCGACCGCGGCACGGCGTGCGAGGTTTTTGCCAATTCTACTGATAACTTCCTCTATTTTAATGTAATTTTATCCCTTTTGTCTGCTCTCGGTTTTCCTCTAGGTTTATGCTCCTTCAGGGCATTCGACTGGTAGGCGAGTTTTTAAGAAGGTCTCCGGCATGGATTCGCAATACATTCCTCGCCAAGGTTCATTCTGTTCCTTCCGGCTTTATTCGCTTGGTTACACTGCCATTTAGCAATGTTTGACAAACTGGAAGTGTTTACTTACATACAATTTTCTTTCTTAAATATTGGAATGATGTGATAGATACGGTAACGTTCTAATTTCTAAATATTGCACACTCCTTTTAGATTAAAAAAAATGTATTTAGACTCTGCGGTACGGTCTTTCAAGCTTTGTCACTCTTCGGTTGATGCATGAACTGGATGTCGACCCATTGCATCCACTTCCACGCGCATTTCTCTTCCATCTTGGCTATTCAATCAATTAAAGGTAGCAGGAATTGAATTTTCTTATAATATATTATTGAGGATTTGCCGTTTTCTTTGCAAAGAACCATTCCTTCCTTCTAATCTTGAAAGGCTGAACAAAGGGGACTTTTCATGTTTCCAGATTATCGTTGGGGGGTCGGCGAGCAGAAGTCGTATGTCTTTGGCGTAGGCGAGAATCGCGTAAGCAACCTTGGCATGCCCGGCCATCAAGAGGCCATCTCTACGCCCCGTCTCGTCCCGTTTCTCTCCGCTAATCCGGTATTTTATAACTTCTAATCTAGCTTATTTGAGCCTTTTTCTTTAGTATTATGTACATATATCTAATATTAGTGCAAATCAGTTAATACAAGTCTCTGCCTTGGAAGCATCAAACTTTTTGGGAAAGCAAGGAGAATATGCCGAACAATGATTTTGCCTAAATGAATCTTTGAAAAAGGAAATTTCTAACCACCGGTTGAGTGTATTTTCTTCAGCCTGTCTTCTATTCGATCGGCGACGGTCACTCCGTGTTCGTGCTTCGTGATGGCCGCGTCTTCATGACCGGCTGGACTCGTCATGTCACTGGCCTGGCTTCTGATTCCACCATTGCCACTGAGCCAACGCCCATCGCACTCATCGATGGGGTGAGGTTACATTAATGAAGGAGTACGGTAGTACACTCTTACTTCAAGCACGGAGCACTGTATAACTAGCTAGTGAGATTTTGCAGTACTCACGGACACTTTTCTAGATAGGAAATATTTTAACTGTCTGTCTGTTACTCTTTCTCTCACACACGCAAACTCTCTCTCTCTCTCTCTCCTGCTTTCTGCTGCTCCCATCAATCAACCCTTGTTTAGCTGATTGTGAGCCGCATATGCGAGGTCTTTGTCGGGCGAGAGAACACAGCCTTTATTTGCCACGATTCGCCGAGGAAGGTTTATTGATTTATTTTTCATTTTTGTTGTTAATTATAATAATTAAGGAATTATTTGTTCTTCAGTATTGTGGGTTCGTTGGCGGGAAGATTGGCGGAACGTGGACGGCGCTGCATCGCGTGAATCTGCGGAATGACTCTTTAGACTATTTAAATATGCGAAACCTTTGTTAGTTTTGAAAAAGATTTAGTCGCCTAAATGTTCAAAAAAAAAAGTAATTTTCACATGTTTTTCAAGTCCACGAGCCTTGCGTATTTATCAAAGAGCATCCTTATTGCAGTAATTGAAATGATTGGTGGCTTCCACGAACGAATCGGAGGATTATTTTTGAGTCAGCCTCCGCATTTGAAGCAGCTTGCACTGCCCTTGAAGATCGACAATCAAGACGTAAGTTAACTTGAAGAAATCATTCATGCTACAGTCACTTACAAGACAAAATCAGTGTGGTGCTACGTGCATTCTATAATCTTCAGATTGCATAATTAGGAAAATCAGAAGCAAAATAACGGCCCTGTGAATGTTTGAAATTTAAAAAAAAGATAAACTGGACTCTTTTTTCAGTACACACTTTCGTTCGGTGAATGCAGCTTCGGCAAGCTCTACCAGCCCGTACTGCGCAACGACCGAGGCCTGGAGCTCGAGATTTTCGTCACAGTTGGAGGCATTTCAGTTAGTATCTTCTTTATTGTTTGTTTATTCATAAGCAGCGTATGTAGTTCCAGAAATCGTGAAGATTTACAAAAATGTTTTATTGTTTTTTTTCAATGGTTCCTTTAATATTTTAAATGGCAATCAGTTATCATTCTTTCATATTAGCACTAATAATAATAATAATTTTATTATCTATTGTTAATTGAACTATTTTACTGTTATTCCTCACGTAACACTTATTCCTTTTACTATTCTTCCTCGTCTTTCAGACTGGAAGACTGAACAAGTCGAGCATTCCCTGGCTTGCCGTTGTCAATGAGGGCAAGGAGATTCTGTGCGCGCTTAATATGTATATGCCTCCGGTATGAGATTATTGTCCAAATTAAAAGGATATAAAATAATCGCATATATTTGAGGTTGAAAGATAAATAAAATAACACAATTGATCACTTCAGCACAACTCGCTGTACAGAGGCAAACTACGCGTTGTCAACCTGCAACACTCCGAATGGATGAAAGGGAGGACTCCGAAGGCAGCTGCCTACTCTGCCACCGTAGCTGTCCTCGTTCTCCAGGTCCGTGTATCCGTTCAACTTTCCGATTATTCCTCAACATGCCTATTCTTGCAGCTCTCATGTACATGATTAAAAAAAAGGAATCACATGATGCTGATAATTAATAGTTGTTTTATTTCTTATCATTCAACACCCAATCAGCCTGTTCAGCCTATCGCTGGCGCCGAGGCCGTTCGACATGCATCCGTCTCCCCGGACGGCAAGAATCTAGTATTCACAACGCAGGCCAGCCATGATAGCGTGCAGTATCGGCGAAATCGGTCCGCTTCTTCAGTGAATATTTCCTTTTGATTGCACACAACCTTTAAAGGGAAGGAATCTCTGTCCGATGCTAAAAAGAAATCAAGGGAAAAGCTGAATTTTCCTTTACTTATTGTTGTTCGAGGTGTTATGCTAGAATGCGGCTATTAATGTCATTTCTGCAGCGCTTCAGTGGATGCATTGCGGAACAAGGTCCGGGGCACGGCTCCAGGGAATTGTGTGGGGACAAAGCAAAATTATCTTTCTTTTTTGGTTAACAAGTCATCACATTTATTGGGAAGATGCGTTTTACAAGCAAACAACTCTTCTCCGGGGTGTTGAAAAGGTTCTAACAATAAGTAGGCCCGAGGGGGGGGGGGTACAATAATGCGCGTGCACCGACCTTGTTCTGCGCTGAGTGGATGCTGATGTAGAAGTGAAGTTTAAAAGGACTATCGAAGTCTGCGAGTGAAGAAGCACCGCTTTCAGCACGCTCGACCTCTCCGCCATCTCAACCTCTGCCCGCCTCGCAGTCGAACGTGGTCTCATTGGGAAAGAGACGATTGAGGTCTTTGTTCCATGGATCAAGTACTATTATATTGAACAACATATAGTATCCATTTATCTGACATACTGTATTGCGCTTAATAATGCGATAATATTAGTCTCGTCTTTAAAATGTTGCCAAATATTTTGTTTTCCTGCTGAAAGCCTGGTGTTCTAGCCTAGCAGTGATCACGGCCGCGTCTTGGCTGATCTATTCGCCAACCGCTTTCCGACTCTCTACAATGAGATGAAGCTGCGCTCCTGTCCCAGCGTGCGTGCAGCCGTTGAGGCTGTCGAAAGGTAACACAACCCTTTTACCTGGTTCCCTTTTTAAATAATTGTTTTTAATATGAAATTATCTATACCATGATTCGTGTATTAGCCAAGTTTGGTGTTTATGTGGTGGCTACAAAAATATTTTATAGAAAGATTAATTTATATTTTATAGAAAGGTTAATTAAAAAAAATTCAGCGCAAACTATCTTGTGGACGGCATGCTCGACCTATTCTACTATGGCATGGCAACTGAAGACTCCGCAGCATCTGTTTGTAATCCGAATCAATTTGTAGGAATTCCTAGCCCGACGATCTGTAATACATCTTTCTAATTGTCAAGTTGTTTGCGGATTCTTAATCTCAATGTCACATTCTTCATTCACAAGTAGAACATGCTTTTTAGGAGGAGCATCCGATGGATCTCTGCAGGATGGCAGATTCATTGGGTCTCGGAGGGTCGATTCATATGTGCCATGATACAAAAGCTGGTTACACCTATATCCTACGTCTTCAGGTTTGTGAAAAATAAACACCACAATTATTGGTGAGTAAAGATCGATACAAAAAAATATGCAATAAAAGGGAAATTTTTTTAAACTTAGATCGAAAGAGTCAAGATCGCCATGGCGCCTCGGCACAAGCTTTGTTTCAATTGCGCTGATGGAAAGAAAGTCATTTGTGATAAGTAAGTAATATTTCTCGAAGTCTCACTTTTTTATCAAGCTTTTATTCCGCTTCTTTTAGGATGCTTTCGTGTGGTCACAGGTATTTTCAATTTAACGAAAATAAAAAAAAGAAATCAATCATTTCACTTTTCTAGACGCATCTGAGCTGCTCACAGCGGGTACGTCTCGACGATGCTGGAGTACACTCCTTGCGTAACGCTTGAGGTACCGTATTTTTGCCGTTTATTTCAATACACCTTACAGCAAATATTGATTCTAATTAAATGTTTTACTACTCATAATCAAGTAAATAAGTTCAGTACGAATCATCGTTGGTGCGTATGGTCGACTCTCTACTGCGCAACCCTCATCTGTTATGTGATGAGAACATCAATACGGTATATTTACTTTACTAATTCTACACGAAAGTAATAATATGCGTTGAAACGCAGTGATTTATGGCAATATACGATATTAGGAGAAATGGACTTGTTTTAGTTTTTTCTGTCCAATTTATCACCCTTTGCTTCCAGCTGAAGTGCATCCTCACCTTCGCAGACTTCATGCAGATGAACGCACTTGCAGAGGACGCGGCGTACGCTGTTCTTTACTGCGGTTAGGGCTGTTCCGCAATAATATATTATTTAAAGTAATTATCCAGTTTCTTTCCTTTTAGCCATGAGTAGGCATAATTGCTAAATTTGTTAATCACAAGAGCCACTTTCTCCAGCACATTACGGGAACATCAAGGAAGCTGTCGAGTGTCTTGTGGTATTCCCTGCACTCGAGGATCTTCTGGTTCGTTGGCTGACCGAGCGACCGCATGTTTTTGCTCTGTGGAACGTTGATAATCTACCCGAATCGCTGCTTTGCAAGTTCGTAATTGAGTTGTTGTCTTTTTCTTGTTTCCCTCTTCTTTTTTTTGTTGTTGTGAAATACCATTTTTATGCTTCACCATACAAAGGTTTATCTATGTATGCATATTGCAGAATTTGCGACAACTGGGACGAGCACCTGCTGCAGCCGTTGTCTCTAGGCAGCCAAAAGCAGGCTGGCAGGATTTACGGGAATCCCGATTTTAACAACGTCGAACAATTCAAACTCGCTCTCTCCTACGGCCCATCGGTAATAGCGGTTGTTGTTTCTTGTGTTCACTTTCTACCAAAATCATTCCATTGTTGTTGGCGTATGATTCGGCGGACATATGCTATAGTTTAGATATTTCATAGAGATATTTGAAGCAGTGTGGGCGCAAACGAAGGATCACTCTGGCCGATGCAGATCGCGAGGAGATTGTTGGCGCGGGACTAGGTGAGGGCTCTACCGCGCACCTCGTCATAGCGCACGAAATGTTCAGAGTAAGTTCTTTTTTCTTTTGATGTTATTTTTAACAAACGTAAATGTATTGCTTATTCACCAGGGAATAAGCCACAGTCGAATGTATGAAATGAAAAGTTGGCGGGTTAGGAATTTGAGGGCCAGAAAGTGTGGTGGTTATGAGTGAAACATAATCTGGAAGTCAATATATGAATTGGGTTTGATTATGGAGAGGCTCTAAATCAAGGTGGGTAAGCTAAATAGACGGTACCTATTTTACCCTGTTCTTTGGATGATAATGATTGACTTCGAATATTCTTTGACTTCCCAATTTAGAAACTCGACGAATTCTACCGTAACGGTTTCGATTGGTCCGGCATGTACGAATGCTTTTTTAACCATTCCTGTTGTCTCCTCTTTCATTTCTTTCATGGTATTTTGCTTCTCTCAGTTTTCGATCTTGATCCTTGATATTTGAGCTTAGTATTCACTGTTTCTAGTATTCATCGCCTCTACGACATGGGCGATTCGATCGGGCAGACGAGTCGAAGTTCAAGTAACGGCGGTGTAAACGGCATCGATCATCCTCATGGGCATCCACAGACGCAAGGGTTTTATGTTTATTTATTTATATAATTAATTGTATAAATTTATCCATTTCTCTTTTTATAAATAATTATATGCTATTTTTAATGGATATTTTTTAACAACTGCACGATTTTCCTTTTAGTTACATGATTTGCTATTCTTTCAATTAGTGGATAAGCGGCCAACAATTTCCCATTTCAGAATCTCGATAAGATTTACGATTCCGGCCGGAAGAAATGCACAGAACTTGAGCATATGGACCACATTGTGTCTATCATGTACGAGTGATGTTTTTATCATTTTTTTTCTTACGTTTCTTTCATTCATTTGTTTCGTGGTCTTTTTTCACTCCGTTTTTGATCTGATCCTTGCAATACTTGTTTCTAGGCTTCGTAGCCTCTCCGAATTTGGCGGTTCGATCGAGCCGAAGAGTCAGAATTCAATCAACGGCGGTGGCTGTTCCAACGAACATTCTCATTCGCATCCACCGACCTAAAAGTTTTTTGTTATTTACTTACTAATTCTATATATATTTTTCTATTTCTCTTTTCGTAACTAATTTTACAGTATTGTGAGAGTGGTTTTTTCTTGAAAAGCGCCCATTAGATTACTCATCTCATTTAGCGCCCCGAACGACTCCATGAGCGACTCAGACAGTGAAGACGAAAAGGAGGCGACGGCGTAGGGTCGCATGCAGTCCTGGAGCGCCGTCGAGGAAGACTGATTATGTGCAAAATGATTATAAGGGAATATATTATAGTTCATTTCTTCTACTTCTTCTTTTCTTCTTAAAAAACAGCTAGTGTCCTCTTATTGGCCTAGTTATGCTACACACAGGTAAAATGGCCAGTCTTCAAATACTAGCTTTCATTACACTCACGTGACTTTAACTTTTACCTCATACATATATGTCTTTCATGCACGGTTATTGGGTCTTCTTGTTCGTTATGATAATGATGAAAAATTATGGCTAGACCAGCGTGTTTATTCTGTAATGATACCTCAGGAGCTATTTCAGGGATGCTAAAGTGTGTATATTTACTGCCATGTTCCCTGCGTGTTTATGCCGTAATGTTATAAAGAAGATGTTTACTCGTTCCTTTGCTCATTTGTAGCTAAGCTAATTGGTTTGCGTAAACCAAGCAGATATTGAGTTCAATGTTGAGCTGTGCGTTTGTTCATCATACAGCATCCAATTCCTCGCATAGGCAGGACGATAATGGAGCCCGCGAAATGCTCCATTGTGGACATGCGAGCAGCTGCTTTTGACGACTCGAACATCTCGGTGAGGAAGTGCTCACTCTTCTCCTTTTTTGTATCTCTTCTTGGTAGTGCCGTTTTAAATGATAAGTCAATAGGCAAACATTTTAAGGGAAAAGAACGTGCTTTAGGCATTCCGGAAGTGTAAACCAGAGTTTTTTTTTGGAGTCCTTGCTTTTCCAGCAAAATTTGCTAGGCGGCAAACCATACGGTAGCGATGTTGTGCTGAAGCTCCTCCGTCGACTGCTCCGACGTCTTCTCAGGGATGAGACGCTATTCGAGCCACGGGTCTTAGCTTGCATGGAGATGCTTGGTGTCGCGTACAACAGAGGCGATCTAGACACGGCGAGCGCGGTATTCTACATACATATACATATACTAGTCCACCAATGCTACTGCTTTATAATTATGTATATAATTCGAGTTCCTTAATAACTCTTCCTGTGATAATTTAGAAAAGAATATCAAGTTCCTCTAACTTCAATTTCAGCCCCTTTATGTACTTTAGCTTTTCCTTTAGATTTCTACTCCTTCAGGGTATTCGAGTGGTCAGCGAGTTCTTGAGAAGGTCTCCGCCCTGGATTCGTAGTACATTCTTCGCCAAGGTTCATTCGTCTACTTTCCTCAGTTGCTCGTCATTTGCTATAAACCGAATCTGCATTTGGCTGAGAAGGAACAACAGAATACGCCATTCAGCACTAGTTGACCAGTTGATAGTTTTTCTTTCTTAAATGCTTAACGGTTGGATGCGATAGCTTCCAACCGTTTAAATGTTTCGCGCTCCTTTTAGATTAAACAATTGTATTCAGACTCTGCGGTACTCGCTTCCAAGCTTCGTAACACTTCGTTTGATGCACGAACTGGATGTCGACCCACTGCATCCACTTCCACGCGCATTTCTCTTCCATCTCGGCAACTCTGTTGGAGGTAGAAGGGATTGAAGTTACATATATCATTGTGTAGATGGCGTTTTCCTGCAATTTTTAAATTTTCAAAAGTGGTATTGCATATCTTGTTGAATGTGGTCCTTTTGCGGTCCTGACCGAATAAGCGAGAGAGAGAGAAACAGAGACTTTTCACGCTTTCAGAAAGTCAGTGGGAGCTAGGCGAGCAAAAAGCGTACGTCCTTGGCGTCGGCGAGAATCGCATAAGCAACCTTGGCATGCGCGGGAGCAGCTGCCAAGAGGCCATCTCCACGCCCCGGCCCGTCCCGTTTCTATGCGCTAATCCGGTATTTTTCTCTTCTAATCCCGCTTATTTGTACCTCTTTAAAAAAAACTATTATCTAATAGTAATGCAAGTCTGTTAATACAATTGGCCATATTCTTTGGATGTCTTGGAAGCATCCAAAGAATACTGCCAATCTCTTTTTGGGGCCGCGGCAGCAAGAAGGAGAATGAAGGCTAACAGTAATGTTCTTTTTATGAATAGTAACAAAAAGCTTGAATGCACGTGTTTACGTGTTTACACATAAATAAATATTCTTGAGCCTGTCTTGTATGCGATTGGCAACGACCACTCCGTGTTCGTGCTTCGCGATGGCCGCGTCTTCATGACCGGCCGGACCCGTAATGTCACCGGCCATGCTGCCGATTCCACCATTGCCACTGAGCCAACGCCCGTCGCACTCATTGGAGGGGTACAGTAAAATAGATGAGGAAGTGCGGTAGGACACTAAAGGAGCACTGTATTACATGCTTGTGAGATCTTGCAGTAGCCTACGAAAATTTTCTTGATGGCTGATCAGGGTGTTGACATTCTCTCTCTCTCCCTCCCTTTCTCTCTTTCTCTCTTTCTCTCTCTCTCCCTCTCTCTCTCTCTCTCTCTCTGCTCCCTTCAATCAACACTAGTTCAGCTGACCGACATTCAAGCTGTCTTTGTCAGACGAGAGTGCACAGCATTTCTATGCCGTTCGGCAAATGAGGTTCACTGATTTCTTCTTAATTTTTGTTCTTAATTTAGTAGTTAATTTGTGTTCAGTGGTGTGGCTTCGTTGGCGGGAACATCTTCGGAAAGTGGAAGGCGTTGCAACTGTGGTGTTATGCTTCGAGCGAACGTTTGACGCGAAATCAATGTTAGTCAACACAAGAGGAGCTTGGCATAAGTTAATTTATTTTAATTGTAAATCTTCAGAATTCATATTAAAGGGGTAAAATAATTATTTGCTAATGTGTTGTGTAACTCCATGTATTTTATTAATTGCAGTGATTGAAGTGATGGGCGGCTTCCATGAGTGGAGTTCAGGAGTGGCTGTCCAACCTGAGCTATTCTTGAACAGCGACAATCATATGGTAAGATAACTTGAAGAAAATAAAAGCAACAGAAAGCAACCTGCTCAGATATCCATGCTACATATATTCACTTAGACGCTTAGTCAATATGGTGCAGTGAGTTTTTCTATTATGGAAAGACTGCAGGTGCAAATAAGGGATCTGAGAATGTATGATTTTTTTTATAAGTTGATTATATATAGAATACGTTTACTTCTTTACAGTACACATTGTCCTTCCGAGATGGCAAGCCCGTACTGCGCAACTTCAAAGGTCTAGAACTCGAGATTTTCATCACAGTGGGGGGCATGCCGGTTAGTATGGGAGTTGCTGTTGTTTATTGCGAGTTCAGGAAGCCATGCTAAATATTTAAATAGGTCGAGCTTTTGACATTGGTCCTCCCGAAAAATTGTGGTTAAAAAAGGAGACTCTTCCGAGCCAAGGTTTCATTCCAAAGAGGATAAAAAGAGCTGCTAAGTATATGGTCCTTTACGCCAATCTTACACTGGCGAAACCATATAAACTCAACGAAGTCGTTCACGCCTTTTCTTTCAGTGTAGCAGATAGTTATCAAATAGGGTGACCTTTAATTCCCTATAATATGTATGCTCCATTCCGCCAGCCTCACTATGGCGCGACCATATAAAAGTCAGACTTCCACTCATATACGTAGTGCAGATTTTTTTTGCATTTTTTTCTCTTATTCCCTTTATTTCAGACAGAACCACTGGGCTGGTCGAACGTTCGTTGGCTTGCCGTTGTCAATAATAGCGAGGAGCTAATGTGCGCTCTATCAATGCCGCAGTCTCCGGTTCGATATTATAATTAAAATTAATTGGAAATTTAAATCTAATCATCTCATAAGATTATTTTGGGATTGCTAAATAACTAACATGACATCATTGATCTCTTCAGCACACGTCGCTGTACAGAGGCAAGCTACGCGCTGTCAAACTGATGGGGAGGACACCGAAGGCATCTGCATCCTCTACCGCCGCAGTGCTCTTTCTCCAAGTCTGTGCACTCTTTGGACGTACCGATTATTTCTGGACAAGCGTGCATAATCTTGCATCTCTGATGTCTCTGACATTTAAAAGATGATTCTAATAGATTCTGTTAAATAATACTTCTTTTGCTGTATGTGCCTTATCATTCATCACCCAATCACCCCTTTTCAGCCGATCGCAGGCGCCGAGTCCATCCGACAAGCGTCCGTCTCTCCGGACGGCAAGAATCTCGTGTTCTCGACGACGCGGACCTGCCATGACTACGTGCCGTTCGAGCGAAATCGGTCCGCTTCTTCTTCCAATTTTGCATTTGATTGTACAGAACTTATCAAAGGAAAGGAATCTCTCTTCGCTGCAAAGACAAAACTAAGAAGAAAAAACTTCTTTTATTGCTTTTTTTGTTGTTGTTGAGGAATTATGCTACAAGGCGGCTATGAATTTGATTTCTGCAGAACGCCCGTGGATTCTGCCGTAGAGATGAAGCATCGAACAACGTTTGATAGCTGCGATCGAGTCAAGGAGTACCGCTTCAAGACGCTCGACCTCGCCGCCATCTCAGCCTCTGCGATCCTCGCAGTCGAGCGTGGTATCATTGGGAAAGAGACGATTGAGGTATTTTACATGGTTTTAACGGCCCAAATGTACAATTATCTTGATAAACATGTATGTTGTACTCTCGTCTTACAATTAGAAATATTGCCAAATATGTTGCTTTCTTGCCGAAAAGAAGAGGCTACATTTTGTTTTGTCTATCTGACAAACAATTTCGTAGCTTGGTTTGTAGGCTGGTCGTGATCACGGCCACGTCTTAGCCGACCTCTTCGCCAACCGATTTCCGACTCTCTACAATGAAATGAAGCAGCGCTGCTGTCGCGGTATACCGGCAACGCTTGAGGCAAACTTCCCCTTTGCCCGGTTCCATTTTACTTCTTTTTTTATAATTTTGTTTTCCATTTTTTCTGTAAAGTGAGAAGTAATTTTACCATAACAGAAATGTTAATTGTAAAAAAAAATCAACAATGAAAGGCAAGTAAACGTCATGCTGCTCGACCTGATCTGCTATGGCACGGCACCAGTCGTCGTCGAGCCAGGAGATCGATGGCAGAGGCAATTGGTTGGCGGCTGTTTGCTCATATTTGTAATCAATCGAATCTCTTCGCCACGGTTGCGATGCACAAAGATATACAGTAGCGTGCAATAAAAGTGTATATTTTGGTTTTTCATGCATATTTTTCTTCAAAGTGAATTTAAGTTTATGAAATTTTCAGGATTGCTTCTGTATAGTGACGCACTTATATTAGTATAATATTGGTTTCATTGATCCACTATTGATCGAGAAAAAAATCAATAACTCAAATCACCCGTTTAGCAAATTTAGTCGTGCTGGATATAATGATTTATTTCTTAGATATCACTGGAGTTTTTATAGATATTTTATTATATTTGCATTGAAGAACATCCCAATGATAACGTTTAGGCCTAGCTCTTGTTTAACCTCATGTTGTTACATGCTGGCTGCCTTCAGTTCGAGATTCATTCAATCGGCCTGAGATGCAGAAGGCTCAGCAGGATAAAATCAATCATTTACTTCAATACGTATTGTAATAATGATTTTAATATATTCATAGATAATCGTTTAAGCTATTCAGATAGTACTTGAGCAGTGGAAATTCCATGCTAACTATTAGAGTACGTTTTGGACACCGCGGTCAGCTTTCGTCAGCAGCCTAGACGTACTTAAAGTGCTGCTATGTAGGGATTCATGTTTCAAACACGGTTTTGCCTATCTCAAATGATAGTTAATAGGCTTTTCCATATTGGGCAGCTTTCTTTTATCCCTGGCTTCATGTGGCTTCAAGAACCAGAAGAACGTTTAATTGTTCCCCATGTATGGAATACTACGGAATTCAACAAGGTAGGAATATTGAGGCAAACATAGTTAAGATCGAATAAAAATGGCTTTAATCGATGTAGAAGAGTGCTAAGCAATCGCCACTGTACTAAAAAGATAATTTAATGCTGTGATTGATATAGTTACACCACCTGTCAAATATGACATTTTCTCGCATTTTTGGTGTCTTCAATCGTGCATTGGTTTCTTGAAGCCACATGAAGCCAGGGATAAAAGAAAGCTTCCCAATATGGAAAAGCTTATTAACTATCATTTGAGATAGGCAAAACCGTGTTTGAAACATGGACCCATTCATAGCATCACTTTAAGTACGTCTAGGCTGCCGACGAAAGCTTACCGCGGTGTCCAAAACGTGCTCTAATAGTTAACATGGAATTTCCACTGCTCAAGTAACTATCTGAATAGCTTAAACGATTATCTATGAATACATTAAAATCATTATTACAATAAGTATTGAAGTAAATGATTGATTTTATCCTGCTGAGCCTTCTGCATCTCAAGCCGATTGGATGAATCTCGAACTGAGGGCAGCCAGCATGTAACAACATGAGATTAAACAAGAACTAGACCTAAAAGTTATCATTGGGATGTTCTTCAATGTAAATAAAATGAAATATCCATAAAAACTCCAGTAAGATCAAAGAAATAAATCATTTTATCCAGCACGACTAAATTTGCTAAACTTGTGATTTGAGGTATTGATTTTTTTCTCGATCAATAGTGGATCAATGAAACCAATATTATACAAATTTAAGTGTGTCACTATGCAGAAGCAATCCTGAAAATTTCATAAACTTTCCTTCACTTTAAAGAAAAATATGCATGAAAAACCAAAATATACACTTTTATTGCACGCTACTGTAGATCAAAGCCTGTAACGGCCCCAGCCCAACCTGCCACAAAAAAGTAGTGCCGGCCAGCAGGCCTTTGAGGGCCGGCCCAAACTTTTTGGGCCATTTACCACCTTTGCTTAAAATGTCAAGCTCTGGATGTCCAGTTTTTAATATTTTGGATATGAGATGCCTTGCCCGGCGATGTCTAATCCAACTTTCTCATTGACAAGATTTTCGCGGCTTCATAATCTCTCGCAAATAATCTTCATTTTAATTTGAACATGTCTTTTAGGATGCATGTCTGTTGGCTGTCTCCAGGCTGGCACATTCGTTGGGTCTCGGAGGCTCGCTTCATTGCTGCCAAGCGTGCAAAGCCGCCAAAGTTGTCCATCTGCGTCTTGAGGTTTGTAAATCGGCTCGGACAGTCAATGGCTTCCTCGACTGGGAACAAGATGAGAATGCATCGAGAAATCACGAACAAATAAATAAACGAGCAAGCCGATTAGATATCAAATTAAAGACAAATTGAATTTAGAGCGGAAGCAGTCCGATCGCCTTGGCGCCTGAGCACGAGCTTTGCTTCCAATGCGCTGATGGAGTGCAAGTCATTTGTGATAAGTAAGTAGTAATTGCCGATTGCTCACTTTCTCGTCAGGTTGTAAATTCGCTTCTTTTTGAAGCTTCTAATGTGGTTGATTGTTTTTTTTTCAATTTGCTTAAAGAAAGAATGAGAAAAAGTCTCTTTAAGACGCATCTGGGCGACTCACAGCGCGTACGTCCCAACGATGCTGGAATACGCTCCTTGTTTGACGCTAGAGGTTACATACATTCTGCGGTCATTTACATAAATATAGCGCATTAAAAATTTTGCGACTCTTAATTGATGAAATGAGTTCAGTTCGAATCTTCGGTGGTGCGAGTAGTCGACTCTTTACTGCGCGACCCTCAAATGTTGTGTGATGCAAACTTCAAGACGGTATATTTGCTTTATTAATCCTTCATACATACAAACAACTCTTATAAGGATAAATGAAAAGATGAGATCAGGGATTTATAACAAAAACTTGGCCAAAAAATATTTTAGCCCAAAGC
The DNA here is from genome assembly GCA_945643635.1 of Allodiplogaster sudhausi. Taxonomy (NCBI): domain Eukaryota; kingdom Metazoa; phylum Nematoda; class Chromadorea; order Rhabditida; family Diplogasteridae; genus Allodiplogaster; species Allodiplogaster sudhausi. Next base: position 3,352,605 of record CALZFC010000027.1, read on the forward strand.
AAGAAACAAAAAAGACAAAAATATATTGTTTTATTCTTAATTTTGGTAGATAAGCAAAGTGAACTTCTTTATCTTCAACAACAGGAACACAATATGGTTATGAAAAATTGTGGAAATGTTTATTATGCTAAAAAGAGATATAAAGAACTGAGAAAGTAGAACCCCATAGTTTTGGCATTTTTCTGGTGGAAGAGACCATCCGAAAGATTAGCCGTAAATGTATCTTTTTTTGTGTCGACCGAAACAAGGATACATACTTGCAAAAGCTTTTGTTTAAACACGAAAAACACTGCAATTCTGGATGAGATGACATGCTGACTTTCCTTGGCCAATACGGGAATGCTGAAAGTTCCCACACCACCGGATCTTTTTTTCCATAGGTTAAAGGCGCGGCAATTGTTTTATCTTCATTGTTTTCATACTTTACCTCCATTTGCTTCCAGCTGAAGTGCATCCTCACCTTCGCAGACTTCATGCAGATGAAGGCGCTTGCAGAGGACGTAGCATATGCACTTGTTTACAGTGGTTAGGCCTGTTATCAAAAAAATCTTCAAAATTAATTGTTTCATTTTTTTCCTTCTATCCATGGGCAAAGTGAAGTAATTGCTAAAGTGATTAAAACTATGTCATAATCACAAGAGCCGTTTTTCTCCAGCACATTACTGGAACATCAAGGAAGTCATCGAGTGCCTCCTCGCATATCCCACACTCGAGGGACAACTGGTACATTTGCTGTCCGAGCGACCGCATGTTCTTGCGCTGTGGAACGTTGATAATCTGCCAGAATCGCTGCTTTACAAGTTCGTTCATGAATTATTTCTTTCCTCTTGTTCCCACTTCCGCTTCTTTTTTTTGTTGTGAAATATTCTTTTTTTTTATTATTATGTGGAGGTTTATCTACATGTACTGCAGAATCTGCGACAACTGGGACGAGCGCTTTGTTCAGCCGCTATCTCTACGGAGCCATACGGCTGCTGTCTACTGGTACGGCTGTCCCGACTTTTGCAACGTCGGACCTTACCGATCCGCTCTCTTCAATGTGCACCCGCAGGTAAACTCGAATGTGTTCTATAATTTATGAGCTTGATTAAAAAATATTTTAAAGCTTTAAAATACTATTTATGGTTAGAATTATTATAACCCATGCCGTTGTGGTGGCGTATAATTCGCCGTTCATATTCTATTCTTTAGATAGGTGGCAAACGGATGACCACATTGGCCGATGTCGCCTTCGCAGATCGCGAGGAGATTTTTGGCGCTAGTCTTGAGGAGGGCATAACAGAGCACCTCGTGAAAGCGCACGAAATCTTCAGTGTAATTGTTCTACCTCTAGTGGATATATATTTTTTTACACGATTTGCTATTCCTTAAATTAGTGGATACGCGGCCAACACTTTTTCATTTCAGAAACTCGACAAGATTCATTCCGGCCAGAAGAAAAGTCCAGAGCCTGAACATGATAGGCGCAAAATTATCGACCAATTTGCTTCTATTATGTACGAGTGATGTTTTATCTTTTTCCTCTTTACGTTTCTCTCATTCATTTGTTTCGTGGTCTTTTCTTCACTCTGTTTTTGATCTTGATCTTTACCCTACTTGTTTCTAGTGTTCGTAAGATCTACAAAATTGGCGGTTCGACAAGTCAGAGTTCAAGCAGTGGTGCTGGCAACTCCAACGGGCATTCTCATATGCATCCACTGACGCAAAGGTTTTTTTTTCGTTTATTTATTTACAGACCTAATTCTATATAGTTTTTCTATTTCCCTTTTTATAACTCATTTTATCGTATTGTGAGCGTGGCTTGTTGAAAAGAGCATAAGGGAGGACTTTGTTTTCATTAGCGCCCCGAACGACTTGTCGAGCGACTCAGACAGCGAAGACGAAAAGGACGCGATGTCGTAGGGTCGCATGCAATCCTGGAGTGCCGGCAAAGACCTGCGTTGTCTTGAGGAAGGCTGATTATGTTAATAGTAGGAATAATTATTAGGGAGTATTTCATAGTTCACTTCTACTTCTTCTTCTTTTCTTTTTTTTAAGAATTGTTAGTGTCGTCATACTTGGCCAATTATGCTACACAGAGGGAAAATAGCCAGTCTTCTGATACAAGCTTTCATTACACTCTGGTGACTTAAGCATTTTACCTCATACATATATGTCTTTCATGCAAACGTTTGATCTCATATATGTCCTTCATACATCTACGATTGCATTTCTTGCCCGTTTCATCATGAGAAGTAACGACTTTTTCTGTGTCTTTTTCCATTATGATGCCTCAGGAACCATTGTGCAAATGTTTTTTTTACTGCCATATTACCAAGGTGCTGTTTATTTCGTAATATTATAAAGAATAAAAGAATATGCTTATTGGTTCATTGGCTCATTTGTAGATAGGCTAATTGGTGCACGTGAACCAAGCAGATATTGACGACTTCAAGTAAGACTCAACAGGAAAGGTAGATGCGGTTGTGTAATATGCTATCCCTGAACAGTCGCTTGAAAGGCTAGAGAAAGAGTTCAAGGTTGAGCTGGGTGTCTCTCTGTTCATCATTCAGCATCCAATTCCGCGCATTGGCCCGACTGAAATGGAGTCCACGAAATGCTCCATTGTGGATATGCGAGCAGCGGCTTTTGACGACTCGAATATCTCGGTGAGGAATTGTTTTCTCTTCTCCTTTTTTCGTCTTATTTTCGTGGTAGCGCTTTACATAAATAGTCCTCAAGCGTGCCTTTAAAGGAACAAGAAAAAAGTGTATGGACATTCGGGATTCTTAACGAGAGCGTTTTCATTTCTATTTCCAGCAAACTTTGCTATGCGGCAAGCCATACGGCAGCGATGTTGTGCTGAGGCTTCTCCGTCGAATGCTCCGACGTCTTCTCACGGATGCGAAGCTATTCGAGCCACGCGTCGCTGCTTGCATGGAGCTGCTTGGTGTCGCGTACAACAGAGGCGACCACGGCACTGCAAACGAGGTTTTTCTCTATGCTGACCCATATATAAACCTTTCTATGCTTTTTTATGCCACAACTACGGCTATAGTTAATTCCAACTCGTCAAGTTATGTTTTATAATCAATTTTTTAATGATAATTCGATACTATTTTGGAAATGAGATGAAAGTTCTCTGGTTTCTTATAATTTCAGCCATTTTGTTCTCTCGGTTTTCCTTTTGATTTCTGCTATATCATAGCATTCGACTGGTCGCCGAGTTCTTAAGAAGTTCTCCTCCATGGATTCGCAACACATTCTTCGCCAAGGTTCTTTCGTACTCTAAATATTTCTTCTGGCTTTAGTCGCTTGCTAAATACTGATTCTAGATTTGTTTGACTGGGAACTACAAAATACTTCGATTTAGAACGATTCTTAGTTTGCTTTCTTAAGTATTGTTGTGATGCGTTAGCTACCATATCTTTCTAACTTCTAAATATTTTGCGCTCCTTTAATCTTAAAAGGTGTGTTCAGACTCTACGGTACACGCTTCCAAGCTTCGTAACTCTTCGGTTGATGTACGAACTGGATGTCGACCCTTTGCATCCGCTTCCACGCGCATTTCTATTCCATCTTGGCTACTGTCCTAGAGGTAGAATGGATTGAATTCTCTTAGCATATGAATGTATGTATGTATGCATATCATTGAGGAGTTCGAGCTTTGCTGTAATTGTTTTCAAGTTTCAAAAGTGGTATTACATATCGTCTTGATTGTGGTCTCTTTTCCTGTCGTGAGCTAGAGGAGATTATGCTTCCAGACCGTGACTGGGAGATCGGTGAGCAGAAGGCGTACGTCTTTGGCGTAGGCGAGAATCGCGTAAGCAACCTTGGCATGCTCGGAAGTAGCCGCCAAGAGGCCATCTCCACGCCCCAGCCTGTCCCGTTTCTCTGCGCTAATCCGGTATTTAATTTGTTTAATCTGGCTAATCTGTTCTGTTAATTCGTTTTACTATTATATCAATTATAAGTGCAAATAAGTTAATACAAGTCTCTGTCCTGTGCGAATTCAAGGGGTAGGGGAAAGGAAAATGAATATTTACAAAAAGCATCTTACTCCGTTGATGCATTTTCTTGAGCCGTCCTTCTATTCTATTGGCGACGGCCACTCCGTGTTCGTGCTTCGCGATGGACGCGTCTTCATGACCGGCCGGACCCGTAATGTCACCGGCCAAGCTTCCGATTCCACCATTGCCACTGAGCCAACGCCTATCGCTCTCGTCGATGGGGTACGGTAAATGTAATGAGGGAATACGGTAGTACAACAATACCTACACCGGGCAAAGAATAATGCGTACTAATGTGATTTTGCAGTACCCATCGATACTTTTCTAAATAAGGGGCAGCATGTTAATTTTATTTCTGTCTCTTTTTTTATTTCGCTCCTTCTCTTTCTCTCTGACTTGCTTTCTCGTCGCTGTTCCCTTCAATGCACTCTTGCTTAGCTGACCAGCGTACAAGCTGTATTTGTTGGAAGAGAATGCACGGCCTTTCTCTGCCGTTCGGCCAAGGATGTTCAGGTATTCTTTTTAATTTTTGTACATATTTATTATTATTAATAAAGCAAGCAATTGTTGTTCAGTGGCGTGGCTTCGTTGGCGGGAAGATTGGCGGAAAGTGGACGGCGATGCATCGTGCGCATCTGTCAGATAACTCTTACGGCGGTTTTGGGATACGAAATGAATGTTAGTCATCGCCGCGAGAGATTTTAGGAAAATTATATTTGGTCTCGTGAATTTTAGAATTCGCTTCAAACAGATGTAATTTTCTCATGTTTTGCAAATTTCTCATGTTTTGCAAATGCTCTTGACAAAGAGCATCGAAATTGCAGTAATTGAAATGATTGGTGGCTTCCACGAACGAATCGCAGGAGTGCCTATGGAGCAGCCTGCGCTGCACTTGCACATGGACAATCAAGCAGTAAGATTTTAACCAATAATCTTCTACTGAAGTTTGAAAATATACATAAAAAAATTTCATAAAGTTTCTTCTGCTCTGCCTCACAATATACACTTTCTTGCACGCTAGTGAATATGCAAGTCATTGTTAGAAACATTTTATGAGGTTTGAATTACTGATTGGATCGCTTACAGTATACACTCTCGTTCCGTCAAGGCGAGCCCGTACTGCGCAACGACAGAGGTCTAGAGCTCGAGATGTTCATCACAGTTGGAGGCATTCCGGTTAGTGTTGTTGTTGTTTATTGAAAGGGCTACTTAAATAAGCCGTGCTCAGTTTTTCAATTGGTCCCCCTTGTTAAAGACAGAACCGCTGGAATGGTCGAACATTCGCTGGCTTGCCATTGTCAATGAGAGTAAGGAACTGGTGTGCGCTCTGACAATGCCACAGTCTCCGGTTTGTGATTATGGTTATAATAAATTTGATATGAAAATTTAATCAACTCAACTTTATTTTGAGATTGATAAATAAATAGACGGATATAATTGATATCTTCAGCACACGTCGCTGTACAGAGGCAAGCTACGCGCTGTCAGCCTGCTTAACTCCGAATGGCAGATGATGGGGAGGACACCGAAGGCTACTGCCACCTCTAGCGATGCATTCGTCCTCGTTCTCCAAGTCCGTGCACTCTTTGGCCGTCCCTGTTATTTCTGAATATTATTGTACTCTGATATTTAAATGATGATTCTAATAGATTCTGTAAAATGATGCTTCATTCCTTGCTATGCCTTATTATTCATCACCCAATCTACTTCCTATACAGCCGATCGCTGGTGCCGAGTCCATCCGACAAGCGTCCGTCTCTCCGGACGGCAAGAATCTGGTGTTCTCGACGCAGAACTGTCATGCCTACGTGCCGTACCAGCGACATCGGTCCGCTTCTTTACCCAGTTCTTGGAGGCTACTAATCTGATTTTTGCAGCAAGTCAGCAGATGCTGCCGTGGAGATGAAGCTTCGAAAGACTTTCGATCTCTGCGATCGAGTGAAGGAGTACCGCTTCAGCACGCTGGACCTCGCCGCCATCTCAGCGACCTCTGCACCCTTCGCAGTCGATCGTGGTCTCATTGGGGAAGAGACGATTGAGGTCTGAATCAAATACAATTTCTAGACCAACATGTATTTTGCGTCTTAAAAGTTTTGTCCATATTTTGTTAGATAGGTTACATTTTTTTGTACATCTGGCACTCTATTTCGTAACTTGGTTTTCTAGCCTGGCTGTGATCGCGGCCGCGTCCTGACGGATCTCTTCGCCAACCGATTTCCGTCTCTCTACAATGAGATGAAGGAGCGCTCCTGTCCCAGCGTCCATGCAGCCATCGAGGATGCTCTCGATAGGGAAAACAATTCCCTTGCCTTTTTTCATTTGAACTTATAATTTTGTTGTTAGTTTCTTTCTGGATGTTGAGAACATATTTATGCCATGATACCATGTTTAGGCCAGTTTTATCGATAAGTGATTGATAAACAATCTTTAATTGTGAAGACTATTCAAACTTTTCAGCGATGGCTCTCGAGAGCACATCATGCTCGACCTAATCTACTATGGCACGGCATCTCTTGTCGTCGAGCCAGGAGATCGAGGGCAGAGGCAATTGGTAGGCGGCGGATTACTTCATATTTGTTATCAATCGATTCGTTTTCGTCACGCTTGTGATGCGCAAAGATCTATTGCATAATTTATGGCATATCTTAGATATGATTCCAAACCCGGCGATGTCAACTCCAACTATCTAATTGTCGTTTCGGGTCCTTTTTCTCTGGGATACATTCTTTATTCGCCTGTTGAACATTATTTTTTAGGAGGAATCTCTGAAGACTGTCTCCAAGCTGGCAGGTTCACTAGGTCTCGGAGGGGCACTTCTTTGCTGTCAAACGTGCAAAGCCGCCTGTGTTGTCAATCTTCGTCTTGAGGTTTGTCGATCCGGACTGCGATGGCTTCCACAACAGAGAGTTGTCAATAAAAGTCTGCGAGCGAGTGAAGGCGTACCGCTTCAGCTCACTCGACCTCACCGCCCTCTCAGCATCTGTTACCCTCGCAGTCGAACGTGGTCTCATTGGGAAAGAGACGATTGAGGTCTTGTTTGCACGAATCACATACAATTATCTGTATCAACATACATGACGCTATTTGCGAAGCCGGGGAACTAATCGCGTCATACATATATGTATACGTATGTTGTTGTACTAAAAATGTTGCCAAAGATGTGGTTTCCTTGATGCTAGGATGCAGTTAGATTTTGTTTGGTTATCTGGCAAATTATTTTATAGTTCGGTTTTGTAGCCTGGCTGTTCTCGCGGCCCCGTCTTGGCAGATCTCTTCGCCAACCGATTTCCGATTCTCTACAATGAGATGAGGCAGCACTCTTATCGCAGTGTGCATGCAGCCATTGAGGCTGTCGATAGGTAACACGACCCCTTTGGCTGGTTCCATTTATTTTAAACTAAAATGTCACTTGTTCCACTATTTGGTGTTTCCGTGGTGGACAAAAAAGTCTTTAAAGGAACCACGCTCTGAATCATTCTACAGTAGTACATTAGGACCAATTTTAAAGCGCTGCCTCAAACATTTTCTAGTTAGAGAGCCTGTGAAATATGAGGGTGGCCAAAAGCTACGGTGACAAATTTTAACTTTGTAACAAGTAGATACCAATGGTTCAAACTTTCTCGAATTACTTTAAAACAGATGTGAAAGAATGCAGGTTCATAAAATTATTGTTAATTATTCAGTGAACTGCTCCTTTAACAGTAAGGTTAATTGCAAAAAAAAATCAGCGATGTGTCTCGAAAGAACATGATGCTTGACCTAATCTACTTTGGCACAGCATCACTCGTCGTCGAGTCTGGAGATGAAAGACATAGGAAACTGGTAGGCGGCCGTTTACTCATATCTGATATCAATCGATTCTCTATCGTCACGTTTGAAATGCACAAAGCCAATGTGAAATGTCAAGCCCTGAATGTCTTGGATATGAGATGTCTAGCATAACAGTGCCCAATCCAACTTTCTGTTTGTCAAGCTGTTTGCGACTTCTTCATCTCTGGCACACATTTTTCATTCTCAAGTTGCACATACTTTTTAGGTAGAATCTCTGGAGGCTCTCTCCGGTCTTGCAGATTCATTGGGTCTCGGAGGGACGCTTCGTTGTTGCCAAGTATGCAACAACGATTGTATTGTCCATCTACGTCTCCAGGTTTGTTAGTCGACTCACAGCGAGGGATTCCGCAACAGGTAGTTGTTAAGGGTTTGGTGATTCGAAAAAAATTAATGCGAGAAAAAACTTAATGCGGGCTCGCTTTTCCAGGATTAATCTTGTTTAATGTTCACAATATAATAAAAGCCAAAATAATACTGGAAAAATAATTCCTTTTTCGATTAAATAAATTTAGATTGGAAACAGCCGCCCGAGCGAAGGCGAAGAGGAGGCGAAAGCGCCTGAGCAGGAGCATCGCATCCAATGCGCTGATAAAGTGCAAGTCATTTGTGACAAGTAAGTTATATTTTGCCGTCTTCTTATCAAGTTAAGATTTCGCTTCTTTTTGGAACTTTTCATGACGTCACTGGTATTTTCAATTCAAAGAAAGAAGAATGAAATCGTAATATCTCATTTAGACGTGTCTGGGCTGTTCACAGCGCGTACGTCTCGACGATGCTGGAATACACTCCTTGCTTGACGCTCGAGGATATTTTTGACGTCATTAATTATATCGATTTGCAGTACAACAGAAATTAATTTGTGAAAAAAATCAAATAATCAACAAAATAATTTGAATCATCTGTCGTGCGGTTGGTCGACTCTGTACTGCGTAACCCCCATCTGTTATGTGATGAGAACATCAAGACGGTAGTTCTTCTTCATATTTGCTCATTTTATAATGTTTAAGAGTACTTCCATGCGTTATAATACAGTTTCTTATTACAAGCATTGACCTGATGAGAAATTGCACTTATTTACCTTCTTTTTCTAAGAATTTACGTCCCTTTGCTTCCAGTTGAAGTACATCCTCACCTTCGCAGACTTCATGCAGATGAATGCGCTCGCAGAAGACGTGGCGTACGCTCTTGTTTATAGTGGTGAGGACTGTTATAAAAAAATTAATTGTTCAATTTATTTAGATTTATCTATTGGCAAAGATAATTCTTGAAAGAGCTTCTCAGTAAGGCTCCAGTGGGCCCTGCCCTAGATGCAAGATGACGGATCCAAACTTTGAGAATTTTGTTTGCAAGTTTTGACTGCCCATTTCGCCATTTTTTGTCGAGTTTTGACTGCCCATTGCGAAAATGGGTTCAAAAGTTGAAAAAAATCTTTTAACCCAGGTCTGGCCTAGAGAGGTTGTTTGACGGGAAAGATTGTTATTTTGTACGAAAAGATCGATTTTTAGAGTTATCGCATTATGAATTTACCCGATGCAAAATTTTGCTCTTACCGCGAATTCGAAATCAACTTTTCGGTCAAGTGGGATGTCGAGTTAATGAGCTGAGAATATACATACATATGTTGTGTATAATTTTCTGCTCTACAAGATACAACTACAGGGATATCGTTTTCAGCAAGTTCTTTCGAACTAACCTTGATAAAATAGGTTATCCTCCATTTTCCAAAATGCTTGAAAATTGGATTTTCAAGATTTTATCAATAAATCGCGCATTGTGAGAAAATATCATAGATAGCTTTATTGTAGAGAATAAAGTTGTGAAACAAAATCGCCCCGATGAGAGTTGCTGAATTTAAAGCCCGATATGAATTTTCAAAACTTGAGCACACTTTTCCTGGAAAGAAAACTTTTATGAAAATAAAAATTTTCCCAAAAAGTTAATAGAAAGGTAATTGGTAATGCCTGATAACATTCTCAAAGATTGGATACGTCACCTGTATCTTGGGCAGGCCTGTATGAAACTCTCCTTGAGCCTTACTGATAGGCTGTTAAGTGCTTAACGCTTTCTCATAATTACAAGACTCCTTTTTCTGCAGCACATTATGCGAATATCAAGGAAACCATCGAGTGCCTCCTGGCATACCCTTCGCTTGAGGATCAACTGGTTCGTTTGCTGACCGAGCGACCGCATATTCTTGGTTTGTGGAACGTTGATAATCTGCCCGAAAGGCTGCTCTGCAAGTTCGTTCTTGAGTTTTTTCGTCTTTTTCTCCTTTTATTTTTTGCGATGTATCCTTTCCTGAATAATTATATTCATCTTTATTGCAGAATCTGCGACAATTGGGATGAGCGCTTGCTGCTGCCCCTGCCTCAGGACCGCCCCCACACGTACGGCTGTCCCGATTTTTGTAACGTCGGACCCAACCGACACGATGTCCTCTTCACCCGTTCTTCGGTAATGGCAGTTTTTTTCTATTTTGTCGACTTTCTACCAAATCGATTCCGTGGTTGTGACGCATGATTCGGCGGACAACCTCTATAGTACATATATGTATGTATGTATGTAGACCAGCCACTTCGCGCGCGCCTCACCGGCTGGTTGCTCGGCCGCTTTGCGGCCTCGCTATCTGAAACCTTCGTTGTTGTAAATAGTCTGGAAACTTCCATGTCCCGGGCTCTGTTCCTTGCGGTACCTCCCTAGACCGTGAGCAGACATTGGTCCCTTCTTTAACCTTCGGGAATATTCCAAGGAACGGGGGCGGACATTGGCCCCTTCCGGAATGTTCTGGAAAATTCCTCATCCATGGCCGAACTCCGTCCTTTCCGGAATTCACTCGAATATTTCCAGGACCCAGTGCAGCCGTCGGCTCCTTCCAAAATGTTCTGGAAAATGCCACGTCCCATGGAAGAACTTTGTCCCTTCTGGAACCTTCTCGTATGTTCCATGGACGGAGGCAGACGTTGGCACCTTCCGGAATGCTCTGGAAAATTCCATGTCTCGGGTCGGAACTCTGCTGTGGAAAATTCCATGTCTCGGGTCGAAACTCTGCACTCTCCGGATCCTTCTCGAAATTTCCAAGGACCCGGGGCAGGCGCACGCCTCTTCCGGAACGTTCTGGAAAATCTCGGGGAGAACGTTGTCCCGTTGGGAACCTTCTAGAATGTTCCAGGACCTGGGGCCGATGTTAGCACCTTCCGGAATCTTCTGAAAATTCACCATCCCGGAGTCGTGAGCCTTCTCGAATATTCCCAGGACCCGGGGCAGACGTTGGCCCCTTTCGGAATGCTCTGGAAAATTCCGTGGCAATCAGAAACTCAGGAGCGAAGTCGTATTCGTTGTGGTACAAACGTCGCAGCGTTCGTAGTGGTTTTTAATACTTTCAAACTTGGGTAATTAAACCGGAAGGAGCATGGAAGGTTCCAGAACGAAACTGTTACAAAGCCACGCTTAGCGCTTTATTATTAGCAAGATGTTTACTAGAGATATTTGCAGATATTTGCGACCGAATATAACATCACTCTGGACAATATTGCATTCGCAGATCGCGCGCAAATTGTTTGCGCAAGTCTGGAAGTGCTCGCGACCGAGCAGCTCGTCAAAGCGCACGAACTATTCATAGTAAGCTGTTTTTCCTCCATGAAAAAATTAAAGCCCGTTGAATGAACTATCCAATGGCACCTCGCTGGTTGTCTATTAATAGTAGTAAGCGACTTATGACCAATCAAATTTATAAGATTACTGCACCCGGTCTAGTACGGAAAATGTTTTCACGTTTGAACTATAGCCTATTGTGTTGACCACGTCGAGTTGTATACGGTAATTAATGTTGGTGAACAAAATCGAAAAAAAAAAGTTTCCTTGAGCAGATCTTGATCGAAGGATACTGACATGCTCCCTTAAAATAATATATGTATATATATATATATTTTTTTTAACAGACGCAAAGGTTCCTTGTTGCGTAAAATTATTGATTTGTTATGCTTTGACTTACCATTAGTGAATATATGTACGTGTTGAACACGTTCCCAACTCGATGAAGTCTACCGCTCCATCCGAAAGGAAGCCGTTTTGTGAGTGATCTTTCGCTATTCCTTTTCTCTCCTTACTCTTTTTTCAATCATGGCTTGTTGAAATGAGCAAGAGAGATGCCATCTTTTCATTAGCGCTCCGAACGACTGGATGGAATCTGACAGCGAAGAGGAAGAGGAGGCTCAGAATTTGGCCGCGGCTTTGAAGGTTCGGCAGCAGTCAGCAATCGAGCGAGAGGTCGATAAAGGCAATGATGAGCATTAAGCTGATGATCAAAGATATTCATTTCAATTCTTACAGATTACATTTTTTTTATCCATGCCTCATTCCATCCATGTTTTCTTTCGTATCTGATTTTCGAATCAGAGCGCATTGTTTTTGCCACGTCTCTATAATAAAGGAGCTGTTTACTCGTTTCTTTTACTCATTTGCAGTTAGGCTAATTGGTATACGTAAACCTAACAGATATTGAATATATCTAGAAGGGTGTAGCAGGAAGCGTGGATGTGTGGTTCATCGTGTTTTATCATGAAACGCCAATGCTTGAAAGTCTCGAAAGATATTTTAAGGTTGAGCTGTGTTTGTCCATCATTCAACATCCATTACCCTGCATTGACGAGAATGAGGAGTCTATTGAGGAGATGCGAGCAGCAGCCTTTAATCTCCTTACCTTCTCTCTTTCAGGGCTTGTTGAAAGGAGCAAGAATGAGGATTTTTCATTAGCGCCCTGAACGACTGAACGAGCGACTCTGTTAGCGTTGTTTTCAGTCAATAACTTTTTTTTACTATAACTGACAAAACACTGAATCATCCATAAGAAAGAGCAGGAAAAACTACACATAATATGTTCCTACGAGGAAAAATCTCGATTACTTTTTTTGGGTATCGCCATTTGAATATCGGTTTCTAAGCAAATTTCGGGGTTGGCTGCAAACCACGATATCAAGCAAGCTTCATAAATTCTTAAACTGAATAGTCCAGTCGATGTCATTTTTTATGCTCTTCAAAATGGTATATGATTTGTACATAAAAAAAATTAAGTCTAAATTTCGAAAATTGACTTTTTGTGTTTTAGGCCAATTTCTGGTGTTCAAATACGTGTTCTTTGGACCTTTACTGGGTCATGTACTCTGATTTTCAAAATAATATTTAGACTAAAAGAAAGAGCAGCTAAAACTGAGTCGGATATAGCTTTATTACCAAAATCAGAGGATACATTTTTTGGGAACATGTATTTGAATGTTGCCTGTTGAAGGCGATATTACTGAATATTTCTTAGAAAATATTTCAAAATTGTCATTTTGAAACATCTAGCACCCAATAATGGGTATTCCATGATTCTTTGAAGTTCTTTTATGATATACCACTCAAAAGTACTCAAAAAGTCATGAAATTTCATTTTACGAGCCTAGATGGCGAAATAAATGTACGAAAACTCCTTCGAAGCCAACTATCAGGTCACTTGTGAGCCCGAATGCCAAGAAGGTCATAACCATTCGAAAGAGCAGAGACTTTTACATAATATATACACCTATGAAAGAGCAAAACCTGTACATGTTTTAGAAATCTTGAAATTTCGAAAAAAATCGACTACAGGTTTCGACTATTTTGAGCTGTTCGGCGAAAGCTGGTAAAAAAGGAAACTATGCTCTGAAAACTCAACCATAATGTTAGTTGAGATGAGAAACATGAATTTGATGTTCATTTTCTACTTTTGAGTACCATCCATGGAACGCTTGATCGAAATGAAATTTTTTTGCATTTTATATTTCATTCTTCTGGCAAAAAAAAGTAGAAAATGAACATCAAATTCATGTTTCTCATCTCAACAACCCCGAAATTTGCTTAGAAACCGATGTTCAAATGGCGATACCCAAAAAAAGTAATCGAGATTTTTCCTCGTAGAAACATATTATGTTAGGTTGTCCTGCTCTTTCTTATGGATGATTCAGTTTTTTGTAAGTAATAGTAAAAAAAAAGTTATTGACTGAAAACCACATTTCAAAAAATTAAATTGGGCAAAAGTCATAAAAATAATTTCTTTCGAAAATAGTCACCGCGGACTTTTTTGTGTAGTTCTGAACAAGGAATCTAACATTAAAAAGATTTTCGTGAAATATTATGTATAACTTAAGATATGGTCTCCCAACGTTTTGGAGCATTTAGACTTTTAACTAACGTAAGAGAAAAAAATTTTCGAAAAATTTTTGACCGCCAAAACTTCGTAATGAACACTATATGCATCCCTCATAATGTTTTCAAGGTTCTAGGAAAATGAAATTTTTCTTGGGCAGGCGTCTATAGCGGCCTCCTTGAGTCTTACAGAGAGGCACTCTTAAGCAACTCGCACCAGAATTGTCCAAGAAGTATATATAGAAAGCTCGCTCGCCGTGCCGTGTTCGCCTCTGTTGTACGCGACAGCATCTTGCTCAATTCAAACTGAGACGCGCAGCTCGAGGAGATGTCTGAACAATCGACGAAGACGCCACAATACAACACCGCTGCCGTATAGCTTGCCGCATACATATCTAATTCCGAGTACAAACTGACTCCAAATAAGCAACTCTCTCGTTTATGCTTCCGGAAATTTTTTAACGAAGTTCCAACTAAAATCTTATGAAATATAAACTGATTCTTAAATTTTATATAGGCTGCCTCTTCAATGGCTAATTGATACGACCAATTGTAGTGGAAGACAAAAAAGTAAATTCCTCATCGAGATGAAAGAGCCGTCAGACGCCGCGACTCGCATGTCCATAATGGAGCATTTCTAAGGCACCATTCTGTCGAACAGTGAGGGTGTCCAATGCCCACGGCATTGGACACCCTCCCTGTTCAACAGAACAGACACATATATGTATATGAAGCTCAACCTTGAAATCGCTCTCCAGATATTCAAGAATAGGCGACTCCATGATAATTTGTGATTGAAAAACAACACCTTTCCTGTTGCTTCTTACTAGCAATCGTCAATATCAGCTTCGTTTATGCATACCATTAGCCGAATTGCAAATGACGAAAGGAACACATCTTTAATATTGCATGATATTACGAGGCAAAAAAAACAAGAGCTCTGATTTGAAAGCGCAATCACATACTAAAAGCAAACATGGATGGACTGGAACGTGTATTATCTGAATGATTTTCTTTTGAAAAGGCCACCGTTCGGAAAATGGAAAATAGCAGTCATAATAGAATAAACGCAATGATCCAGTGCTTTCGGACAGGTAAAACGATTAAGTTACCAGAGTGTAATGAAATCAAGTATCTGAAGCTGGACATTTTGCCTCTGTGTAGATTATGTAATTAAGGTCGAGTATGAGGAGAGCAGGTATTATTGCAGCAGGAAAATAGGCCAGTCTTCCTCGAGAAGGTCTCAGTGATCATCAGCTTCATGCTCCCCAATGCATTGAATGCCGTCTCCCGCGCTTGCAGACTCATTCCGAACCTTCAAAACGGCCATGTTCTGCGCTGTCGCCTCGTCTTCGTTATCGCTGTCAGAGTTGCTCATCCAGTCGTTCACGGCGCTAATGAAAAAAAATTTCCGTCCTTCTTGCTTTTCCACAAGCCATGACAGAAAGAAGGGAATTGCTCTCGGCGGGTACGGAAGAGCTCGTCGAGTTGCTGAAATGGGAGAGCTGGCAGCGTATCCACTGAGTCAAAAAATTTAGGAAATCAATAATTTAATATTAAAAAGAACTTTTTACTTTTGTAAATAATAAAAAAAACTTACTCTGAACACTTCGTTCGCTTTGACGAGCTGCTCTGTAGCGCCCTCCTCTACACTCGCTCCAATAATCTCCGTGCGATCTGCAAATGCCATATCGGCCAGAGTGGAGTTCCGATCGTCCCAATCCTGCTGCAAATATCTATATCAAATATCTAAACTATAGAATATGTCCGTTGAATCCTCGTACATCACAACAATGACATATGGCTTTGGTAGAGATTGAACAAAATAAATTTGTAACGACCATTACGGGACGGCCGTAGGAGACGGCGTGTCGGTAGAGTCCGACGTTGCAAAAATCGGGACAGCCGTAGAACTTGACAGCGCGATATTCGTCTTCGTCTTCGCTGTCAGACAGCGGCAGCAGCAAGCGTCCCAACTGTCGCAGATTCTGCAAAATACATGGATTAATATTCATATACATACATAATTATCCACAACAGGATATTTCTTAAAAATAAAGCAGGAAAAGACAACAAAAAAAAACTCAAGAACGAACTTGCAGAGCAGCGACTCGGGCAGATTATCCACGTGAACATGCAAGAACACGTGAACACAGTGCAAGAACATGCGGTCGCTCGGACAGCAAGCGAACCAGTTGTCGCTCAAGTCGGGGAAATGGCAGGAGGCACTCGATGGCTTCCTTGATGTTCCAGTAATGTGCTGAAGTAATGGGAGTATTGTGATTATGAAAAACTTTTCAAAGAGACCTTACCATTGCAAATAAGAGTATAGGCTACATCCTCTGCGATTGTTATAATCTGCATGAAATCGGTGAAATTGAGGATGCCCTTCAACTGGAAGCAAATGGAGGCAAATTGTTAAAAGAAAAACAAGTGCAATATCTCATCATATCACTTATTGTTATAAGAAACTGCGTTTTAGCGCACATTGTTACTTTATATAGGACGAATAAAGTAAACGTTAAAACAATCCACCGTTGCATTCTTCTGTTTAAACAACAGGATTGGGTTGCGCAGTAAATAGTCAACCAGTCGCACGAAAGATGATTCGAACTAAACATATTCATTTTAAAATATCAGTACGTAATTCAATGACGACAGGAAATATATGGAACCTCGATCGCCAAGCAAGTAGTATATTCTAGCATAGTCGCAACATACTCACTATGAGCAGCCCAGATATGCCTAAAAATACACTACTTATGTCGTCGTTCTTTATGTTTAAAAAATACCATCCACCACATGAATAGTTTAAAAAAGGGAATTTATAGCTTGACGAGAAAGTGAGAAATCGCAAAATACAACTTACTTATCACAAATGACTTGCACTCCGTCAGCGCATTGAATGACAAGCTCGTGCTGAGGTGCCAAGGCGATCGGACCGATTCCGATCTAAAAAAATTTTTCCTTTTTATTTATTTACTTATTTTATCAATACTAAAGATTAAACAAGAGCAAACCAGAAAAAGAGAGCAGCATCTTTCTTTTCTGACTACTAATTTGTTAGTCCGTTCACACAAACTTCAAGACGTAGATGAATAACACGCTCGTCTTTGTACTTTTGGCAGCAAAGAACCGACGGCTTTCCGAGACAAAATGAATCTGCCAGCTTGCAGACATCATTCAGTGAATCCATCTAAAACTTGCGAATGAACAACATGTGTCGCAAATATCTTGATCATTATAAATTTGGATTACGGATGACCGGGTTAGGCGTCTCATATCCAAGACATTTCACTACACTTTCGCTGGCAAGATATGTATGTATGTCATGTCCTAGATTTCCTTTGGGCATCACAAAAGGGACGAGAACGAGATTATATATGAGAAATATGAATAAACAACAGCCTACCAGTGGATCCCAGTTTGCAATATCGCATTCAGGTGGCTCGACGACGAGGGTTGCCGTGCAATTGCAGATAAGTCCCATTATCACGTTCACTTCGGACTCGTCGCTGATTTTGTTTTAGCAATTAAGTTTTCTAATAAATATTTTTTTATCTACCACTTATGTACGAAACATGGTCTTAGCACGATATAGTGGAAAAAAGTGGTTTCTTAGCTAAAAACATTTACAACAAAATTAAAAGCATAAAATGGAGCCACGCAAAAGGGGTCACGTTACCTATGGACAGCTTCAATGGCTGCACGCACGCTGGGACAGGTGCGCTGCTTCATTTCATTGTAGAGTGTCGGAAAGCGGTTTTGGAAGAGATCGGCCAAGAAAGGGCCGCGATCACAGCCAGACTAGAAAAGAAAGCTACAAATTAGTATGCCAGATAGATAAAACATTAACCTCATCTTTTCAGTACTGAAACAAATTATTTGGTCAAGATAAGTCGCATTATTATGCAACATAGGCATACATGTTGATCCAGATACCGTATTTTCTCTATTAGTATCCTCCCCTTTATTAGAACCCCCCCCCCCTCTAATTGTGCCCTCCTCTGATAAATCCATTGAAAAATAGAACCTCTCCCTCTAGTAAACCCAACCCCCCTCCAATAGAGCCCCCCCCCCTAACAGCCTAATATCTCAGCTCGAGACGTACCGCGAATGGATCCTGGAGGCATGGGATGCTCTCCCCAATGAACTGATTGCAAATTCATTCAAAATATGTGGGCAAATGGATATTCCAGTGATGATTCGTATGAATTCGAGCTACAATTCTTCTTTTTTGGAGAAGAAAATGTTGTTATCAAACTTTTAGTGTCTCACATTGAAAAATAGTACACCTCCCTCTAGTAGAACTCCTCCCTCTAATAGTGCCCCCTCTCGCAAGGGTATTGAAAAATAGAACCCCGGGGTACTAATAGAGAAAATACGGTAATTATTTATGATGCAGGTAAAGAAGACCTCAATCGTCTCTTTCCCAATGAGACCACGCTCGACCGCGAGGCGCGCAGAAGTTGAGATGGCGGCCAGGTCAAGCGTGCTGAAGCTCTCCTCCTTGACTTGATCGCGGAGATCGAAAGCGGTAGGTAAACTTCCACTCTAGGCCAGGTTCCTTTGGCTTGCTGCAGGAATCAAATTAGTAGCCTACTTTTAGCATGCCCTTCAACAACCAATTAAGCATATCTTATTTTTAAGGAGGTTTCCAGGAAATAATTGACCTCATTGTCAGTGTTGTTCTATGTGGATAAGTTCATCTTGACGTAAAACGTATATCCAGAAAGTTTAAGCGATTTTCACTCTGAGCAAAAGTAAGGTGATATCTGGCGGGTAGAAAATTAGCTACGGTAGTTCAGAGCCGCCCTCCTATTTCACATGCTCTCTAGACCGAGCGACAGGCAAATTTTTGAGCGCGCGCATTCAAAGTGGTTCTCTAGCGTTCCTGTATTATTATTCGCCGGATACTTTGTTTAATTATTTATTTTTCATAGAAGAGAGATTCCTTTCCTTTGAATATTTTGTACTAAAAAAGAAAATATTCAGTGAAGAAGCGGACCGATGGTCCACGTATTCATTGCCGCCCTGCGTCGAGAACACGAGATTCTTGCCGTCCGGAGAGACGAACGCTTGTCGGACGGACTCGGCGCCTGCGATAGGCTGTACAGGAGGTTAATTGGGTGTTGAATAATAGGAAAGCAATGAAGTACATGTATAATTTATCTGTATATATTTGATTCCATTTTTTCTTTTTTTGTATTCATTTGACATGATAGCTGTGCAAGAATTTGTTTGTTCAGAAGTAGCGGGGCACACTGATTGTGAGCGAGGAGCGCCGACCTGGAGAACGAAGACGCATGCCGTGCCAGAGGACGCAGCAGGCTTCCTCAGCCTCATCTGGGTTTCTGAGTGCAGCAGGCTGACAACGCGTAGTTTGCCTCTGTTGAGGGATATGTGCTGCAAAGATCAATGATAGTATTGCTTTTGTTATTTATCAATCTCGCAAACGTTGACAATAACATCATTTTTAGTCCCTATTAATTGTAACTATAATTTAATACCGGAGCCATTTGCATTGTAAGCGCGCACAGTATCTCGCCCTCATTGACAATGGCAAGCCAACGGATGTTGGTATAGTCCAGTGGTACACTCTGAAACAAGAGGAATAATAATAAAATAAGTCAAATAATAGTTTAAAAAATAATAATAAAAGACGTTAAAAATAACTAGCATTTGAATAAACAAACAGCAAAACAGATACTAACCGGCATGCCTCCAAGAGTCAATATAATTTCGACTCCTTGATGAATGTCGTTGAGCACTATAGGATTGCGGTCTTCGTCGAACGACAGCGTGTACTATAAACGAGGCTATCAATAATCAAATTATTTAATTAAAAAGTTCAATCATTCTCTGGTGCCTCATTTGCTCCTTATCTAGCTAATTATGCTATCTTTAGAAAGAACATAGCACCACAGTGGCAATGCTTGTAAGTCGCTGTCAATTGAAGGATATCAGAGCAGTATACATATATGATATTCAATATCAATTTTCAGAAGTTATCGTACTACAATACATACTTGTTTTTTTGTCGATCTGAAAGGGCAGTGCAGGCTGATCGATTGGAAATCCTGCGACTCGCTCATGGAAGCCAATCATTTCAATTACTGCAAGAAGGAAGCCTTTGATAATCGCATTAGGACATATGGGCACACAGAGTTTTGGAGAGTATGAGGGAAGTTCAGCGGTTATTTGGGTAGTGTCCAATTGGACAACAATATGCTATGAAGGATTGGAATGGGAAAATGCAGCAAAAAAGTGTAATTGTTTGAAGAGAATGAGATTTTGCACAGAGATTCTAAATAAAATCTAGCAGAGGAAGGGCAGGTATGATCTCCCTAAATCTTTATCAAGTTTTCAGGATATTTGTATATTTAGATTGACTAAAATCATGAAATGATATCTTGTTTTCGGCAATTCCCCGTTGCACAAATCACCACTGTGCTTTCCTCATACTTCCGAGTTTTATTTCCAGTAGTTTGAGTAGCATTTGATGTTTTACTAATCTAAGGACATATTCCGTAGATTTTCACCAATTCACGGCCGAGTTCCGTCAATATATCTCGAACAAAAAAAAAAGAACATATGTTTAGGCGTTGTAGACGCGATGCGCGGTTTTTTTCATTCCATAAGACGACCAATGAAAGATGACTCGGTGTGCGGACTAGCAAAGCATGTAAAAATCACTTATTTCTTAACACGAATTCTGAACATTCGCGAGACTAAATTCACTTTATTTTTAAATAACGTCAAGCTGTGACTAACAAAACTCGTTGGAAGAGTTATCCACGCGATGCAGCGCCGTCCACTTTCCGTGAATTTTTCCGCCAACGAAGCCACGAAACTGAATAACAAAAACTCAATTAATAAAGAAAAGCCTGAACAAAAATTAAGATGGAATCAGTGAACCTCTTTGGCCGAACAGCAAAGAAAGGCTGTGCTTTCTCGGCCGACATAGACACTATACACGACGCTCATCTTAACACTGGTGGATTGAAGGGATCCCGGTGAAGTAGAGAAAGCGTAAGAAAGAGAGAGAGAGACAGAGAGAGTGTTAACATCCCGCCTCGTTATTAATATAAGTGTCAAAGGATACTGCGCAATACAACAAGCATGTGGTTACTAGTGTCCTACCGTACTTCCTCATTAATTTCACCGTACCCCATCGATGAGTGCGATGGGCGTTGGCTCAGTGGCAATGGTGGAATCGGCAGCATGGCCGGTGACATGACGAGTCCAGCCGGTCATGAAGACGCGGCCATCACGAAGCACGAACACGGAGTGACCGTCGCCGATCGAATAGAAGGAAGGCTCAAGAAAAGTCATTCAACCGGGGTTATTTCCTAAAACCCTAAAACTATTTATTAACGACTAGAAATCATTGGTTGAGTCATGAACTAGATGTCGAGCCATTGCACTCACTTCTCTTAGCATTCCTTCCCGCTTCCCTGGTCTCTTCGGCCCAAAATGCAGATGTGTCGTTTTCTTTGGATGCTCCCAAGACAGAGACTTTTATTAACAGATTTGCACAACTATTGCATAATAGTTAAAACATAAGGTACAATTTAGAAGAGAAAAAATACCGGATGAGAGCAGAGAAACGGGACGGGACGGGGCGTTGAGATGGCCTCTTGGCGGCTGCTCCCGATCATTCCAAGATTGCTTACGCGATTCTCGTAAACGAAAAAAACTTACGCCTTCTGCTCGCCGGTCTCCCAGAAAAAGCCTAGAAAAATACAAAGTCGCCTTTTTCAACCTTTCAATACTGCAGGAAAAAGAATATTTTGTTAAAAATGTCTCTCTCTCTTTCTCTCGCTTATGAGGCCGGGACCGCGAAACTACCACATTGAGAGTAGAGGTGATTATTGAACCTTGAAGAGAGTAGCCGAGATGGAAGAGAAATGCGCGCGGAAGTGGGTGCAGTGGGTCGACATCCAGTTCGTTAATCAACCGAAGTGTTACGAAGCTTGGAAGCGTGTATAGTAGTGTCTGAATAAACTTTTTAAACTAAACAAGACGTACACTATCTAGAAAATAGAAGTTATCTTATCTAATAAGCTAATATGAATGAAGCGGCGAGTACGAACGAACCTTGGCGAAGAATGTATCGCGAATCCATGTCGGAGACCTTCTCAAGAACTCGGCGACCAGTCGAATACCCTGAAAGAGTAGCAAACAAAAAGAAAAGCCAAAGATGTGCACAAAAGGACTGAAATAATAGGAAACCAGAGAAATTTCATTTCATTTCCGAAAATAGTGAACGAATTATTATTTTAAAATTGATTACAAAATATAACTTGACGAGTTCTAATTATACATGTATAGAAGTAAAATTGGCATGTACAAGGCATAGAAAAATTTTTCTATAAGGGAGTACTTATGTAGAAAAAAAACCTCGCTGGCCGTGCCGGTTTATAATTATCTGTAAAAGGATACTAAGAAAAATGTATGTCGTGGAGTACAACAAAATTTCATCAGCAAGCATTACAGCGCTCCTTGCCTGAAATGGGTACTACTGTACTACCGTACTCCCTCATTCATTTTACCGTACCCCATTGACGATTGTGATGGGCGTTGGCTCAGTGGCTATGGCGGAATCAGCAGCTATGCCGGTGATATGGCGGATCCGGCCGTTCATGAGGATGCGGCCATCGCAAAGTACGAACACGGAGTGGCCGTCGCCAATCGAATAGAAGGACGGCTCAAGACAATGAATTATTCCTAACAATAAGACGTGCCAAGTAATAGAGATAATAGTACGAAAAAGGCATATTTAAAGTACATTAGAAGGAAAAAAAACCGGATTTTCGCAGAGAAACGGGACGGGCCGGGGAGTGGAGATGACCTCTTGGCAGCTGCTCCCGCGCATGCCAAGGTTGCTTACGCGATTCTCGCCTACGCCAAAGACGTACGCTTTCTGATCGCCGTACGCCCAGAGATCGTCTGGAACCATTATATGTACAATTTGTGAAATAATAAGTAAATATTGGAACGCTGCTAAATCTAAACCTCTTTCTCGCTCTCTCGCTCTCTCGCACTTATGGTCAGTACGGCAACATCCGAAAAGATATGCCCTACTGCTTTATTTTCAAAGTAAAAAAAATTAAAGGAAAACTGTGAGTCCTCGATATATGATAAGGAAATTCAAACCCTTCTACCTCGAACTGAGTAGCCAAGATGGAAGAGAAATGCGCGTGGAAGTGGATTCAACGTGTCGACATCCAGTTCGTGCATCAATCGAAGTGTTACGAAGCTTGGAAGTGAATATAGCACAGTCTAAATAGATTTTTTTTTATCTAAAGAAGCTTAAAATGCTTAGAAATTATCAAGTAATCTATCTAAACATCACGTCAATGTTTAAAAAAAATAGCAGCTAAAAAATCAACCAGTCAAACAGAACTAAGCGGCAGTATTATGTCGTTCGACGTTAGCCAAATCCAGAATCTGTGTTAAACAAGTGAGTAAAGCCAAAAGTAAAAAATACTAAAGAACCTTGGCGAAGAATTTGTTGCCGATCCATCGAGGAGACTTTCTCAAGTACTCGGCTACCAGTCGAATGCCCTGAAAGAATTCAAAAGAAAAGTCGAGAACTCAGTAAAAGAGCTGAAATTAGAGAAGCTAGAGGAATTTCATTTCCTTTTCAAAATTTGTGGACGGTTTGCCATTGGTTGAGATATCGAAGAACCGGAAATATAAAAAAGTATATATTGGCCAAAAATAGAAAGAAAACCTCGCTCGCCGTGCCGCGGTCGCCTCTGTTGTAGGCGACACCCAGCAGCTCCATGCAAGCAGCGACGCGTGGCTCGAATAGCTTTGCATCCGTGAGAAGACGTCGGAGCATTCGACGGAGAAGCCTCAGCACAACATCGCTGCCGTATGGCTTGCCGCCAAGCAAAGTTTGCTGGAAAAAAAGTCAGTAGTAAAAACAACCGACCTCATAAGACTCCCGAAATGCCTACCGCCCATTATTTATATTGACGGCTACATAATTTTTTTTTCTGCGTCTCAAGCCGAGTGAATGAATCTCGAACTGAAGGTAGGTGGCATGTGATTAAATCAGGCGATATTATTTTTTTCTCTCGGTAGGGATAATCTGACATATGTCTGATAGTATAACGAATTAACCATTAACTTTCACCTACTTTGCAGGAAAATATGCCTGAAATACCAAAAGCTATATAATATATATATATACAATATACTTTTGCCTATTGTGTATAAATTTTTCTCAGCATTTTCTCCTAGTTTTCTCCTTAAATATACAACCTAAGCAAACAACCAAGGAAAATTAAAAAAAAATCAAGGCCCATACCGAGATCTTCGAATCGTCAAGAGCGGCTGCCCTCATGTCAACAATCGTGCGTGTCATTCCAGAAGCCCATGCGCGGAATTGGATTCTAAATGATGGGCAAAACACACAGTCCATGCTTGAACTCTTTTTCGATGTTTGCATGCATTGAAGACACATTTCATAACCTACTTTAATGTTGCGCCTTAAAAGCCACAGTCAATATCTGCTTGGTACCAGTAAGCCTAACCACAAATTAGCAAAGGAACGAGTAAACATCGTCTTTATTATTGATTATTGGCATAGACTATGAGCAATGTTTCGAAAACATATGTAATGCGCAAACATAAATATTTTCCATTAATTGTAAAGTACGAAAGATGACATATTGTAGGAAGGAAAGGCATCTTGTATACTATTGCTGAACATGAGTGACAAGGAGCTCGGAAAAGTGCAGCAGAAAATGACTATTCAGGCACGGGAGCGAGGCATACTGGAAGCGGAATCCAGAGCGGAACTTTCGGCATGGGAAGCAAATGTGGCAGATATTGGAGACAACAATGAAAAGGAAAAGCTAAGAAGAACCGCTATCAAAACTGCAAGCGCAAGAGAGAGAGAGATAGAGAGAGAGAGATAAAGATAGAGAGATAGAGATAGAGAGAGAGAGGGAGAGAGAGTGAGAGAGAGAGAGAGAGAGAGAGAGGGATGAGGACGGTCTTCCCTTACCGCTAGCGTCTTGGATGACTACCAATGACTCATTGGCTTGCTCGAGCAGATCGATTGCGAGCAGAAAGAAAGGAAGGGAGCCAGGCGAGAGTATTGCCGTAAATCAGAGAAGCAAAGTTGCATTGCACATCAATGCCGAGTGTACAATGGTGCCTGGGGAAGGAAAGGCCAGCCTCGCAGGGAGACGGAAAAGATCACTGCCTTCCCCTGGCAGAGAGCGAGAGAGAGAGAGCGAGAGAGAGTGCTGAAATTTTCTCGTCTCTGTTCCGCGAAGAGAACGTGAAGCATCCCGGCAGGGAAGAGAGAGTATGTAGAGATGTCAGAAGCCCATTTCGCTAAGATCAGCAAGAAGCTCCAAGAGGGACCAGAATTTCGGAAGAAAATGCGATAACTGATGTAGCCAACGGTTAAGAGAGAGGTCGTGTGCCTTATCTGTCGACTAGAGCACCGGACTAGGGAAGAATGCGGATTGAGCTACGGACAAAACTAAAGCTATCCCTTTCAGCAAAATCAAAATTTTAATTTTACCCAAATTATACTAAAGACTTTACTAAAATTAATCGAAAGTTCAATAAAGTAGCTCGTTAGGTTTTTTTTAATAATCGAAAATGTTTGAACTGAACGGAGTTAGAGTGTGCTCTGTTGACAGTTGCGAAATTTACCGCTGCTCATTGTCAGTTGCCTACTGCACAGTTTTTTTCCGCTGCTGAATCCGGATGCCCGCGTGATCAGTGTCTAAGATTATTTGGGAGGGGTTGACATCATTTCCGCAAACATTCTATATCGGTGACCATTGACGAGTGTGTAGATTTGAGAAGACTGAACACATACATATGATATGCTCAGTATAGCACTTACATCTGTATGGGCGCACTGGTGCTTAGTAGTGAATAGAACAGTATGCAGCTATCTAATAAAAGGAAGAATTTTACAAGCCAAAGAAGGAACAATTCAGACGAAAGAGCGAATCAGAAAGCGATGAGTCTGTCTGTAGCGGTGGCACTTGATGTAAATACATACATGTTCATTTTTCCAGTCATGAATACAGTAGAAATTTTGCAAACATTGCAAACATTTTGTTATAGTTATGATTATGCGTAGTATTGATAACATAGTAACAAGGCCATATTTGTCGTTGGCTTGAAATTTCCTCTCGCTCTCTCACTCTCTGACTCTCTTTTTCTATCTCTCTCTCTTTCTCGCGCTCTCTCTCTTTTCTCTTTCTCTCACTTTCTCTCTCTCTCTCTCTCTCTCTCTATCCCCATCGTCGCCTCGTCGTCGGCGTCCTCGTGGTGGTTGATTTGGCCTTCATGGTGCACTTGTCATTCCGCTTCTTGACATCTGCGACGAGTCGGTCGAAGCTCTCTTCAGTGTGCATATGGCCTGCGTCGGATGACACGGCGAGCAGCGTCTCCTCCTTCATCGGCATCACATTCGCCAGCTTGGCCTGGATATTTCCTTCTTTTCTTGTTTCACTCGTAGACTAGCTAAAACATTAAGTGTTCACTTCAACGTTAAATCATTGTACTTGTCGAGTAAAACATGTTTAACATTTTTTTTCTTCTTCAAAATTTTCGCTTCAGTAAGATTACCTCTTTGCATAATTAAAATTTTTTTTCGATTGTTAAGATTTGCAAGTGGTCGCAGTGCATATTCAACGGTATAAAAATTATTATTATTATTATTATTTAAAATGTCATATTGTGCATCGAATCATAAGGAAAAGTCTGTTCAAGCGTTTTCTATCAAAGCAGACTTGGACGGACGGCCAACCTGATAGCCGCACGAGTAGATCTCAAAGCCCTGCTCGATCGCCTTCTGCGCCGATTCGCTCGGTTCGGGACCTGGAATGCAAGAATTGGCGCGAATTTCAAAATGGTTGACCTAATGTACCCTTGTTGCTCCATCCGTCCGTGAAAACGACCATGACGCGCGTCGCAATGTCCGGCCGTGCGCCCTGCCGCTCGTTCGTCTGTGTCAGCGCTTCCATGATGCCGGCGCCTGCATAGGGAGGTTCTTTGAGGACTTTCAGAGTCGCAGATATTATATCTTATTCTATATTGCCTTCTTCTCACTCGATATTGTCGGAGTATAGTGTCTGAGCATCGTTACCTTCAGTGTGGAACATACTACCCAAAATATGTAAGGAAAAATTTAGGTGGAAAAAAGTCTGTATAACCCAGCGCTGTAGTTCCGCCGTTGGAGACGAGCTCGCTGATCGCCTTGACGATATCGTCCTGATCATCGTATCGCTGTACAAAATGTGAAACTTTTATTCCATGTTCTGACCATGAGAAAATGACGTCATCATTAAATATGAACCTTGAGATTGAAGACGGTCCGCGTGCTGCCGACCGTTGCGAAAGTGACCAGGGCGACCTTAAAATTTTTCATGGTAATTAATTTCTTATGTAATTTTTGAAAGAAAAAAAAACAACAACATTTTACAAATATGTCCGCACTCTCGTGTAGTGAGGTCCGATCTTGAGCGCCTTCACCAGCTGGGTCGCCATGTCCTTGTACTTGTCGAAGATCATCTTGGTCGTTGTTGAGAAGTCCATCACGATCACGAGATCCAGCTCGCAGCCTGAAAATGTCGCGCATCTCTTACAAGCAGTTCCATGTGTACATTTGAGAGCATGTCGATATTCGCTAACATTTGAAAATTAAAGTGTATAACTATACATATGTTCGTAAATCCTCACCAGTGATCGGATTGGTTGTCGTTGTGGTAGTGGTTGTAGTGGTCGTCGTTGTCGTCGTTGTTATGTGGCATTTCGAAAAGATCTTAAAGGCGCCAAAAAGTCAATTTTGAATTTTCCTGACCAAAGTACGAGAGAACAACTGCTTTAGAATATATTGCGGTTGAATTTCGTGCAACTTTAAAGCTGTTTGTACATACATATGTAATTCTTTATTTCCTCCAAATAACATTGAATTTTATAGAACAGTGTATTTTTTTTCTAATATAAGCAAACAATATTATTAATAAAGTAACCCTGCGAAGCGCCTTCTTCGTCTGCTCCGCTGCGCCTCCTCGTCCATCCTCAAAGATGACCGCGTCGCGTGAGTCAGCAATCGCATTGAGCATTGGTCTGAGTTTGCAGGGAAAATATTGATCGCTTCATTTTAGTCATTCAATTTAAAAAAAAAGAAGCAACAATAGATGTTTGTCCAAAAACAGCATCCCACTTGCTAATCCTCCTCGGGTCGCCGGTCGCAGCGGCGAACACCCAGACGTTGTCCATCTCCTTCAGTCGTTTTGCTGCAGGGCGCGGATCATCGGCTGACCTTAAAGGTGCACGAAAAAACTCAATAGTATTCTATTGAAATTTTCGCGAACTTTGTAGCCTCATCTCTCAATGTAGATTGAGTTTTGGGTGCTTTTATCGAAATTTTAAGAATATTTTTAAGCGAGTTCATGGCGAGTTATCAATCGATAGCGCTCGAAATGTCCACCAACTGTCCATCCGTGACGACGAGCACCAGCGTTGGCAGCGTCATGTTGCGCTCGTCCAAGACGTCTTTTCTCGCGTTATCGAGAGCCTTTAATTCAATTTTTCTTGTAATCTATTTTATAAATTGTATATATAAATGCTGCAATTTTCAACACAGAACCAATATTTTTTTTTGAAAAAAAAAATATATATTGTTGAATTTTTTTTCTTGTTCATTTTAAAATGCCCAAACATTGCCCGTGTTCGTGGTGCCGCCGACTTGACGAATGCCCATCAGCAGCCGATTAAACTCGGCGTTGTTGCGCGCACGATTAAACGGAATCTCGACGCATTTGTAGCTCATGCCCGAGTAGGCGAGCAGACCGACCTGAATCACTTTTTAGTTATTTATTCGAGAACTTCGGCTTACCTTTATGGACACTCGAATTTTCACTTTCTTTTTAATTATTATTTAAATTATTTAAATCGTATAATTTCCCGCCTACCCGATGCATATGCGGGCCGACGTCCAGCTCTGATGAGATGTCGACGACAAAGTCACGCGACTGATTGAAGCCACCGTGCACCGAGTCGGAGCGATCGAGAATGATCATAACGTTCATCTCGCAAGAGAACGGAAAGGGCGGCTTGGCTTGAGCGAGCTCGAGGGACGCACGCCATAGGAGAGCAATTACTACGGTAGTGAGCTGAACAAGGCGGGAAAGTTGAATATTCAAAGGTTTTTTTTTTTAATATATATAATAAAAATTTGTTTACAACAATGTTTTGAATTTGAACTTTTATTTCTAATTTTTAATATTGCATGAACGAAACGACAAAGAAAGCAAAGTGAACGAACTATTACAATTTATTCTTCTTATTTTTGATATTGGTTGAACCAAACGAAAATATAGGCAAACTGAGCGAACTGTTATAATTTTTATTTCTACTTATAAATATTTGCTGAAATGAATATGGAAGAGAAAGTAAAAGTGGACCAACTCTCATCTCGGCTGCTGCTGCAGCGTGCGTCTAGTTTGACCTTTTGCGCCCATGAATCGCAGTAAAATAGTCGGTCGTCGGCCGAGCTCATTTCACTTCTTTCGCGTGTTCTATAATTGGAGTTACCGCCAGGCACGCACGAGAACAATATGTTGGCAGATATTCTTTGTGGCGACATCGTAATTTTCTCATTATCTCGTCTTCGTAAACGAGTTTGTATTCATACAGCGAACATGAACTGCTGACGTAAGCAATTCTTAAAAAGCAACCGCTGTCCAATTTCTTTCTGTCTATGAATAGGGCACCAACTTCCTTCTCTACCTTGAATAGATTACTCACCTCTCTCTCTCTACAACTACTCTCTGTTATCAAATCCGTTTGTTCTTTCATTCGATAAAGGGGAAGAAATAAACAAAGAAAATACTTTATACGCATTATTTATACACAACAAATTTAAACAAATATATGTATATATATTGCTTAATTTGCATATAAATTGGATAGTGTCTTTCGTGACGATGAAGTAATTTAACGCATGTAGATATGGCAAGGGTGAGATCGGACTTGATTTGTTTGTACACGAACAGTTGAACGATGTCCCGATCGAAAAGAGATTAACGCTTAAAAGCAATAAAGATAAATTTGGAAAGAGTAAATGCGATGAATAATTTATATTTCAGGTTGCGGAAAAGATGAATCAGAAAGTTAAAAAAAAAACAAATATGATGCAAACTACTTGTATTATATTAGTGCATATGGACATAAGTAAATCAAATACGGAACAGCCATTGAAAATATTTTTAGAAGAACAATTCAAATCTCAACGAATTAGTAGACATAATAATGATGCCATTTAGACTTAGTAATAAAATGCCTTTCACTATTGCACATGTACTTACATATGGCACGGCATGACGAAGTTGAACAGATAAATTTTTTATGCTTATCGTTGTGGCTAAAAGATTGGAGGATCTACACACATTTGGCCAAGCAATGAAAGCAACAAATGGAATAAAATATGGAATGCTTCACGCAACGCATGGAATGTATGAGTATGGACATTTTTGCTAGAGATTTGACAATTCAAGCCAATTGGAGTGAGACTACTACAAATTATGGAATATTGTACAACTGGACTTTCAAACTGCTGTTTGGTTTCTGCTCATTTAAAGAGTCATAAGAAGCTGTTGACAAATCATACAAATTGTGCCTTGTCGCAACTACATATCTACATAAGTTAGGTTTGCGATAACTTTTTAGCCGGGAAATATTTGCGTTTTTGGCGGGAAAACTTTTCAGAGTCGATCAAAGACGAAGAGGAGGCTGCCTCGCGCGCACTCCTCGATCGAGACGCGCACCTTGGTGCGCACCAGTTTGGACAGGCGCATGAAGCAGCCGGCGTACGCGATTCCGAACAACGGGAAGAGCGTGTACTTTAGCTCCTGAAGCCACTGCGGCGTGCATTTTCACAATAAAAATAATTTCCTATTTAATATCAATATTCTTAGAAATTATGCTTGTAATATTGAATGTTAACGCGACTAATAGTCAACCGTTCATGAGCCAACAACTTTCATTGAAATGATATTATAATATTGAAAAGTCAATGAATGCTAAAACCATATATGAAAATGATACTTCTAATATTGAATGTTTGTGACCAACAGTCAACCGTGAATGAAAATGTCCTGATATAATATTGAAATGTCGGTGATGGACCAACAGTCAACATACCCTCAAGATGGCGTGTCTGGCTGCGAGGAGGTCGTTGGCGAGTGCATAGTCAACGATGACGAAAGCGGCCGCAGTCAACGCGAGCATGACGTGGATCGGCTGCAGCAGCTGGCACGTCTCCTTGTTCTGGCGGATCTGTGCGAAGCTCTTGCATTTATCACACCTCGTACGAATTGGTCATACCTATGTATGTATGTATGTATTAAAGATGCAAACTAATTTTAACCAGAATTTTAGCTATGTATTAGCTAAATATAAAGCTTCAAGATAATTGCGAAAACAAAGCAATTTCTCAAGCCATACCAAATAGCGCGACGAAAAGGAGTCGTAGTTGTTCTTGACGTACTCGATCTCGTTACGACGATTTTCCTGAGAAATGAAAACTGTACAAAAAAAAATCTCTTGTCACAGGTATTTGAGAAAAGATTCTTCATCTTTTCTCAATGGAGCAATAAAAAAAATATTGTTTTTTTTTATTTTATTTTATTTATTTGTCTTATTACAAGAACGACTAACCGTAGCGAGCATCATGAAGATAGCGGCGTATGCGAGATTGAAGAGCGCGAAGAAGACGAAGAGGACATTCTCGACACGGAGCGTGCTGCGTGGCATGGACGGGATGACGTCATCGACCGCGTCGCATGCAAGCCAGCTGCGTCGCGTGTCGAAGAGGAGCGAGCAGTAGGAGGAGAAGATGGTGCACGCCATGCACGGCAGCCACTGAATTATGTTTACTTTTGAATTTACGTATTTTATTTCGTATATTACTTCAACCATTCATTATTATTGTAGTAATAATGCGATATATTAATTAAAATATGTATCTACCTCTTCTATTCGCCTAGAAAACGTTTTGTGATTCTAGGTGTCTGCGTGTGTGTTTTTTATTCGAACTTTTGAACAAGCACTGCGTATTTCCTGTCACGCCCATGGTAACAATTGTGATCTTCTATTGCACTTTTTCTTCTGTCGTAGGCAGTATTTTTTTTTGACATTTTCTTTCTGACTTATTGTTAGGCACTATTTTTCCATCTTTTTCTTCTGACTTAGGCACTATTTTTGCCCTTTCCCTTCTGACTTCCGCACTATTTTTTCATTTGTCTTCTGAGTTTTTCCACTTTTCTTTTTGGCTTTGTCAGTTTTTTTTCCACTTTTTCTTCAGACTTATGCACTATTTCTCCACTGTTTCTTCTGACTTATGCACTATTTCTCCCTTTTTCTTCTGACTTGAGAACTATTTTTTTCACTTTTTCTCTAGCTTATTGGTAGTCATAATTTTTTGCAGTTTCTTATTCAGGCTGACCGCGAGTGCGCACGCTCGTTTGAGTGCACGTGTCGCTCCACTCGCGCGTTCGTAGCGCGTGTACTGCAGCGTCGCGTA
The DNA here is from genome assembly GCA_945643635.1 of Allodiplogaster sudhausi. Lineage (NCBI taxonomy): Eukaryota > Metazoa > Nematoda > Chromadorea > Rhabditida > Diplogasteridae > Allodiplogaster > Allodiplogaster sudhausi. Next base: position 3,385,164 of record CALZFC010000027.1, read on the forward strand.
GTAGCGCTTGCAGCAGACGGCCATCGAGAGAGCGAGCAGCAGGAGGAGAGGCGCCGATGGCACGGGAGCCTGAGGGCAGCCGGAGGACACATCGAGCACCTCGTCCAGTGCAGGCACCTGCGGTTTCGTCAGCGTTTCTTTATACATGGAAGGACATTCAGCAAATGACTAAATATGAATGAGTGAGTGAGTGAGAAAATAATTTGGGTTATAGAATGAAAAGCAAGAAAAAATATAGCAGACCACGCTTGCTTTTATATTTTTTCTGATAGTCCTACTTTTTCCTCATATGTTTTTTTTTAATTGTCATTAGTAGATAAAGTTAAGTTGTTCAGACCTGAATTTGTTTTTTTTACCGCTATAAACTTAAAGCGTTAGAGTATATTATGTCATACTAAGAATCTTCTCATACCCTCTTCTGCATCCAGGCCGACTCGTAGTGCACGCGAATGGCGCGCAGAAAATAGAGGGCGGAGAGCGAGAGGACGGCGAGTGTCTGGTGCGACGTGAGCACGCTAGAGTATAAAACACATGGGAGTAAAGTCCGCTAATTCTCGGGTGCTGGAATATGATCACAACAAAAAAACTCTTCGTCTGCTTCCATTTCGTGTTGTGTGCTGATGAATAGCGTGGGATTGAATATTTTTGTCATTGTTACATATAATTGTGATGTAACCTACATAATTGTTATAACCATTACTCAACGAGAGAATACAAATATGTATGTAGACAAGAATACCGTAGATGATCGTGGTAGACGTTGAACTGGCGGATGACGTGATGAAGGAGGCCGTTGAGTGCGAGCGACGACAACGAAAAGGCCACCTCTGACGCGAGCACAAACTGCAGCGGCCAGTCGATCGCGAGCGTGCCGAGACCACCGTCGGCATACTGTAACCATTTTTTTCTTGCGCTTAAATTTTTATTAGCTTTATGTTTTTTTCTTGAAAATAAATATTTTATATTGTTACGTCACATAGAACTTATGAATGATAATAAATTATTCTATGCCGTCAATGCAAAAGAAATATTCCATGTTGTATTGTTGAATGTTCAGCGTCCACTGACCACGGCGTCCTTGAACTGCTGCAGCTTATGTGTCGGCGGCTCGAGCGCCACCATTAGCAGGTGGCCCGGAGGCATGGCGTCTTTAAAAAATTAGTATGCTAATTACAAGTATTTTAATTAGAAGCTAACATGTTTATATATTAAAGTGGAAAATGTTAGATAACATTAATGCGATATAAACATGATTGCAAATGGTACCTAATAAAACGACAAATATAAGTTAGTCAAAGACAATGGCATGATACAGAGTGAAGGCAAAAACAAGTGACATGGATTTCAATGGTTTCTAAACAGAATACGAGAATGCGCAAGCGCAAAAGAATGCCCCATTGGTCTCTTAGCAACAGCAGCCGAAGAATTGAACGAGGAAGGAGGGAGAGAGAGAGAGAGAGAGAGAGAGAGAGAGAGAGAGAAGAGGGAGCTAGAGAGAGAGAGAGAGAGAGGGCGAAAGAAGAGGGAGCTGGAGAGCAAGAGAGAGAGAAAGAGAGAGGGAGAGAGAGAGAGAGAGGGAGAAGATTGAGCGAGAACAAGAGAGACCGGCCGAAGCTGTCGCGGGAACGCGACTGAAAATGTGCATCTGAATTCTTGAGTCGTCCAATTTGTCGCCGAGGAAACAGCGGGCAGTCTCGGCTTCTTTGGATCGTAGGACATAAGATTGGAAGGTTAAAAATAGGCCAGCCAATATCTCCTGACGCCAGGGTACATCGTAATAATACCATTTCTCGACACGCAAGAGTGCTAATCGGAGAAAACAGTGCTGAAGCTATCCAGAAAACTTTAAAAGCAACGTTGTTTCGCAGATGCTATGCGAAATATTTATTAATTAGCTAACTTATTCACTCTTTCTCTCTATCCCTCTTTCTCTCCATCTCTCTCTCTCTCTCGCTCTCTCACTCTCTCTCTCTCTCAGAGTTACAAGAAACACTTTCGATGAGCGTGTCAAGTGGATGTAGAAAAAGGAAATGTGGATGGACGTGGTGAGACAGACTTTACATGCGCAACGCGCCTTCACTGGGCTTCATCGATTGGGAGAGATAGCAGAGAGAATGGGGGAGAGAGTGAAGCAGATTAGAGAGAAGTGAAGAAAAAGAGAAGAGAGAGAAGTGGGAGTGATAAAGGGAGTCAGAGAGTCAGGCGACGGCAGGCAGATGCCCCGGAGGATGAAAGAATTCCTGCATGAAATTCAACAATGTTCCACCAACTTCCGCATTATGAAGCGCACATTATATGAATGAAAAATTTAAAGATAGACTGTTTAGAAAACCTAAGTTTCATAAAGCAAAAATATTTCAACAACTTCAGCATTCATACACGTTTTCTCCAGTCTTACAATAATCATCGCTGACAAGGAAAAGTGACAGGCTATATGAAATATGTATGAAATAATTCATGGGTAAAGATGTAAAACATAAAATATTCATGAACTCCTCTTTCCACTGTTTATTTTGAATTGCTTGGGCAAACATTCGCTGGAGACATCCTTTAAATTACATATGCAGGTCGGACTGAAAAAAATTTGCAAGCTGACTATTATAATGAGAATGCTAATGTTGCACGTATTATGTATGTAGTTTCAAAATTGAATATTAAATTGATTCGTTTTGACTTTTGCTCTTCCTTTCTCACTTTCTCGCCTCGCTTCAATGGCAAGTGGTCGTCTCTGGCTGCTGGCTTCGCCTCTCCTCCTTCTTCTTCTTCTTCCATCTGCCTTTGCTGCTTTCGCAAAGCCGATCACGTGCTTCCATGGAACTGTCAAGGTAATTTGTTATATATTACATACATATTGTACACTTATATACAAAATAAGTTGGCACTATTCAGTTACTCCTGTTCCAGTAAAAAATTTTTCAAACATTTATTTTTTTTCTCCAAATTCACTCCAGGGGGGTTTATGAGTACGAGAAAATAATTCCGTCGAAAAAAAAAGTTATGATAATTTGTCATCAAAATATTTTTTCACTCCAAACTGCTTATAAATCGCTGCACTTGGGTCTCTTTACGCGGGGAATACGAATATAACATTTATATCGCGTGATCATGTCGTTATAAAGAAGTGCAGGAGCTCCGAAAAAGGCCCAGGACTTGCCTTCTTGACCATGAGCGTGGGAAACTTGTGGGCGTGGCTTACCTACCGCGGACTCTCCCTCTCGCATAGAGCGTGGGAAAGTGAGGACTTATCCTTATCATGTTGATTTTTTTAGAATGGGGATTCTCCTCGTCGTCTCGTTGAATGCAGAGAAGACTGCTTTCGCTTATCCGATTACAAATCAGCAACGTGACAAATTTTGATACTCTTTTCTCTCACTGTATTCGTTGGCCTTCTCTAATTTCGATCGAGTTGAAATGTTTGCCTTTTGCCGCAGTCATGGATGTTCATCGCTGCAAACGTATATCAGCCTAGATATGCTCGATAAAGAACGAGGCAGCTCTAACATATCGATTGGAAGGTCTGTTTTTATTATACAAAAATTTTAGACTTGAATATAATGATTAATGAAAGTCGATTTTAAGGACAAAGATAGTCATCAAGTCTACGTTTGAGGGCCCTGGAGTGGTCGTTTTCTGCGGATGGTCACTTTGTAACGTTAGTAAACTCTCCTAAAAAAATTTTGTTTCCTAAAAAAAATTTATTTTGTCTCGAAGAGCAGCACAGTTAAATAATGTTGTAAATAATGAACTCAGTCTAGAATAATGTTGTTGTTCTGATCTTGGAAGATCAAAGATCAAAGATCAAAGATCAATGATCAAAGATCAATCATCATTGCAGATCGATGAGAAAAGTGTGCCGCCCGAGTCTGAGCGGCAGCACCAATTCTATGGCGGCGAAATGGACGACTACGATGCAGTCGGCGAGTATAGAGTCTATGTTAGTATATAGGCTGATGAGACGAATATAATTCAAAGAATAAATTTAAAAATTAAACCACAAATTGTCTTCAGAAAACTTCATAATCGCTCTATTCAGTTGAATATACTATGGTTTTAAGTTAAAATGTTTGGAAGCCGTGTGAGGCGAGAAAAAGTTATCGAGAATGATTGATTCTTTCACAGGATAATTGTCCATACGACCAGTTCGAATTGGCGGAGGGCATTCGGCGCTACGTGCAATTCTTTGGCGATTTTGAGCAGAACGAGTGGGAGGAGGAGGAAGGAAAGGAGAGAAAGGCAGACTTTGAGAAGGAGACGAGAAAAGATGAGACGAAGAAGCCGTAGGGGCAACTTCTCTTTTGCATCATAACCATTTATTTCCCTTGTTGTTGTTCTTTTCCCCAAATAAACATGTTTGAATAAATTTTTCTAGTTTCGAAGAAAATCTTTTTTATACAATATTATACAGGCAACCGAATAATCGGCCTCTTCCCGATCCACTATTTACAAGGATTCATTCGTCAGCAGAATATAATCTTGCAATATTTTCATCGTGTACATCATTTTCATGGTTATTTAAGAGGAGCACATTTTAGACACAACAATGAAAACTGACAATTTTTTTTCCAAATTAAAGTAAACTTTCTCACCAGTCACGACAAAAATTAATGATGTTTATGAATAAAATTATATCCACAACCTTACATGCATATAGGAAGAATCTGAAAGGAATTCATTGATTGCATGTGCATCCAAGAAAGAGTATTAAGACAGCATGTCTGTAACCTTTGAGCACGACCTGCCCTGGGGAATTTTTTTCGATTTCGATTATGAAAATTGGCTCACCTATACAACTCGACGTCCTCTACAATATACCGTACATTTTAATTTTTTTCAGAAAAATTCCGTTCGAGAAACAGTACAGTACCCTTCAAAATATGATGAACCATAACTCGGCTAGTTTATAGAATTTGACGAAAATAAAGATACCATTCGATAGCCCGTTGGACGCACTTCAATTTTGATCTTGGGTGAATTTTCTAAAAAATATATTTTCGACCCAAAACACGGCCCTGAACATTTTTATGACCACTTTTTGACAAATTGTTGTTCATTTTTGGAAAGTGTACCCTGCAGTTTTTTTGATATGTTGTAGCGCGTGAAATTTTCTACAAGAATTCATTTTCATTACAAAAATTCCGATAGGCACACGTTGCGAAAAATGCGCGCGAGTCGGTCAAAATGGTGCATTTTCGGTCGCCGAGACACAGTGCAAGCGCATTCATCGATCCATAACTACGCTCAATCTTAATATTACAAAATCGTAAGTATATCATCTAAGAGCTCTCATGGAGATCTTCAAATGTTACATACATACTTTTATTGAAAAGTTTGGATTTATATGGGAAATTTCTTTCTGTATGATAAGAAGGCTTAAAAAACTACTTCCGAAACGTTTCCACATGCCGAATCATACATCAAAAGAAAGAGGATGAAATTTAGTACAAGATGAACCCCTTTAAATGAAATTCGATGAGTACGATACTTTGTTATAAGCCATAAGATTAGGATTACAACGCCTCAAGGAAAATGTGTGAAAAACAAGATTGGAATATTCTAATTCGAATAAACTAAACTATGAATTCTTTTGCGAAATGACAGCGACGCTACCGGCAATACTCTCATGGCTTATAACAAAAGATTGTAAGCATGGAATTTCATTTAAAGGGGTTCATCTTGTACCAAATTTCATCCTCTTTCTTTTGATGTATGTTTGGGCATGTGGAAACGTTTCTGAAGTTGTTTTTTAAGCCTTCTTATTATACAGAACGAAATTTCCCATATAAATCCAAACTTTTCAATAAAAGTATGTATGTAACATTTGAAGATCTCCATGAGAGCTCATAGATGATATACTTCCAATTTTGTAATATTAAGATTGAACGTAGTTATGGATTGACGAATGAGCTTGCACTGTGTCTCGGCGACTGAAAATGCACCATTTTGACCGACTCGCGCGCATTTTTCGCAAGGTGTGCCTATCGGAATTTTTGTAATGAAAATGAATACTTGTAGCAAATTTCACCCGCTACAACATATCAAAAAACTGCAGGGTACACTTTCCAAAAATGAACAAAAATGTTCCAAAAAGTGGTCATAAAAATGTTCAGGGCCGTGTTTTGGGTCGAAAATGGATGTTTAGAAATTTTTGCCCCAGATCAAAATTGAAGTGCGTCCAACGGGCTATCGAACGGTATCTTTGTGTTCGTCAAATTCGGAAAATTAGCCGAGTTATGGTTCATCATATTTTGAAGGGTACTCTACTGTTTCTCGAACGGAATTTTTCTGAAAAAAAAAATGAAATGTAAGATATGTTGTAGAGGACGTCGAGTTGTATAGGTGAGCCAATTTTCATAAACGAAATTGAAAAAAGTTCCCCAGGGCAGCACCCAATAATGCCGTGCTCGAGTCTTATGGAGAGGCTGTCTTAAATATATTAAATGGACATCAACAGAAGCACGGAGAGTTAGCGCAGTGCAAATGCGACACTTAGAGAAAAGCTACAGTATGAAAGAATTCGTGTCATGAAACCTCAAAATTCAAAAATATGGTAGTTATTGATTGATTGAGGAAACATCCTTGAACGGACGCCATTGTCATCCGTGATTGCTATTGTGGGCTAATTATTTGTTTGTCTGCCTTATTTTTCAGGATGAACTCGTTCGCATCAGCGCTCGCACGGATGATGCAAGAGCCACACCCAATGCTGTCTCCTCCGCTCCAGCCGCAGCTTCCTCCGAACATCTTCGTGTACCACGCTGGTGGTGGCAGCGACAGCAGCAACATCAACGGATGCGGTGGCAGCAGCAGCAGGAACTCTGGTGGCGGCGGTGGCAGCAGCAACTCTGGTGGCGGCGGTGGCAGCAGCAACTCTCTCGGCGGCGGCGGCAGCATCAACTCTCTCGGCGGCGGCGGCAACAAGCAGGAACAGCCCAGCAACCGCCGCATCAACAACAACAACAACAACAATAACAAGAGGTTTGAAATATATTTTATCGTTATTTCTTTTAGGAAAACAAGTCATTTAATCATAAGAATCTTTTTTGTTGTTGTTTCAGAGCGGCAGCCAAGCGTGTGGCAGAGAACGCTTGGCGCGAGAAAGAAGCTGCCAAGCGGGCCAGGAAGGAGCGCGACAGGCTGGCGGTCGAGGCGGATAAGGTTTTTACATAAAATTCCTTTGAGGTAGTTTTACACAGAACAACCTTCTTGCAGCTCCAGTTGTACGTGAGAAGGAAGAAAGATGAAAAGGAAGCACTGAGAAAGGATCTGGACGGTCTGGGAGCTGAAGTGGAGAAGATGAAGAAGTTAAAGGAAAAGATGGAAAAGGAGTTGGAGAAGCTCAAAAAGGGCAAGGAGGCGATGAAGACTGGGAAGGAGATGTTGGACTTGGTCGTGCTGACTCTGGAGGAGCGAGCGAAGGAATTGAAGAAGGCCATTGGAGAGGAAGAGAAGGAGAAGGAGAAAGAGAAGGAGAAGGAGAAAGAGAAGGAGAAGGAGAAAGAGAAGGAGAAGGAGAAAGAGAAGGAGAACGAGAACCAGATCCAGAACCAGCACTGATTTTTTTTAAATTATTTGTTCGTTCGTGTCCTCCCCGCCCGCTTTGTTGTTGTTGTCCGCGTGCCGCGCTCGCCTCGTCGTGATGCATCCGCGATTGTTAATTTTTTTTAGTTAAAATGCATAAATTAATGCTTTTCTACTTCAGATTCTTTTCTCAACCGGGTAAGATGGAAGAACATGAGAGTAGGCAACATGCGGGTGCATACCCACCCCTTTCAGAGAATGCCACGTCGTCTCATTCTCTGCATGCCCCTGTCCCTTCCTCTCTGCATGTTTCTGCTTCCCCTTCGGTCCATGTCGCTGTTCATCAAGCCATTGAAAGAGTTGGCACTGCAATTAGATCATGGTGGTGCTCCCTTGGGAGGCAGAGAAAAGAAAGAACTGATCAAGAAACGGGAGGCAGAGATCAGCGCACTATCTGAACAAATTGAAGACTTGGAAAGGAAAGCCAAGAATGCCAGCACAACAACAGAACCGCAAGACCTGCAGTCATTACTGCCTGCTACAACACAGAGAAGCAGAGAACATGCAGGAAGACGTAAGAAGTAACGTTGAATGCAATGTCTGCGATAGATCAATCCACTTCTGCTGTGAAGGGCTCTTGACATCACAAGACATTGCAAGGGAAATGCATGAAGGGGAAGGAGTAACATGCCGGGTGTGTTCTGGTCTCACGTCTATCGCGGAGATACAGAGAGAGATGGAGAAAGTACATTCAGCATCGACAGAAGAGCTGAGGGATCTCTTGGAAGAAGCTAAGCGAAAGCTTACTGAAGCGAAACAAGCTGTTTCCTATAACGGGACTCACTACAAGGAGCTAGAAAAAAGGTTCCGAGAGGTGGGTGCCGACTTCCAAGCATACAACCAGGATCTCACTGGTAATCACATCATGAAATGCTTGAAAGAAGGAGCACCTGAGAAGCTATGGTCTGCTTTCCCGCAGACTCCGGAGGTGTTGAACAGAGTGGAAGCAATGAAGCTGCTAGGTCGAATTGTCAAGTACGCTGAAGCGCGTGACTTTCAGAACACAGAAATCCTACAGCTAAAGAGGATCCTGTATCGGTTTGAAGAAGTGTGCTCGAAGCTTGAAAACGGCACAATATCAAGAACGCCCAAGATGCACATGCTTCTCCAGCATGTCTTCCCATTCATGTCCACTTACGGAAGCTGGGGTGCCATGAGCGAACAAGGAATAGAGTCATTACATGCAGCGTTTAAGAACCGACAGAGACAATACGCCTGCATAAGAAGCACGGAGAAGCAGTGGAGGGCAATTGCAAAGCACTTCACTATCGAATCAGGAACACTCTACGGAAGCTGCTAGCAAGACAGCTAAACCCAGAACCCAACGGCCCTCTTTAGGGCCACACACAGTCCAAAGAAGATTAAAGGTATAGCACGCTTATCACACATAACACGAAAATGAAGCAATACTAAAAGTTGTGAAACAAACCCATTCGAATTCCAAATGCCGGTGCCTTAACCACCATAAAAGCAGCCGAGAGAAACATGCGGAACGAAGCAGACGGTGATGCTATAAATAATCCACAAGCCAAAAGCAAATATGATGAAGAAAATAGCGTTGCTGAGAAAATTACTCATCTAATCTGAATTCGTCCGGTAGTTGGTCGAATAGCGCCTCGACACACGGAGAAAGTCGAGCACGACACGTTGCCAGCCAGCTACAATAATAATCATAATTTTATTTCAATATACTATTCAATAAAGAAGAAAATTAAGCGAAAAACCAAGAATGGCGACATTTGACATAGCGTCCCTTTATTTAGTGATACCGTATCCCAACAAGGTCTTAAGATTAGCTTCTCTCGACATGATGCCACACTAAAATGTTTCTAAGTGTCGTCTTAACTCCCCGTGGAAGAAGAGGGTTTCGAGTTGTGTCAAGTCGAACGGCAACGCCCCATCAACAAGTACATACATATGAATTCAGCGAACACATGACATGTGATAAGAAAGGGTTGCAGTTTCTCCTTTTGCTGATCACAAGATTACAAAACTGTGACAGTTATCTCACCCATCTTTTCACCTCCTCCTATTATACCTTTCTCTGTTCCCTCTCAATATCTTTTCTCTGTCTCCCTTCTCTCTATTTCAAGGGACTGTTGATAGTGTGTTCAACTTTCTTTTCCTTCACACTTTTAACCTCGTTTCGAGTATAAAAGGGAGCCGAAGAAGGCCACAGGTCTCTCTCTAAGACCGTCTCCTTCTCTGCGTCTCTCCAACCATGCGAACTCTCCTACTCTCACTGTTCGTCGCCTTCTTTGCTGTGGCACAACTCGCGTTTGCCAGCTCGTCAGTGGCAATTAATTGATTAATTTAATCATTATTTATATTTTTTGAAAATATGTGTTGGTATGAAAAAAGTTAAAGATTACGTCTCTGATGATATTTCTGATACTGAATACATGTTGTGATGGATTATTAGAGATGCAATTAGTAATCAAACTTGTATTGTTTTTAAGATAATATATTGAAAAGTATAAAAATTATTTGTGTCAATCAGGGTTTTCTTTTCAGCCGACAAGGCATGATGAATTTTGACGAATAAAAATGAAGAAAAAAAGGATTATTCGCTTAATTTTCAGCTGCATCGAATGGAGGGACGGAGCGATGAGAGAATGTATGCCGATACTTCAGTAATTTGTATGCAAGCAAATAAAGGATGATAAAGATTCACAAAAGAGCAGCAATAACTTGCCGCAATGACAAGCTAGAGACAAAAATCATTTCATCTTCAGAAGCCTTTTTTGAGAATAAATAAAATATTTGTTTCGCCTTCATTTTGCGATCATATAGAAAACAGTGTAAAATCATGCCTTCTCACTCTTATTTGTCATTCTTCTAACAAAAAGCGAAAATTTTATCGGTCAAACGCATTTATGTTCTCTTGAAATCCATGGAACGCCCACTCTTGAATAAAGGTTCGTGATTACGGCGCAGTCCTTACTTACAATTAGACATAGTCGGATTGCATACTCCGTCAGCATGTACATACATTCGTTTATTTTAAGTTAAAAGAAGAAAGCTTAAAAAGATCAAACAGGCTCTTGGGCAAGAATTGGTCTTATTGTATGCATATGTAATTAATTTGTGCAATTAATTGGCTTCCGGAATGATAATGCGAGTAAATTAGAAATAGTACATGGAAAAAATATCAACAACGATTAACGTGGATGTAGAGACAAATGAAAAGAAAACCAAAAAAAAAGAAATTCAAAGCATTTGCAAAATGTTGACTTTCACGGGTGTCTTCTTCATGCTGAGATATGGTGAATGGATTTGTTCAGTTCGAAACGAATTGCTTGCTAGGCCGATGGCAACATGAAACAATTACATATTACTCGCATTCTGGCACTACCGTATTCTCTATATTTTAAGCGCCGTGTGTTTTTATGCTATTTCTCGACACTCTCCGAAAGGGAGCTCCTATTAGAGAAAATTTTTTTAGAGAGAATACGGCGTTTAAATATGGCATAATGTACTTAAAATAAGTACCATCTTATGCGGACAACGACGCCTAGAATACTGGTTAAGATCGGCCGTAGAATAGCAAAAAAAGTTTTTTTTTAATGGCTTTAATTATTAAAAAAAAGTTTCTGCTGCATATTTCTCCATTACTTGTATTTAATCAGCCGCGGCATTAATCTTGCCGTTTGTCCAAGACATGTCAAGGACAATCGGTCATGACCGTTTCAAAATAAAACGGACACATGTCCTGGACACATCCACTTCCGCCTATCTTAATACACAGGAGTCTTGGACATGTCTAAGACATGTCCTGGACGCGTCCTGGACAAAGAAGAAAAAAATCTCAATGGTCATGGACACTTTTGTGGGCTTGTCCCATACGTCAATCTCAATGGTCATGGACCACAGCGAGAGAGTGCATAAGCGTGGAGAGCACAGAGTGACAGGCTCGCGGTTACTACCGATGTCCCGGACAAATTATGGCATGCGACACAGTTTACGACCGATGACACCTTCTTTTTTATTAATGTTTGAAAACATTTGGGGGGAACATTTTAAATGCGCCAACAATTCTCGAATGAATGCAAGACAAGCTGCACTTATTTTGTGTTGTTTTTTAACTGATTTCGGAATGTTTCGTTATCCATTTGCCATACTTATGTTGAAGAGTTATGGAGCCACATCAATAAATGTTGTAACATCTAAGATGTTATTGTGCAGGAGAAGATACAGGAAAACTGGCTTGCAGGAAGGACCTTGGGCGTGTCTCAGAGTTGGGGTATGGAAAGGAAACGGATCCTGGTTATTCGATACATAGTTTCAACCAGATTTACGGCCTTTTTTCCTGCCGGTGAGGTGACCCTCTTCCAATTGATTAATGAATAAGTGTCTGGTGCAATTCGACGTAAAAAGTTGATTTTTTTTCAAAAGTGTACTTAGAGTGAGCCATTTTGGCTTCTTTTTTTTAATTTGATTATTTTTGTGAAATAAATGTAGAATAACAGTAAAAATGGCTGAAAATGTCAAAAAAGTATTTTAAAGCGCATATGTGCCGGTGTCCATGACATGTCCATGACGTGTCCTTGACATGGTTATGACCATGAACGGTCATGACCGATTGTCCTTGACATGTCTTGGACAAACGGCAAGATTAATGCCGCGGCAGTTGAATAAAATTTCACTAGTTAGTACATGTTGACATTGCGAAACTTGAAATGATTCTGCCCGGCACTATCATGAGGAAGTCTACTCGTGATTATTATGTCCTTTGAAGAGAGCAGAACAGAGGAAGGGAAGCGGTAAAATGTTTAGTTGTAACAAAATGAGTGAAGCAGTCAAACTTATTGCAATGACTACATATGACGAAAACATCGGTAAAGTTACTTCGAGAAATGACACATTTGTTTTCGTTCTCAGTCGGATCGCGACGGGACCAAAGTGGTCATTGGACCGGGACCAAGATGGTCCGCGGACCAAACACCGAATTCACGGACACGGCCCAAGGGGTTGGACTACGACCTCGACATGAGCTAAGCCAAAAAGGCTGCACTCTGCAGGTCGGTGGCGCTGTCTCGTCTCGCCGAACTGCTCGGCCGCTGCTTCTCTCTCTTGGCCGAAGAGGAAGCAGAAGACGCTCGACGACGTCGCCGCACCTTTCGACAGCAGATGCAGCACGTTACGATGATGGCAAAGAGCTGGAAATGAGAGAGAAAAAAAAAGAGTTTTTTTTTAGAAAGAAATCTTTCTCTTCTTCTTCTACTTCTTCTTCTTCTTCTCTTTTACATCTTTTTTTAATGCATTTACATACCTATTCTGGATTTTAAATTAGTATTATTATTATTGTTATTTTTCTTTTAATATAAATTTTTTTAAATCAGATATAGTAATGCAAATTTTAGAAGAAGAAAAAAATTCAAACCTGGATTACGGAGCCCGAAAACGACAGCGTCATGATCATGTAGATCGTCTGCTTCACTTGTCGTTGCAAGAAGCGCAGGCAGCCCTAGGTACATATAAGACAGTGTGAATTAAAAAGTTTGGTTTTTCTCTGCATTTTTCAGTTTTGCTGTTATTTTTGGCAAATTTGGCAAGTAAAACACACAAGCAAATATGGCAATATTTTATTTATTGATTCAAATTTGTCATGGCAAATAAGACGGTTAATAAAATGACGGACACAATGTACAAGCGAAGAAAATGGATGATCCACAGAAATATGCTCTAATTATTGACAACCGGGCTTCGGCAAATTTAGCAACAAAAAAATTTGTTGCGGCAAAAATGAAGGCCGTGAAATATGGATGGGAAGCATGCCAAATTTGATGGCCCCCAAAATTTTCCATGGCACAATTAGCAAGGATCCAAAATTTTGAACGTTTTGGCAAGTCTATCAAGTATGGAAAATGTCACTGCCAAAATAAACAGCTATCGGAATTGTCAAGTCGATTCGGCATTTTTAGCAGCTGAGAAATTTGCCACGAGGAAGCGACTGTCGGCCGAGCAACTTGGCAATTTTGACAGTCGTCAAAAATGGCAACTTGGCAAATTCAACGGGCATAAAAAATGTCAAGCCAAATTTTCGACCCTTCAAAAGTGGCAAGCCAATTTTAACGGCTATGAATAATGGCTGGCAGTATTGACAACCGCTAAAAAAGGCAAATCCTTTTCTGACCGCAAAAAGTCTTCTCGCTCCTATTAAAATCGCGTTCTTCCTCAGATCACTAAAGTTTCATAAACAGCATATATAAAGAAAATGCAAGAAGGAAGCAATGACAATACCACATTCAATCAGTCATGAAACAAGAGTAGTTCTACAATAAGATTTCTGCATAAATAAATACCATTTAGCGTTCACCATTACATTCTAGATGTTATTTGATAAATGTTAGCAAAGAAGACATACTAGGCACTCGAGTCGCCGTCGTCACTGGAAGAAGCAATTCTTCTAGCTGCGAGCTGCATGTTCTCGTGTGAGTTGCCCATGGGGAATCCGTGACCACGCAAGAAGTCGTAGATACACTCCTCTTCAACAACGTCCACTGTTTCAGCTTCTCTATTGCAGGCCTCACATCTTTCCAGCAGATCATCGAGCAGCAGTGCAAGCGGAACGGCTGACAATCAGGATATTAACTATCATAAAAAATTAACTGTATGCAAAAATACAAAATAGCCCTTGTTTTGAAACTATAATTGGACGGTAGACGGATCACAAGGCCTCATAAATGTCTATTATTAGGCTTGTTTAATAATTTTTTTATCGGATGCAATTGACATATGTTCATACCCTGTTGCCTCCGTAGCCGTGCTGGAAGCTCTGCAATCTCTGCTTTCCGCTCATCGTTCATGAAAGGAGCAACAACTTTGAGAAGGGCAGCACACGCTGCTTCGGCCTTCGCGACGTCAGGAAGCATCTGCCCAGGAAGAGTCGCTTTTAGTTCCTGTTCCGCATCTTCCTGTAAAGAGAAATGAAAAATAACAATTCGGATTCAGAATCAACATAAAATTGAAAAAAAACAGGCTGTTGAGTGGCCTTAACAACTACCGTAGAAAAAAGATAGTAATGTAAGCTCCATGGTGAGCCACTTTAATAGCGCAAGATAACTGAAAAAGAGACTAACAGTGAAGAGATTCAGCGAAGGCCCGTCGCAATCGGCTGCCGCGCGCGACAACAGATCTGGAGTCATACAAGCAGCTGCCTTGAATCGGATTGCTGAAAAAACAACTTTCCAACGAACAGAAGAAGGGCGAGCTTTTTTCGACTAGAAGGCATGAATAATATAGCTAAGAGAGAAGTAAAAATTAATTAAAACCTCCATTGCACTTGAAAAAGCAATAAAAACCTCCATTGCGCTTGAAAAAGCGGAAGACTCGTTGCTTAACGCGGTTCTTGTATTTCTGAGCGAATCGACCAAGCTCGCTGAACATGTACTGCGTCGACGCTGGCAGGACGGTAGTGTATCCAATACCAGCGATGACTTCAGAGAGATCTGAGCATAGGCCTACCGTAATAATGCTTGTTAAGAATTTTTCTGACTTGGCTCTATTTTTTTAATAATTAGTTACCTTGAGGAGTGTAAATGTTTTCCCTTCGGAGAGCTCGAGAGACGGAGCCAAAGAAAGCATCCACTTCGTTGTGCGTGTGCCCGACTGCCAAGTGAGCACAGATGATCTGAGATCACACCAGACTTATTTACAAGGTAGATTATATCTAGAAAATTGACCCTGCGAATTCACATGCGCAATGTTGCGAACATTATCTTCTAGTTCAACATACTGTGATACTTTTTTTAGAGTTATATAAAAGACGGACCTCATCGATTGGCAGATGAAGCATCACCCAGCCGAAGAATGCATGCAGTTTCTCCGACTTCATGCACGGCGCATTGTCAGCAATAACGACGAGACGTGAAGGGATCACGTCCGCCTTTCAAACAATACATTTTGATAGTTATTTCGTCAGTCTCCCCATATTATAGTACATAATTTACAATATCGAAAACCTTACCTGTGAAAGCGCGTGAATGATGTAGCTTCCAAGTTGATCAGCGCCTCCAGTATGTGCTTCGAAGACATTCAAGAAGGCAATGTTATGGAACTTGCTGCCATCAATGTCTAAACGAATACACTCTTATTCTCAAAACAATTATACATAATGCAAGACTCTCAGTAGTTACGGTAATCGGACAAATGAAAAGAACAAACTACGGTATTGTCAGCACAGTAGAATGCATAAAATGAACAACTGACGCATTCGTGAGAGTTGTACAGCAGTCAGGTCGACATTCTGGCGACTCACGTCACCAATTCTCTTGGGTCTCCGTACAAGACAAGGAATCTGAAATGGTTATCTTAACGGAATGAAAGTGAAAACATTCTTTAAATAGTGAAATCAACTTATGTGGTTTGCAGCGTAATACAATATTAACGATAGAATTTCAGAGATCAATGTTAAAACCTTCGTCGATTTTTTGCTCATTCCGTCCACTCTCAGCACAAGTAATTCGCTAGGAGACGCTCTCGAGATCTGGTCAGCAGTTCCGACAGTTACCCGATCAATCCTGACAACAGTTACAGTCATAGATAAAAAAATGTTTAAAAAAAAAATGCTGAGGTGTTTGAATGCATGATATTTTGCCAGTCTTGTATTTTATATCTTAATGTCAGATGTAGTAGATGACTTAACAATTTTTATCATACCACATTGTTATTTCATTAACTTACTAGTATTTAATAAAGCAGCAAAAAAGATCCCAAAATGTCGTAAATACGCACCACATGGCTTCGTAGTGCTGCTTCCTGAGCTCTAATGCCTTCTGCTTTTCGGCCCCAGCACGTGTAGAGATGATGTGAGCGAGACCGACACAGATGTCACAGCGCAGATGATTATCGGACTGAAAAAGATAAATGAAAAAGATAAGGAATATAACAATAAAAAGGAAAGCAGAAAAGAAAGTTCGTAATAAACATCACAATTACTCACCTTTCTAAATCGCACTTGCATCCCTGTGAGCTTAGAGAAAGTCGAAAAGCGGAGCGGCGTGTCGCAGAGGCGAAGAAAGGAGCTAAAGGTGGAGTGTGGTTACGACTGAAGAAGTATTGTAGCGTAAGATACGCTGTTAGATAAAAAAAGAAAGCCAAAATATTTCTTCTAAAATTCTAACGACATATAGTTGAAATTCTCAATGGTTGTATTGAAATGATACCTCTTGTTCAGTCCGGCCGGCATCATGATTCCACCTTGCGGGTGCTCCTGCCCATGTCGAAGCACCTCTGCCATCATAGTCGAGCACGCATCAATCGTAGTCTGTTTTTTAGATTGCGCGGCTGCGTGAACGTGCTCAGCCTGACCGTTCTTAGCCTTCCGAAGCCAGTCCACCAGTCTAAAAGAGAAAGCTTCTATTCTCAAGGAACTTAGAACAATGACGAAATAGGTCTAGTTTTCGGTGACAAAACCTCCCCTCCTTGGTAGGATGTCCCAGAGCCCCGGGATAGCCCTTTTCTAACCTCTTGTACCTTCCCATCAGCCATCTCTAATATTTTAGCACTGACTTATTAGTGAGTAAGTTATAAATTGATAACTAGGATGAAATTATATAATCATACCTTGTCAGCCTGACGTTCACGATTACGCAGAAGAGCTCGGCGCAGATTGACTTCCCATTTATGATGGGCAGAATGCTCGCTTCGTCGCCATTCAGAGTTGCACTACTCAGGGCCTGAAGTTTAATTCAAATACCTTTCCAATGCGACGTAACTTTTCGCTATTAGCCGAAAATAAGGAAACAAATAACAATTCGAAAATATGGAGAAATAAAACATTCCAAACGAAGTAAAGCCACGACATACCAGTGCTCGAAGGACTTCTCCTCGGTTTCGCTTCCCCTTCTCTCGCATTTCCTCGTATAGCCTTGCTCGAATCATATTGATATCTAATCTGAAACAGCGTTACTATTTTATGTTAAGAAAAAAGCAAAAATTTGTGACGTCATTTTCCCAATGTACGGTAAGTATACATTTCATGCAATTTTGCTCGTAACTACGTGCAAGTCATAACTTTGCGGCGTTGTTTGAAATAAAGGTTAACGAGAAAAATTAACAGTATCTTCGTCTTCTCCATTTAAAATAATACTATGAATTATCATTAGCTGGGTGCCAAAAGTGCAAATACCGAATACCTACCGTAACTCTGGAATACAACGTCAATATAGTATAGGAATACCAGTTTAGTGTTCTCCGTACCGATAAATTTTGGGAAACTTAAATTTCGAAAAAAGGCCTTTGGGTGTGAATAATTTAAATGCTCCTATAAATTATGCTCAATTTAATTTGATGACTTATACTTGCTTATATTTATCGGTTCTACCTTGTCACGTAGCTGGAGCAGTAGTGAGCACAGCAACGTATTCGCATTACAGCTGTATCTTCTAGAACGTCCTTGAACAGCTTGGCGTATTCCTCGCCCTTCTCTAGAATCGATACAACAGCACCCGGGTCCATCGCTAAAACAGATATTGGTGCATATAAACTAAGCGACTTAGTTTAAGCTTAGCATTTACCATATGATCCACAAAAATATGTTGAAACAGTATCCAGTTATGAATCGTATTACGAACATACAATCACATTTAAAGCAGCCCTTTAACAGAATTTATCACAGAACTGAGGAAGAATTGCCTCGCATGGCTTGGTTCAATAACGAAAAAGGAACAAATGTCATATACTTGTTCTCCTGGTCCTAGAACCCCCGATGCACAATTTGAGAATCATGGTGTTAACGAACCCAATATAAAGGTGACGCTTAAAATAAAATTAGCTCGATAATCCCAAAAAGCAAAATAAATATATAAAAAGATTCCAAAGAGAATTCCAAACCTTCAAAGTAGTGGGAGCTCACTCGAAGAGGCGCGAAGAAGCAGCCACGCTTCAATCTTCTCTTAAAGTGTAAACTATTCATATGAATTATAGTTGAAGAAAAAAGGAAAGGCAAAAACAGAAACATTGACACAATTACAAGCCTAACACTGAACTAGTTTCATTTGTCATTTATTAGTATTTGAAAAATTTCTGCACATCAAAAACCGCGCGACGCGTGACCGCAACGCAGGCTGGCAAATTGCCAAGTATTTTCGTATTGTCAGCAATAGCCGCAGCGGTGGTTTCATGGATCGCATGAACTTTTTGTTATTAACTTTTTCTGAGATTTGGCGTCTTTTGTTTTTAAATGTTTGCCGCTTTTTACTTAATTTTTAGCGCATAAATTTGAAATGCTCACCTAGGACTGTGCGTTAGTAGTGTAAGCCGATGTCTCGATTTGCCAACTCGATTTACCTTGCTCAAACTCGTTCCCCTTTTACCTCAACACCATTCCACACCCTAAGAATTTAATCTCAGAATGCCGTTGAGGTCTTACATGGCTGATCTGGCAGCGAACGAAATGGAGAGGCGGTCTTCACTCTCTGACACTGTCCCGGTAAGAGCCTTATTATTTTCGATGATTTTTCCACTTTAGGATCGTTTTTCTATACGATCGTTTTTCTTTTCTTCGAGTTAAAGTTTTGTGAACACGGGGAAGGAATTCCACTACAATTAGCTCCGTTCAGGAAACTCAATTCGGAAGCGAGAATGCAAGGCCGCTAAGGGATATTTCGAACTTATCGACCTGGTCGAGCCCCGCGACCAACTACACTATTGCGGTATATTACATCTTTTCAGTATTATAGTATTCATCCTTTCGTTTTGAATCCTTCAGTTACATAACTATAGTTTCAATAACTATATTTTGGTCATGCCTTGAGAATATATAAAAAAAAATTAATTACCGAACACTGGATCGTTATATTCGCATTCTTCGCATCAAAAAACACTTTCGATTTTGAGGGGCATTTCTTTGTAGAAAATTTTGGTGCGGGAATAACCGAATATTACCTCCGTTTTAATTGTTGCAGCCAACGAAAGCTAAGAAGCGTCGCATGACCGCGATTGAAACGAGATCCACGCTTCTTCATTCCTCAGAAACTGCAAAAGGAGTCATCAACGGCTGGATGTCTAGTACGAAGGAGTCTGTAGAGGTCAGTCGAGTATTCCATCTATGAAATCATTACTGTGAGTGTACTGTTCATGTTCTCGAAATGTTTATGGGACCCACGGCCCTCCAGCAGCGCTAATAAAGTTTTTTAAGCGTAATTTGTCTATTTGAGCAACTTATAACTTGTATAATGTTCAGTTAGCTGTCGCGGAACTATTCGTTGACGGCATTCTGCGAAGTGTCTACCCCGACCATGTCGAGCGGATGAAGCAGCTTCTTCTTTCGCGTCATATGCTGCCCGAGAGTGTCGTCCCTTTCGTGTTCCACGATGGGCGAAAGTATGTTTATTATCCTGATTGTAAACAATGAAGTGTGGAATGTAAATGAAAAAAATTGCACTTTTATTCAGATACATTTATTTATTTTTTAATGAAATTTAAATATTTTGTGCAGATTCCTGGTGTTAAATGGACAGCATCGAGTGACTGCCCTGCACCAATTGAATGGCGAATCTGTCAAGAGAGGCGGTACACCATTCTTTGAAGGAAAGGTGTGTTTTATAATGTACAAAAGAACGTCATGTTTTCATTCTCTAGTTAAACCTTCATTCTTTCCAAATGTTAATTTTATTGTAAACATAAGCTTAGACTTTCTTTCCTTTACAGCTCAAGTGCGTCACCGTTAAACTGTCACGAGATGCAGCATCACTCCTTGCACTTAAGTCTGAGAAGAGCGAGAAGGAGTACACCGTGGCGGAAAAAGTTTGTTCTTAATCGTTTCTATTATGAATTGCAGCAGCGTGAAGTCATTAAGACGTCATAAAGCTGATTTTATTCGCTTTTGCCAAACCTCTTTTTAAGTATTGTTGGAATACTGTTTCAGGCATCTCACGTGAGAAGGATGCTGCGCGTTCTAGGACTCTCTCGAGAATCAACTCTTTCTGCGGAAACGACAAGATTCACGGACGCACCAAGGATGCGACTGCTGTCACAAACTGTCCGTTCTACTTTTTTCTTACCTTTTATGTGCTAGAATCTTAATATCCTGGATTACTTCATTGTTTTTTATTCTAATAATTAGAGAACAGCGGAAGGTATGTTCTCGGCTTACAAAAGATGTCACGCAAAAAATTAGTTAGATTTGTCTTTAAAACTATGAACTCGTTTTTGTTCAGGTTCATCTTCTGCTTCCCGCTTCGCAGTATCCTTCTGAGCCGATTATTCGTTTGGCGGACTCGGATGAGGCCATATACAACCCCTTCACAAGAGTCTTGGTGCGTTATTTTCTCATAAACAACAATAGGAAAAGTTCACTTTTTAATTACATATTTGATGCAGTCTCGTGAGTTCGACTACTTCAATAACTTCTCGGTTTGGAAAGTGGTTCTGAAGAAAAGGAAGCATAATACGAGCGCCATCAACGCCCTCCTCTCTGAATTGGCAGACGGCAAGATAGATGCAAGAGAATTCAAGGAGGTAGAATAACTTTTGTATTATTTGCTTCCAAACATATTCAGTTTGCTATCTATTTTTCATATTCCTTTACAGAAGTTGACGCAAACGGAAGAATGCGCCGTACAGCTCCTTCTCTCTCAAGGATACTCTGAAGAAGTTGCGAGCGCCGTTCTAGAAGGCCTAAGCAACAAGGAGGCCTACCGAGGGTTACGGTAGGTGCATTAAAACTTTTTGGATTAAAAGTGTTATTGTGTTAGGCTTAATAGTTTACTTTGACTTTGCTATGATAATTACAACTTTACCCAGACTAATTCGCTCATCACGC
Source organism: Allodiplogaster sudhausi (assembly GCA_945643635.1). NCBI lineage: Eukaryota > Metazoa > Nematoda > Chromadorea > Rhabditida > Diplogasteridae > Allodiplogaster > Allodiplogaster sudhausi. Next base: position 3,406,510 of record CALZFC010000027.1, read on the forward strand.
ATGACAAGACTGGATGGGGCTGAGATTAGAAGAAGATTGCTGATGCCGATTGAGAAGGATCGGGCAAAAAGATCGGAGTTTGGCTCTTGCGCCAGTTTCAAGACTGTCGACATCAACTGCGACTCACCTCCCTTTGCAATTGTCGCCGAGCCTGTTAGTTGTATGAAAATGTAGCTCCAATCTATTTTCTTAATCATTTTTGTATCGCAGGGTGCAAATGTATTCATCGAGGCCATGCTGAAGAGACGATCATGCCTCGTCATTCTGCTCGGCAACGGAAACAGCGCCTTTGATGCTCTGCGCTGTCGTCTAGGAGTCAGCGAGATCCACCAACTGTACCTGTCTCTCACCAAGCAAGTTGGAGGTATCTGCTTCATTTTATTCTCTCTAAATGATCTATAGCCGGATTATTCTGGCTCTTCTGATAAGCATCATTGACATTTTGCAACATATTTAACATTTAGATTACATTCACAACGCCATCCTGCCATTTCGTCTCCTCTTCAAGCTCACGGGCGAACAATACACGCTTCCCAAGATCTGCGAGACATTTCATGTGCGATCGACTCTCTTGTCGATGGTCAGCTTTTTTAACATGTTGTACGAAACTTGTTTTATTAAATATAAGTATTTAATGTTTTAATTGCTTTCACATGAACTACAACGAGAGCAATAGATTGTATTCTAATAGCAATAAAATGAGGCGTCATATCCACCTTACAATGTTCAATTTGTTGGCAGTTTTAGAATGATTCGATAAGCCTCTTCCGGAAGATGTACGCCATGTGTGCGGATGAGGAGAGCCCTAATGCAATCAGTACAAGCTTCTTTGGCCCGATCGAGTCATTCAAGAGTAAGCTCCCTCAATTATATCAATTTGCTAGATTTTTTGTAGTCTTACAATTAATAGAGAGCAAAGTCTCGCGGTCCTTAGTTGATCGTCAGGTTCGTTTAGTAAGTCCAGAATCATATACGGGCACAACATACCGTTTTCATATCGAAACTTTGCAAAGTCTATTTTAGGCTCAGTGGCAATCTTCGCTGTCGCCTCCTCCTCCATTCGAATCGTCGACTCAAATTGTGACGAGTTCGAAGGCGCCTACAGAGCATATCGCCAGAGGCTATCGATTCAAGCTGACGTGGAATCGGATGATGATGTCAGTCGGGATATTGATGATTGATTCATTTGAATTCTTTTTTGACCGTTATATAATTCGTAACTCCACTGATTCATTCCGGTTTTGTTACATAGTTAACACGATTAATAGATCCATTATTATTGTCCGCCTGTGAATTTAATGAATTTAACGGACAATTTGATCTCAATACTGTTATATTCTTTCGAAATATGAATCCTTTCAGTTTTGCCCCCAGTCTTTGCAACATATCTGTAGCAGTTTACCGTATCACTTTAAATCTCATTCCTTTTCGACTATTCCATGCTCCATATTTCTTGTACTATGTTGTAATTGATCCGATCATGAAATTCCACTTTTTGCCAAATTTGACGGTCGTTGAAAATGACGAGCCAGTTTTGACAACCGTCAAAAAGGCTTTGCCAATTTTGATAGCAATAAATTTTGCCAGACTTTTTTGCCACCTGTTTAAACTGCCATGCCATTTCTGCTAGCCGCCAAAATTGGCAAGCTGATTTGCAAATTTTTCACTCTAATATTTTGGCTTGGCAAATTTAGCAGTTGATCAATTCTGGCAGGTTTTCTTGGCAGATTTATCAGCTGGTTTTTTTGGCAAAAAAGCCCACTCCTCCTCGAGAAGATGTGACAAATTTTTCGACCGTTTTCTGTGCCATGTTATTTTAACACTTGTACAATTTTGCCCCGCCCCTTTTGACTCGTTTATTTTTTGGTTAGGCTGTTTTTGCCATTTTAGACAGCTGTTAATTTTGGCATGATCAATATTAATGAATAAACCTTGGTGGCATTCTTGACAATCGTACAAATTGCCGTGGCATAATAATTGGGTTTGAAAACTGGCAAATTTGCTTGCCAAAAATAAAAGCAAAACTGAAAAATGCAGAGAAAAACCAAACTTTTTAATTCACACTGTCTTATATGTAGCATGTTTTTTTGATTTTTAATCAATTACTGATTTTTTTTTCAGAAAAAGTTAAATGTAAAAATTTAAAAACTTAAACGGCGATAAAAAAAATAAGTTTAAAATCTAAGGCTGCCCAAGGCAAGCGTATCTTGATTTATAGTCAAATAGCTTTAGAATTATTAGTTAATTTTTTAAATAAATAAATTTAAAAGCTGAAAGGGCGGGAAATTTAAATTTTATATTACTGATACCGCATAGTAGATGTTCGATGGATGATCGGAGACGCCGCATCCTTCGGAGAAGGAGCGGCAGCACGAGTCGGGGATGTACTGGGTCGGCCGCTTGCGGAGACCTGGCAGGAGGAGCAGCGGTCGCGAGGGGTCGTGCGTCTCGCGCACGAACGGCATCACTGTCTCGCCGTTCGGTGCCTCGCGATGCGTCCAGTCCTCGAAGCCGTCCGAGCCACAGCAACGGCCCTATAATAGGATGATCTCTCTTCCATTCTCTCTCTCCTTCTAAGTTCCCTCTTTCTCTCTCTCTCTCTCTCTCTCTCTCTCTCTATTTTCCAATGCCACCATCGCTCTATAGATATCGGTTTATCTCTCCGGTATCAATGCTCCGAGCCTTGAGCCCGAAAAAACATTAATTATTTAAAAATGATGAATGACATTCGTGGATTCGATACAAATAAACACAAAGGAAATGGTCAGTGAGATAAGAAGAGATATGAATGGGGATGCATGAGCTTTTTAAACTTTCTTTCTTTTTTTTCTTTATTTACGGCGCATAATTAGTAATACTGAAGGAGAAGGATGATGATAAATATACATACATACTATGTAAAATGAGACTGAACAAAAACCTCAATCTGGAGTACGTCGATGGCGCGTCGAATGTCACTGTTGTTCGAGTAGAAGAGAACGTCGTTCGGCAGATGCCGATCGACGTCGTCGTCGGCACGCTGAATTTTTTTTTGAATTTCTTTGGTGAAAATTCGAATTATGGAGCAACTAAAATATATTAGTTATAATTAGGGACAATAAGTTAATATATTTTTTAATGATTTAACTTTTTTTAATACATTGATTCTATGATAACTGTATACTTTATCAATGTGGAAAGTGCGTAAACAAACCTTGGAGTACGAGAAAGACAGGTAGGAGAGCACGACCTGCATAGCGAGAATGACCACCAGGAAGATCATGTACTGGAAATTGATGACATAAACGCATTTTTCGAAAACGCTTTGAGAGACTATCCCACTTGAATGAAGCAACCGGTAGAGAAGAGAGAACAAAGTGTTGGAGTATACGGACTAGAATTAGAGAGAGAGAGAGGAATTTAAGAAATGAACGAGAGAAAGGGAGAGAGAGAGACGGGAGAGAAGGAGAGAAAGGATGAGAAAGAGAGAAAGGGTGAGAAAGAGGGAGAGGAAGAGAGTGAGAAAGAGAGAGAGCGAGAGTGAGAGAGAGCGAGATTCCAATATTCCTAACACAAGTGAGCGCGCATCGGCTGCTGGCTGCGGCGCACGAGAGGCAGCCATTGACGAGGATGAGGACGCCGGCGCCCGCCATGAGCTGCACGCACGTCGTGTAGGCATGCGAGTGGAGAAGGGGCACGTAGTCAGAGCGGAGGATGTACAGGTAGCACGAGATCAGCAGGAAGAGAACGCCGCACATCTGAGAGAGAGAGAGAGAGAGAGAAAATGAGGGAGAGAGAAAGAGAGGAGGGAGAGAGGGAGCGAGAGAAAGAGAGTGAGAGACATTTTAAGAGGCTTTCAATGGAGCTTAAAAGCTACACTCTATGTCACATCACTTTTATTTTCTCTACGAACTGAACGCATGACAGTCTTTCGATTGGAATATAATTGTTTTTTTACTGTCAGGCTTATATTCCTCAGAGAATTTTAACGCGAATAGTATTTTCGCGCTGGCGGCTTTGCTATCGAGCAATGCGAATTTGGCTTGATAAGATCGCTCTCACGAACATTGAAGTATCTCATTCTTTTGAGTGCCTGAGACTTGCCTGGAACGCCAGCCACATGTTCCATTCAACGTCCGTCTAGCCTCGGCAACAGGCGGATGATCGGCAGGAAGCAGGTAAGCCTAGCAGGTGGCAGGAAGAGAGAGGATGTGGGAGGGAGAGAGAGTGAGGGAGAGCGAGAGAGAGAGTCGATCACCAGTCACCGGGCAACACTGGTAATCGGATAGCGCCTCTTGATGTTCTGTTGATGTGACAAGGCGGCTTCATCTTCTCTCTCACAATCAGAAGACGCGACACAACTCGGAAGGGTGGCTGGCGGCGAACGCTTCTCAGTCAGTTACTAATTAGCAGTAAAGAGGAGTCTTGATGGACCCGGATGATGGCAACCAGAGAGAGCCACGCAGAACAGGCTATTGCCGAGCCGGGCGGGGGGGATGGGAGGAATAAGAGACTCCAAAGGCGGGCGAAGAGTCTCTGGAGAAGGAGCCGGCGACAATTCGGACTCGTGCCTGACAGCAGCAGAGAGTGTGTTCCTGTGGCAGAACAGACTGCTCATCTGCCACACTCGGATGTATGGAGCTGAGACTTCTTCTCTCTCTCTCTCTCGCTCTCTCTCTCTAGCTCTCTCTCTCTCTCTGTTTCTCTCTCTCTCTCTTCCTGTTGCTCTCTTCATTCTCCTCCCGGCCTCTATTTCCATTCTCTCTGCTCTTCTCTCTCTCTCTTCTCTCTTCTCTCTCTCTCTCTCTCTCTCTCTCTCTCTCTGTCTCCTCGTCCTATCGTGCCAGAGCTTCATCTCTCCCCCTAGTCCCTTCGGTCGTTTTCGACTTTCACGTTTTCCCTCCCTTCCAAGACTTGGCGCTCCTCCCCTTGGCCATATCTTGACATGACCGATTCTCTCTAGCCTCCTCCCTATCCCGTTGATGGATGTTGGCAAGGAGGGATTACATGACTTGGCTCCATTCCAGGGAGGGAGAGGTAGTGAGACGTTGAGAGAGAGAGAGAGAAATAGAGAGAGAGATAGAGATAGAGAGAGGGAAGGAAGAGAAAGAAAGAGAGAGAGAGACAGAGAGAGAGACAGAGAGAGAGCGTGAGAGAGAAAGAGCGAGAGAGAAAGTTAAGGGGAACAAGCCAATATCACGCTGCTGAACACGCGAAAGCGATGGCAAAAAAGCCAATGTCTCTTCGACTCTCTCTCATTTTTTTTGGTCATGTACTAAATGTTGACTAAATGTTCCTGCATTCTCAATGTATCTCTCAGTCTCTCTTTCACTCTCTCTTTCTCTCTCTCCTCTCTCTCTCTCTTTCTCTTTCTCTCTCCTCTCTCTCCCTTTCTTTTTCTCTCTCCCTCCTCTCTCTCTTTATCTTTCTCTTTCTCTCTCTCTTCTCTCTCTCTCTCTTTCTCTAGTTGTCTCTCCTATCTCATACATTCCAGAACACCACGACGCCATTGAAGTCGCTTCCTCTTTTTTCTCTCTCTCTCCTTCAAATGAGTCTCAGTCCTTGCTCTCTGACGATCTCTTGAATGCCAACTTTCGCGCGCAAATTATTCACAATCTCGCCGCCCCCCCCCTCTCTTTTCTGCTCTCTCCGAACTTAATCTTCTTTCTTTTCATCTTTACAGCGGATAGTTTCTGCATTTTGCAGAGAGAAGTGAATGTTCTTTGAAAGGGAGAAAGAAAGCGAGAAGAATGGGATCAGTTTCATTCTCTACTCAAATTTCTGCTGAAAAGAGCAATCCTATTCTTTTTCTTATTCTTCTTCTTCTTCTTTTTGTGCTCAAACATCAAAGTTTGTGTCTCTATTCGGATCCGGATACGAGACACACTCGCGGAGTGTTCATATTGTTGTGGCCCTTTTGACCGCCGCTGCAGCAGCGGCGTCTCATCTTCCGGCGTATTCATTCAGAACGAAGGATCTCTCGGGTTGTCTCGAAGAGTTCTTCCTCGCCTTCCTCCCCCCTCCCTCTCCCCTGCACCAATCCAATTCCCCAATTGCCCTCTGTAATCACGTCTTCGTCAGACAGCTACATAAGGTGACTAAAATGGCGGCGCGTAATCTAATTTGGAAATGCGTTTCGAAGCATACGCGCATTTTCAAGAAAAAATAAATGATTATTGATTTATATGTAAGTTTCTAAATAAAATATATAAACAGATAAATAAATGAATAAGGTAAACAAATAAATAAAAAGTAAAAAAATAAACAAACATATGTGAGCAGCACGGCGAGCGTGTGGACATAGTAGACAAAGGGCCGTTGGCAGCAGCCATCCTTTGGTCTCCTTCCTGGCTTCTTCTGCTTAGCCTGCTTGGCCTTGCGCCTCTCTCGCTCGGCCCACTTCTGACTGGCCGTGGTCGAGGAGCCGGTCAGCGGCTTCCGTGACGACGTCGCTTCTTCTTCGTCGAAGAAGCTGCGCGGGGAGTGGCCATCCGAGAAGCTGATACTGAAAATTATTAATAAAAATAATGAATTAATTAGTCAAATAAATAAATTAATCAAGTTATAATTTAACAGGACACGTCCGAGAAGCGGATACTCAAATAATTTTAACATAGTAATCATTAATTGGGTTGCACTTTAGCTTGATTTACTTAAATATGAACATATTTCCATGTGTCTGCTATAGTTTATTCACTTCTTTTTGTTGTTTGAGGAGCCGAGGTATGCAAATACATAATGACTGTGTTGGCGTTCTATGAATTTGGAATGTTTTGTACTTTATTGCAAAAAGAAAATTTCTGTGGACTCCTTTTGTGCAAAAGTCATACGTGAAGAAGCATTTCAAGAACTGGCTGCCCATGTATTGAAAGAGTACTCGACAGGCAATCATCTTTCCATGTTACTTTGGACGATTGTGCGCACGAGAGATAAGCAAGTTCAAATCTTCTGAAAGCGTGAAGAGAGAGAGAGAGAGAGAGAGAGAGAGAAAGAGGAAGGGAGAGATGGATAATGAGAGAGAGAGAACGAGAGAGAAAGAAAGAGAGCAGATAAGCGCCCCGCTCACTCAGCTGTCATGTCAAACTTCTTCGACATGTCCTCCTTTTTTCAGCCGGGTTTTTTTTCGTACCCAACTAACATACATAAGAAGCGGCACTTGGTGCCATCCCTGGGGAACAGGGCGCACACGAAAACTGACGACTACATACATATTCCGGCGATTGTGAATTGTGCGCGTATTCGAAACGAGCCTTTAAAATGCGCACTACGTTTTCATTTTGTGATCTTCTGGCATGGAGAGAATGAAGGGCTTAAAAGGGTACCCGCAGTGCAGAAAATGCTATTGAATCTATGATGCACAATTCAGACGATTTGGCAGCGGGAGCACTTTTCACTGAAATTAAGCAATATGTTAAAAAGAGTGCAAAGTCGCATTTTTTTTAGAGAAGCGACTAGAATGGTCAGGGAAATTTATTGAAATATGTAGATTATGGTTGAGCGAAGAGCTCCTTTAAAAGGGCCTTAAGTTGCCTTAATCTCAAATCCTTTTATTGATGTAGACTGGAGCCTTAATTTGCATTAATCTTAAATCCATTGATTGATCTCGACTAACGTGAGTCTATCGGGCGGTGGCGGGATGCCGAATTCATTGGAGAAGCCGTTCTTGTTGCCGTTCACTGCGCCGGCCGCTTGCTTCTTCTTGGCCATCTCCGACAAAAGTGCTCTTGGTGGTGATGACGTCACCGCCACGAAAGCCTCATGGTCAGCATTTCTACTTCTTTCCACGTCGTTCGCCAACAGCTCACTTCCCTTGCCACTTGGTCGTGTTCCTCCTATAGGAAAGGTGATGTGATAGATTTATTGATAATCATGTATCAATTCGATGATATGTATGTATGTATGTATGTATATATATATATATATATATATATATATATATATATATATATATATATATAGCATGATTGCTACTTCAAAGCGATGCGTATTGCCCGTGAATATGGCTATCAAATGCTTCTATGCGAATGGAAAGAAAAATAACCAACGACAAAAAAAACAACGTTCTGTGTATCTCTGGTAATCATGCATAGACGCGATTTCTTTTCGTAACCATAGCAAGGTGGATAAATGATAGCATTTTGGTAGCTATAAAAGCTTTTAAAAAAGGCCTCACGATCCCGACCGGAAACATCTCCTCATTTGTATGCATGTACTTGATCAAGGAAGAGACCATCTCGATGTGTTCAAGTGGTCTTTTTTTTGTTTCCCTCTCCGGCTTGTTCTCTCGCTCTCTCACTCACTCTTTCTCTCTCTCTCTGCCCCCTCGCTCTCTCTCTCTCTCTCTCTTGCTATGATTATTCCTCTTTTTTTCCTCTTTTAACTGGCTCTCCCACAATCTCTCATTAGCCTCTTTTTATCTCTCTCTCTCTCCTCGCTCTTATCAATACCCTCCAAATTTTCCTCTTCTTGATTTCTTTACTCCACAGCTCTCAAACATCAAATCTCACCTCTCTGCCTGCCGTACTCTCTATGACGACCTATTTACATCTCTCTTTCACTCTTTATCTCTCCTCTCAATCTCTCTCTCTCTCTCTCTTTCTCTCTCTCTCTCTCTCCCTCTCTCTCTCTCTCACTCGAACACTCTAGTTTTTGTACCTTCGCGGAAATGCGCTCGCCTCTCGTTCGCGCCCTCTGTCCACTTCAGAGGGCCCAGGCACTTCTCACGATGGAGAGCTCTCTCTCGCTGTCTCTCTCTCTCTCGCTGTCTTTCTCTCTCTTCTTTCTCGCTCTCTCTCTTACTCTTTCTCTCTCTCTCTCTCTCTTTCTCTCTTTCTCTCTCTGATAAGCTTATAGCTAGGCGCTAGTGCGGCGCGTGGCACTGGGAGGCAGCTGAAGCAAAAACATAATAAAATAAGCACCAACGAAAAGCAAACAAACAAAAAAACACGTAGTTAAATGTAAATTTGTTAAGAAAACAATTGAAGAGATTAATTATAAATGTAAAGAAAGATATGCTCTCTTCGCGGTTGACCTTGGGCAGTTTAGATTCAAGAAAAGAGTGGAATGAGAACATATTGTTGACTGTACGTCATACTTTTTGTCCCTTCTCCTATGTCAGCCATGACTTATGGCGAGCAATTTTGGATTGTCCATCTGTGCATACAAACACGAAGAATGTCAATTTCATATGGCAATCAAAGAAGGACATTTACATACATATTGAAGGGGATCTGAAAGACCACTCGCTTGTAAGGTGGAGGAAAATTATAGTGACAACGGAAGAAGAATGAGAGTAAAGGAAGAGTAAGTATGTATGTATGTAAATGAAGATATAAGAGAGTGAGAGAGAGATAGTAAGAGAGAAAGTGAGAAAGAGACAGAGAGAGAGAGATAGAGAAAGAGATAGAGAGAGAGAGGAATAGAGTGAATAAGAGAGGGACGGAGCAAGAGAGAGAGAGAGAGAGAGTAAGAGAGAAAGTGATAAAGAGAGAGAGAGAGAGAAAGAAAAGTACTGGGAGCACAAAAAAAAGATTGCCTTTTGCCGACTGCGTCAATTAGTACTCTCACTCAGGAGAGCGAACAGGGGCAGAGCATGAAAAAGAGCACAGAAAAGAGATCCATGCTAATGCATCTTTTCCATCTTCTATGGCCAGGCACTAATTGCTCTTTGCCATGATGGAAGTTTGAAGGTAAATGGCGTGAGCTTTTTTTTTTTTTTTTTTTAAATAGAATGCAATTTTTCTGAACTCCTTGCTCATTTGTCATTTTCCTACCCCTTCGAGGACACTTCTAATTGTGTTTGCAATATATGTATAAGATTAAAGTTTTTTTTATAAGGCTCATAGGAAACATAAAGGTAAATACAATTAACGCGCTTGTTTGGCGAATTTTCGAGAAGTAAGTAAGTTTTTTTTTAAGTTTTTGATCTACAAAGTAAGTGCGGCTTTAATGAAAGGATACTAAGTAAAGAGCACCATGGAAAGATATGGAACGTTTCACGGAGCGGAGCAGAGATAAAATGATAAAAGTCGGGAAAGGGGAGAAGGTCGGGACGGGGATGCAAAGAAATGTTCGGAGTTGCCATGTGATGAATAAAAAGAGAACGAGTGGGAATGGAGAAGGGAAGATTGGAAATGGAAGTGAAAGTGGAAAGAGGAAAAGAAAACATAATCATTTGCGCAGTGTTGTGAGAGAGGATGTGATCAGTTTATGAAATGGATGTACGAGGGAGAAAGAGGTAGAGAGAAAGAGAGAGAGAGAGAGAGAGAGAGAGAGAGAGAGAGAGCTGAATACACTAAGATCTGAGATTGCCTGATTGATAGAGGGAGAGTGTGCATGAGAGAACATCGAGGAAAGTTTGTGAGAACGATAAGATTAAAGAGAAAGCCGGAGCGAGCGTGAGAGAGAGAGTGAGGTGAGAGAGAGCGAGAGTGAGACTGAGACTGAGAGTGCGAGAGAGTGAGAGAGAGCGCGAGAGAAAGAGAGAGAGAGAGAGCAGGATAGAAACCTGACCAAGTGTGCGCGCATTAAGTTGGTGACAGCCGAGAGCCGGACAACTGATTGGCACTTCCCGCTCAATGTATCGAAGTGATAGAAGGCAACTTGCTAGCCATAGCAATAAGATGATACAACCGAGTGAGCAGAGAGAAATGACAAGCTTGAGAAAGAGAGAAAGAGAGAGACAGAGAGAGAGAGAGAGAGATAGAGAGTGCTTGAGAAAGTAAAAGAGAGAAACTAGCGATAGAGTGCATGGGACCATTGAGAACAAGAGAGGGAGAGAGAGGGCGAGAGTAAGAAAAGAAAGAGGATGAGTGATAGAGAGAGAGAGAGAGATTAGAGAAAGAGGGCAGCAGAGAAAGAGAGATACTGCAGACAACCTCATCTCACATACGCACAACTCACTCACTCACTGCTGACATACACAGATTGGCCATGATCGCGAAATGATAGAGAATCTTGCATAACAGGGAAGAGAAGAAGAAGAAGCCATGGCTTGTGTAAGCATGGCGCGCGTTTGCATTGTTTCTCTTTTTCTCTGTTTCTCTCTTTCTCTCTTTCACTCTTTCTCTCTTTCTTTCCACCATTTGCGAGAGAGCAAGCAAGAGAGAAGAGGCGGAGGGGGAGAAGGGACAAAAAACAAATAATAATACAACAAAAGACAGACCACGAGAATCATGGACAAGACGAGAAAAAGCACCAGCTGCAGGCATGTGATAGCCTTTTTGGGAGAACAAGGGAGAGACAGAGAGGGGAGAGAGAGAAGAGAGAGAGAGAGAGAGAGAGAGAGAGAGAGAGAGAAGAACAACAGTGAAATGGTAGCAATGCGAGAAATGTACTTTACCATTAGGAAAAGAAATATCAGGGCTGAATAAACATTTAAATGAGGGAACAGAGAATATATTTATTTATATATTTCTCCTATATAAATATAAGGAATTCGTAGGCATGTGCATTCGAAGTGTTTTTTGTTGCTCTTACTGGGCCTTCACATTGGCTGAGTAATCGCACTCTCTCTATCTTTATCTTTCTCTCTCTATCTCTTCCTTTCTTACTCTCAATCTATCTTCCTCCCTCTCTTTCCTCCCCTACTCTCTCTCTCCCTCCGTCTCTCTCTGTTTATGAATATGGAGTGGCCCTGGGGGGTGATTACGATGTTCTTCGGGAATTTTCCATCTCCACCCACTCCCCTTATTCATTTTCTTCTTTCTCCCATTGCCGCTCATTCCTTTTTGGGGCTACTCATCTCTCTCTCTCTCACCCTCTCAATCTCTCTTTCTCTATCTCTTTCTCTCCGTCTCTCTCTCTATCTCTCACCCTCTCTCTCTCTCACTTCGTACCCATCGGCATTCTTCTAAAAAGATCTTAACCGCAGGAGGTCACGCAACTTCGACCTATTTGGATGGGGAGAGTACGGAATGATGGGCAGGGGCATCTGTCCGCAAGATGTGCGGGATCTAACTAGGTATGCATGTTTGTGCGAGAGAGAGAGAGAGGGAGAGAGAGAGAGGGAGAGAGAGAGGGAGAGAGAGAGAGCAGAAAAGAGAAAGAGAGGGAGAATGAAAGAGATGAAAATGAACGTTGCGAGCGGTTGACACTAAGTAAAGAATAGAGAAGAGGTTGGAGAGAAAGAAACAGGCGATATAAATGTAGAATACGATGCTGCGACTAATAGAAAACTAAATCAGAGAGTAATATATAAGGAAAGCAGAAAAAAATGTGGTAGCTATGGGAAGAGAATGACAGAAAGAGAGAGAGAGAGAGAGAGAGAGAGAGAGAGAGAGAGAAAGAGGAGAGAGAGAAAGAGGGGGAGAGAGATAAAGAGGGAGAAAGAGAGAGAACGGAAATGGTAGAATAGGAATAATGGCCTGATCAGCGATTTATGATGATGCATAAAAGACATGGCTATTAGAAAATGTGTTCATAATTGAAGGAAATTCAACTTTGCTCGAAAGCAACATATAATAAACATCCTCTTAAGAGAGCCTCTCTGTAAGGATCAAGCAGCCTTCCATGGGGGCCTGCCCCGGGGGAAAGTGTCGGATTTTGATAATCAAATTTTATTGGGGAGTACCCATACGTACAATAAAGAAAATTTGGTGGTCAATTTTGTTATAAAATTTTTTTCATTGACTGGGCATGCAATAGTATGTAAAATGTTTAAGTCCATATAACTTTCTTTAAACTTAATATTTTTCATTTTATTTATTTTTTTCGTTGTGTATTCAGAAAGCGCACAAAAAAGTAATTGATGACTTTCTGAAAAAGTTTCATTATTAGCAAGTTTTATGCATTTTTAATTTTTTTTCAAAAATCGGTTTTTTGAGCACATCGTCTATTTGACAGTCCGGTTCCAGGCTGGAGAATAGCGGAGATGAAAGAGGAGAACAAATGACACAAGATATGTTTTTATGAAGAAAATCGAAGGATATATATGTTTTCGAATTTTGACCTGAACTTGCATTTTCGCTGATTGAGATAAATCAGTGTAACTTTTTTTAAAGTCTTGATTTTTAAGCAATTTTTATCTCATCGAATTGGCCATTAAATTCTCTCTTAGAAAAGTATAGAACCAATCTGCCTAATGTTACCCTTGAGCTTATAAAAAAATTTTCTCTTTTCTGAACAAAAATTAATTGGGTAATAACTACTGAGAACCAAATTAATGGGCCATTGTGATATCAGGCTGAACCAATCAAACATATTATTAGATAGAACGAAGAATTCTGTATACAATAGCCTTGTTTCATGAGATTTCAAAAATATATATATATTTACTTTTTACGAACAATAGCGGAAAATTTCCAGCGTCGATCCAGCCGGTAAATCAAGTCGAAAACTGAAAGGTGCATGTGTATGTCACAAATCATGTTATATGGTGTTTTTTTATGAGCAAAAAGAATAATTTCATCGAAAGCCGTTTCATTTAATCTTTATTCGTTTGTTTTTTTTTTTCAAAAAAAAAAATTTTTTTTTACTAATTTTATTTACTTTATTTGTTGCCAATCCAATATC
>CALZFC010000027.1:3425000-3465000 GCA_945643635.1 Allodiplogaster sudhausi
GAGATGATTGTGAGTTTAGATATCCGATGGGATAGTAGTGGAGAGAAAGATAAATTGAGAGAGAGAGAAGATTGAGAGAGATAAGAGGGAGATGGGGAAAATGAAGGGAGAAAAAAGAGTGCACTGAAGAGTGTACATATGCCAAGGGCATATGTACACTCTTCAGTGCACTCTTTTTTCTCCCTTCATTTTCCCCATCAAATGGCTGAGAAGTCCTGCAGCCGGCTCGCCTTTCGTCCTGCGCCACTATCTCTCTCTCTCTCTCTCTCTCTCTCTCTTCTCTCTTTCTCTCTCTCACTTCTCTCTCTCCCTGTCTTTCTCTCTGTCTCTCTCTCGCCCTCTCTGTCTCTCCCTCTGTCTCTCTCTAATTCTCCCGCCCTTTTTTTGTCCACCTTCCCCACTCCTTTAGTTCATGGATGGCGTGTGATGTCGACTGATACAACATGAGTCATCCGATATAACAACGTCTTTTTTCGATTTCTGTTTTTCTCTGCCCGTTTTTCGCTCTCTCGTTTTTCTCTCTTTCTGATATGTTATCTCCACTTGCAGAAGTACTTTATCTCTCTCTCTCTCTCTCTCTCTCTCTCTCTCTCTTTCTCTCTTTCACTTTCACCATCTTTTTTCTCTCTGTTTCTCCCTTCTCTCCCTCTTTGTCTCTCTCTCTCTCTCTCTCTCTCTTTCTCTTCGCCATCTTTTTTTCTCTCTATTTCTACCTTCTCTCTCTCTCTCTCCCTTTCTCTTCTACCTTGTCACTCTGCTCATACCTTTGACTCCCAGTCTCCCAGATGTAGTCACCCGGGAGGACCCACCTCCGTATCTGTTTCGCGGCTTCGCTGTCATGCGACGAGCACAACAGGACACGGGAGTCACTCTCGGAGACAAACAAGAGGGAGCTTGGCTTCTAAGGGAGGGAATGGCGAGAGAGAGAGACAGAGACAGAGACAGAGGGAGAGAGACCAAGAGAGAGGGAGAGAGATTTAGACAGAAAAAAGAGAGCGAGAGAAAGAGGGAGAGTCAGAGAGAGAAAATATGAAGACGAGATATGCTAGCGTCATTCTATAGAACAATGCTGACAGGCAAGGAAAAGAGTGGAGAAGAGAGAAGTTCTCTTATAGAACTTTCATAGAACATGGTTGGACGAGAAGAGGAGTAGAGATAGAGAGAGAAAGAGAGGAAGAGAGAGAGGTTGAGAGAGAGAAAGAATGAGAGAGAGAGGAAGAGAGAGAGAGAGAGAAATAGAGAAAGAGAGGGAGAGAGAGAGAAAGAGAGAGGGAGGGGGTAAAGCAACTCTTATTTGAAAGTCGCCTAACAACAATGCACAGTTGTGACCACTGTTACAGTGGAATATGTGGTCAACAAACTATGCATGCCTTTGCATCCAGTCAGTATTTAACAGTGATTTTCAATCTGTATCTTTTTGTTCTCTTATCCCTCGCCCTCTCGTTCTTTCTCTCTGTCTTTCTATTTCTATCTCTCGCTCTGTCTCTCTTTCTCGCTCTCTCTCTCTCTCTCTCTCTCTCTCTCTTTCACCCTCTTCTTCTTTCTATCCGATCGCTTCCCATGCTACCCTTATTTCAAAGCTTCTCATATGTAAATGAGAAAAGAAATAAGATGCAAAAGCAAGTGTGATTGTGAGATGGATCAGTGAAGTCTCCGGAACGCAAGAGCATCTTTAAGAGGTCATCATGATATCTTCTTCCTTCTCTGTTCTCGAGAACCTCTACAAATTGCACTTACTCTCGCGTTATTGGAATGAGAGAAGATTCTGGATCTTCAAGGTAGTGGCATCTAAGAGAAACAACCGGATTTGCGTTATCAAAGCTTCAGCACAAAAGCCAAAGTGTTATCCAAAGATACAGTACAAAACATACGTAGAGAAGATTTATGTATATACATATACATATTTTTATACAATTTCATTGATTGGCAGTCAAACTCGCCTGTTTTTTTCATTAAGGAAAATATAGTGTCAGATTTTGTTGTTTCACGGTAATTCGGTGGATTTAGGTTCTGCCACAACCCTACAAACCAAGCGTAGTCGTTTGAGAGTTTCCACTCGTTTCCAATTCTTACCCTTTCCAACCTCCAACCATTGGTCCAACCGTTTAATTTCCTTCCCCTTCCAACCGCCAACCATGGGTCCAACCGTGTGTAGCCTAGTCCACCGCTTTATTATAAACCGACCAACGAATTAACAAAGAAGATATCCAATGTAACCAATCGAGTCTCTCAGACGATATATGTACATAAGAAGGGCGGAGCCAAAGAGAGATAGAGATATTGACACCTATTGTCGATACAACTGGTTACCCATTTCGGTGTGAAAGAATAGAAGAATCAACTCAGGACAACAATATCAATGCAACTTAGAGAGACACAACTATTACTCGAGCTATTCCCGTTTTAAATGGAATTATTGGGAGGAGCTATGCGAAAACAAATCAGGGTTCGTGAACGTCGTCATTAGAGGGTTCGTGAACTCAACCGGGGACGCAGCGTCGGAGTGTCGATACTCACATGGCCGCCGGTTGCTCGCGTCCTCCAGCAACCATCAAGAAAGAGAGATCTCCCTCGCCTGCAATATAAAGGCATGTATGTAGGCGTAAAAGACGACTAACAAAGAGAAGAGATATAGGAGAAACAAGTCTACTAGAGAGGTACATTTTTATGTGAAGAAAAAAAACAAAAATTCTAACCTGGAGCACCAGCGTCTCGATGGCGTGGTGTCATTCGTGTGGGTTTTCTGTCCTGGTCTGCAAGTTCCTCTTCTCTCCACACAAGAAAATAAAGCGTTGAGAACGCGTTTTGGCCATATCGTTGGGGTTGAAAGCGTTGAGAATGACGCTTTTAGAGGCGCCTCGGCCGACTTTTTGGAAAGCGTAGACCCCCCAACGCTTTTCAGGTTTGCAAAGCGTTGATCGCAACGATTTTCAGCTTTGCAAAGCGTTGATCGCAACGCTTTTCATTGCAAAGCGTTGCGGAGTACGCTTCCCAAAATTATCTGCGATCGGCTTCTCTCTTCATTACCACTATCATTCGCACTTTCTCTCTCTCTCTCTCTCTCTCTCTCTCTCTCTCTTCACTGTCTCTCTCACTCTCTTTCACTTTCTCTTCACTGTCTCTCTCGTTCTCTCTCTCTCTCTCTGTCTCTCTCTTCACTGTCTCTCTTATTTAACAGGTTGTTAACTCTTCCACTTTGTCTAACATTCGTCGTGTTAATGATTTGGAAAAGAAAAAAAACATTTAGTCACATTAATGGAGATTGAAAGCTTTTGGGTTTTGGAAAGCGTTAGAAATACTCTGCGGCCGGAAAATTGTTTTCTGATAAGTATTGAAATCATATGACACACTAAATATGTATTTAATTTCGTGATATTTTTTGGTCTCCAACTCTTTTAGTTTTGTTTATATTGTTAATTTGACGTAGCTGAATAAGCTACTCACTTCCTCTTTCATCTTCGATTCGACAAGGAAGTCGCTGACCTTTGGGGCTTTCTCTGTCTGCTCATGCAAGTTCCGACCTACGCGCCAAAATCGAATACGGCAAATGTGTTAGCAAGGCGGATCAATACCCTCTTTTCGTCTGGTACAGTGAATGGAGCCTAGTTATACAGCGAAATTGTACAGTGAAGGATAGAAATCGTGGCCTTCTCACTTATTTCTATTTTGCTAATTTTAACTTTGTTGACTATCTTATATTCTATGTGCTTTGCTTTAGAATTCACTCATCGTGGAAGGGTTGAACTTTTACCTCGTACGAATTAATCCTCGCTCAGTTTTTCTGTCTACTAGTCGTTGTTTGACTAATTTCTGTAAAAAATTCCTTGTTCTTTTTGACCTATATTTATTCTATTTCAGAAAAAAATGCCGTTGTTAGATGTGTACCGGGTTTTAAATCTGTGAATAAGTCTCCCTATGCTTGTAAATGTTGCATTCTTGTTCTGTTTGAAGGATTGTTATTTCCTGTACTCACACAAAAATAAACTGTAATATCGAGCTTGAGTCGTAAGGGCTTGAAAATTTTATTCCCTACAATCACTTTCTTCAATTTTTTTTTCAATTTATACGGTGTAACATGGAACACTAGATGTAACACACGTGGTAAAATGAGAAGTAAAAAGAGAAGAAAAGAAAAGAAATAATAATGGAAACTAAGACGAAGACATATGTTTTTTTTTTCGTTATATTCTTCGTCGCCTAACATAACCACTGTTTACTCACTCTCTTCCTCTGTCTCTCTCTCTCTTTCTCTCTCTCTTCCTCTGTCTCTCTCTCTCTCTCTCTCTCTCGCTCTCTCTCTCTCTCTCTCTGTCTCTCGGCACTGCATGCTGATCGATCGCATCCGACCCCACTTGAAATGCTGTATCCATCTGTCTTTCCTTCTCTCGCCTTCTTCTCTCTCTCGCCTTCTTTCTCTCTCTCTCTCTCTCTCTCTCTCTCTCTCCTTCTCTCTCTTTCTCTGTCTGTCGTTCTCTGTGCCTGTCTCTGTCTCTCTCTCTCTCTCTCTCTTTGTCTCTCTCTCTCTCCCTCTCCGCAGTGAGCAAGACAATGAGTGCATGTATAATCGCAAAGTATTTCGCTCATTAGCACACATTCAGCAACTATTACTATGCAAATTACCGTTCTCACGCATCTCAAACAACTTACAATTAACAGGCTGTGAATGAAGGCGAAACACAAATCTTCCACTTTGTTTTACATTTGTAGTGTTAATTATTCGAAAAAACATTTAGTATCATTAATAGACATGGACAGAGGGAGAAGAAAAGAGATGAGAGAGAAAGAGAGGCGAGAGAACGAAAGAGAGATGAGAGAGAGAAAGAAAGATGAGAGAGAGAGAGAAGAACATCTGTGCACAAATGACCTGGGGGGGCCCTATCACTAGGTTATCCAATGCCGGAAGGTTCTTGGGTGGGTTGGTGGCCTGGTGGTTAACGTGGGAAAATTGCGCGCGGGGGGTGGTGGTTCGGGTTCGGTCAGGAGCAAAATGTCTTTCTCTCTCTCTCTCTGTCTACCTCTAGGTTCAAGCGACGACAACGACTCCCTACATCGCAACGGATAACAGGTTAGCTAATTAATCGACTTTTGCGAACTTTATTTTAGTTTTATTCTATTTAACTGTTGTTTTGGTCACAGAAGGGCCGAAAACAGTTAAATATGCTGTTCGCAAAAGTGAGATAATTAGCAAAACCTGATCCGGAGGATGGTGGAGGCAGAGACGATAGAAGAGAGAGAGAGAGAGAGAGGGAGAGAGAGAGATAGAGAGAGAGAGAGTGATAAATGAGCGAGAATTAGGCGGTGGACGGTGCAGGTGCGATGATGAGACGAAAGCGTTAGTCTCAACGCTTTGCCCTCACCGAGGGCTTCTAACGCTTTCTTACCCAACGCTTTCAAACCAACGCTTTGAAATGACCCGATTCCTACGGTCCTAACCGTTAGGATTTTCTATGACGATTCAAACCGTAGCCAAAAGCGTAGTTTTCAACGCTTTCTTTTCTTGTGTGTCTTCCCGCCATCGCCTACTCGGCTTCTTCCATCTCAGTGTTTGTTGTAGTAGTCGAAGGCCTCTTCGAACTCTTCTCGTCCTCAATCGTTCATGCTGGCGATTGCTCCTTCAAAGCACATTCCTTTTGCGACATATACATATTTTACTAATTGTAAAGTAGCAGCGTTATCTATGCATTTAGATATTTAGCGAAAGAAAGCGAAAAGAAGATTTAATTCCACAAGGATTTATTACATCAATCGGAAAATCGAGAAAGGCATGAATTGAAGAAACGAATTAAGAGAGGAAGACTTTCTAAGCAATCCTGACCCTGTTATAAATGAGCAGCAGCTCTGCGAGAGAAGCATCCTCTCCGACAAGCCCGGGAAATGCGTAAATGCGTCCTGTCTGTAAAGTTTAATCACATGTATAAGTATATTATGTAAGTAGGAGAAAGTGCTTAAAATAACAAATCGCACAGTCTCCATCATTTGCGTCAGCAGCGCTCTTGAGTAACTATATTTTGATTTTTAATGTCACTACTATAACTCATGTCCATAAATCACAGGTCGTGCACGGATGGCCGAGTGGTCTAAGGCGCCAGACTCAAGCGATCACGCTTCGTACGAGCAGAGTACGGTTCCGGTTGGGCGTTCTGGTACCCGAAAGGGTGCGTGGGTTCGAACCCCACTCCGTGCAAATATTTTGAACAATTTGTTTTGTGAAGTGCATAGTAAACAAGCGCCTCTCTCTGCCTCTGTTTATCTCTCTCTTGAGCAACTATATTTTGATTTTTAATGTCACTACTATAACTCATGTCCATAAATCACAGGACGTGGACGGATGGCCGAGTGGTCTAAGGCGCCAGACTCAAGCGATCACGCTTCGTACGAGCAGAGTACGGTTCCGGTTGGGCGTTCTGGTACCCGAAAGGGTGCGTGGGTTCGAACCCCACTCCGTGCAAATATTTTGAACAATTTGTTTTGTGAAGTGCATAGTAAACAAGCGCCTCTCTCTGCCTCTGTTTATCTCTCATTCTACCTCTCGCTGCAACAAGCCCTAGAGAAATTAAATTTTAATTCTTAATTTTACAAATGCAATCTTTCTCTCTGCTTCTCCCTCTCTCTCTGCCTCACTATCTGTCTCTCTGCCTCCCTTTCTCTCTGCCTCTCGCTCTCTCTGCCTCCCTTTCTCTCTGCCTCTCGGTCTCTCTGCCTCCCTTTCTCTCTGCCTCTCTCTCCTGCTGCCTTTCTATATCTCTCATACTCCCTCGCTGCCAATCGCTATTGAGTAACTAACTTTTGATTCATAATGTTTCCAACAGTATAATTTGCATATTCAAATTATAATGTTCACGGATGGCCGAGTGGTCTAAGGCGCCAGAGTCAAGCGTTCACGATTCGTACGAACAGAGTACGGTTCCGGAAAGGGTGCGTGGGTTCGAACCCCACTCCGTGCAAATATTTTGGATGCGGTGGACGTTTGATCGTATAAAGGCGTAAGGGGTCGACCAAATAATTTTTTTAAAGATATAATTGCTCCAAGGTTTTATGAAAACTTTTCTTAACCTGATGTCAATGTTTTCAAGATGATTCCATATAAATCAAGGCGGGCTCTGAAGATGGGGGCTCCGTTTATGGGAGCAGTCCTGATCTGAAAATATTAGCTAATTATATACATATGCTCATTTGTATTCGCGAAGAAGCAATTGATATAGGCAATCGCGACTAAAATAGGCATCTGTGGTACGAAGTTTATGGAGGAAAGATGGAAGAAGAGATCTGCTTGGAATGGCATCTAGGCAGTTGTGGAAATGAAAGTGGTTAGATGTGTGTGTCTGGGGATCAGAGAAAGAAGGGTCAGCAAGCAGCGCCTTCTCGTGAAGATTGAGGAAGAAAAGCGAGAAAAGGGGCGGTGGAGAAAGAGAGAGAGAGAGAGAGAGAGAGAGAGAGAAGGAGAGAGTAGTAGAAAGGTGAGGACGAAGAGTTGAGGTGAAAAAATAGTTACATACTGAGAGACGGGAGAGAGAGACAGAGAGAGACAGAGACAGAAACATTGAGATTGATGGTTGAGCCTAGGGAGAGAGAGATAGAACCAAAGATAGGGGAGATAGTGAGACAGAGAACGAGAAAGAGAGAGATAGAACCAAAGAGAGAAAGAGAGAGAGAGAGGGTAGCATCTAGGTAGATAAAGAAGCTATTGAAGTGGCAGGAATGTGAAGGTAGAAGAGAGAGAGAGATTTTGAATTGACATGCCGCACAGTTGTATGCCTTTTTGGCTTTCTCTTTCTCTCTTTCTCTCTGTCTCCCTCCCTCTCCTATTTTCTTCTTTGTCTCTTACTCTTTGTTTATTTTTCACACATGTTTCGACTTTTTCGGCGGCGTTGTCTGCATTGGCTGAAATATATTATCTTTTTGTAAGAAATAATTAATATGCAGGAATGCCTAGCTGAATAAAAACCTCATCCACGAACCTCAGGCTCGAATGCTGTTGCTAGAGTTGGGTGAACATCTGTAAGGTGATTGTTGAAGTTAGCTTTTTTTTTACCATTTGTATTTGTGTGCAAAAAGTTGGTCTCCTACCATTCGTCACAGGTTGCGTTGCACACTTGACATGGCAAAAAACAAGAATCGCGATAACGCGATAGAAGGCGTACGATTAAGGGATCTTAATCAACTAGGACACTCTTCAGAATATCAGTTTTATTGCGCAAAAACAGAAACATAACACTCTCAAAAAACATCTGTGAGGTCGCTTGAAAACAAGGCACTTGAGTGTGATTTTCGTTTCATATGTTATCATACGGATGCCAAAGTTAGGCTTAAGAGAAGAATAGCTGAAAAATAAAAATAGCTGCTTTGTCATCATAATGATGTGAATTCCTTCCACCAAGCTGTCGCTTTGTCTCTGCTGAAAACACGTAACCCGGAGATTGCCCAGTGCGGATTCTGTGGTAAAAAAAGCTGCTAAAGACAAACCATCAAAAAATGCAATGGATGCTACAGAATCTAGAGTCTGCTTCGTCAGCATTCCACCATACATACTACCTCCTTCGGAATTTTGGCTGCTGGTTTCTCTTTCGTTTTCTCCGGGGTACTACGTGTTTTCAGCTGAGCCAAAGCGACAGTTTGCTCGGACTTAGCCAGGACAGTTGACAGAGGCCAATAATATTCCAGAAAATAATTTGATGGATCTACTAGAAAAATTAAAGCCGGAACGGGAACGAGAGTATATGATATCAGAATTTTGTGATTGTCGGCTGAGTAGTCAAGATCGAAAGAAACTTAAACCAATCGAATTGTGATTTTGGCAGGATAGTTGACGGAGGCCTAGAGTCAACCAGGAAAACTTTCATGGATCTATTTAAAATATGAATTAGGAACCAGCCAAACTAAACTCTCATTTTCGCAGATCTCGGAAACCTACCATCATCATGACTATGTATGCAACACGCGATGGATGGCTCTCCGCTAACTTTCATGTCAGTCTGTTCTTGCTCAGATCTTAACTATTCGGCAGCGTTGTGTTGTTTGGTTTTAGGACATTGTTATCGATGTTCTGCTAACTCGCTAACACATTTATCAAACGTACATCCTGAATAAACAAAGGTTTTAGAGAAGAACCGTGAAAACAATTAGTGAAATTTTTTGTGTAGTGCACGAAGCAGACAACGAGAATGATCTCTGATGAGACGATTAGATCGAGTACGGTGATGACTGGCGGAGTTGTCTGCATAGGCTGTAATCCATATTAATCTTTTTGTAAAAAAAGAATTAGTATGCGGGGAATACTCAGCTGAATGAAAACCTCAGGCTCGCCGTCGAACTCCTCCGTTGTTTGAGCGGATTACACATGTGTTGGTTGATTGTTGAGGTTGGTTTTTTTGCAATTTATATTTGTGTGCAAAAAGTTGGTCTCTTACCGTTCATCACTGGTTGAGTTGTGCACACCTGACAAGAGAGAGAAAAAATTAAGTAGCTCGATAAGGTGATCACGATTGTACCATTTTAAAGAGCATGTCGAGTAGTACAAATGATCAAGTTTTCATCAAATTTAAGAAGAAGAAAAATTTTGGACACTTTTACTAGTTATTTATGTTCTTTTAACTCAGTAAGGTGGTGACACATGAATTTTAAAATTGATTGTAAATCCTGAAAATGCAATGGTCTTAGACAAAGACATTGAAAATACTCATTGAAATCAGTCAGTGACATTTTGTTTTGGCGGCGGCATGGGCTGGAAAAATATTATTTTTTGGAAGAAATAATTAATATGCATGAATGCTCAGCTGAATGAAAACCTCATCCACGAACGGCTCGAACGCGGTTGTTTGAGTGGAGTTATCATCTGAAAGGTGATTGTTGATGTTAGCTTCTTTTTTGTCATTTATATTTGTGTGCTCATTTCAACGTAGTTTTTTATTCAAACTAGACTAATTCGATGCAGATAAATACGTTGGTAACATTAGTTTCTCAATTAAAGTAGACACTGACGAGAAAATTCATGTTTTAGCCCGAAATTATTTGAAATGTGCATTTTAACCTCCAGTTTAACAAAAATGTACCTCCCTTGCATTTTTGTTTTGCTAGTTTCTCTTTCGTTTTCTCCGAGGTACTACATGCTTTCAGCTGAGCCAAAGCGACAGTTTGCTTCAGCGATCGGTGAAGTGAATTCATCATATCATTATATTGATATTTTTTTATTATTTCTCAACCATTCTTCTCTAACGCCAAACTTTTCGATCAAGGTGATGACACATGAAACGAAAACACGCTCAAATGACTCTTGTTTTCAAACCAGCGCTGGCGGACACCTCATAGATTTTTTTGAGAATTCGTTTATTTTTCTTTTTTTGGCGCAATAAAACCCTTATTCTGAAGAGTATTCTAATTGATTCATTGGCAGTTTTGCAAGGTCTTTTTTAACAGATCAACTGTTTCAATACTTCCATAGCTTAAAAAAAGGGTTGAGTGATTAGCGTCTGACTCCGAACTATGCTATTGTAATGATACAGTCGAAAGGCTTGGTACTTACAACAGTACACTGCCTCTTTCTTTGCCTCTCTCTCTGCCAGTCATTTTTTTTGGCTTTCTCTCTGGCAATGCTAACCAAATTTTGATTTAGAATATCACTACTATAATTCATGTACATAAATCACTGGACGTGCACGGATGGCTGAGTCGTCTAAGGCGCCAGACTCAAGCGATCACGCGCTTCGTACGAGTACGGTTCCGGTTGGGCATTCTGGTAGCCGAAAGGGTGCGTGGGTTCGAACCCCACTCCGTTCAAACCTTTTTGCGGCGATGGGCCCTCCACGGAGCAAGAAAGGGACGGCGTCCACAAATTCGAGTGCCTGTAACTTTTGATCATTTAAAGGCGTATGAAAGTACTTTGGCTATAGTACTTGGAAAAATTCTCGAGGTAAAGGCGTCGACAAAATAATTTTTTTTAAAGATATAATTGCCCTAAATTTTTATGAAATCTTCTCTTAACCTGATATAAATGTTTTCCAGCTGATTGCGTATAAATCGAGGCTCTGAAGATGGGGGCTCCGTTTATGGGAGCAGTCCTGATCTGAAAATTTCAGATAATTATGTATGCTTCTTTACTATTCGCGAAGAAGCAATTGATATTGGCAATCGCGACTAAATTAGGCACATTGGTACACTTGTATATGGAAGAAAGATGGAAGAAGAGACCTGTATGTAAAGGAATTTACTAGGCTGTTTTTTGAAAGGAAAGTGTCTAGATGTATACAAATGTCTCGGGAGCGTCCGCAAGCAGCGCCATCCGTGAACGTTGGGGAAGAAAAGCGAGAGAAGGGGCGGTGGAGAAAGAGAGAGAGAGAGAGAGAGAGAGAGAGAGAAGTAGACAGTAATAGAAGGGTGAGGATGAAGAGATGAGAAGAACGAAAGTGTGAGAGTCGGGGAAAATGAAGCGAAGCAAAAGTTATATAATACAAAATGACGGAAGCGAGAGAGAGAGAGAGGGAGAATGAGCGAGAAATTGAGAGAAATAAGGGATGACTAATGAATAAGACAGTGACATAGCGATTGAGAGAAGAGATGTCAGTTAAGGGGATATGAGAGAGACACGAGTGCCTGTGAGAAACCCAGAAATATATAGATTGATGTATAATGTTCTTCAGTTTTAATTCGACCATAAGTAGTCCATCAATTCCTTTGCTAAATCAAACGTCGGTTTAAAGGATTGCGATCACCGAAAAATATTAAATTTTGGTTCGAATTGCCGCGTCTGCCCTGTGATTCCGCACTCTCATTCTCGCATGCTATTTCGCAGGATGCACAAACCCGCTGCGTGAAAATAGCACGCGCGAATGAGAGTGCGAAGGGCAGCGGCAATTTGAAATATCATATAATTTTCACTGATCGCCCTCCTTTAACCACACTTTTTTAATTCGAAATTTTTATTCTGGACAGAATACTCTACAGTGAAGTTCATGAGAGCGTTGCTTTTTAAAACAATAGATGATGAGGTATGTATGTATGCATATGTGAATGTATGTGCCAAATATTTTCAAATATATTTGCTTTTGTTTTACCAATATCATATAAAAGGGTGGCCCATCGGACTACCTGATTTATTTAGTCCGTCGCCACATTCCTATTTCACATACCGTAGGATTTGCATTCTTCTGGAAGCATTTATCATTCTTTTTGTTCCCGTTCCCGGTTTTTCATTCTTCTCGTTATCGTTGACCGAGCCTGGTCGCTTGCGATTCTCTTGTGTTTAGCCGGGCCGAACTTGGTCCAGCTATTGTTATTGACTGTATGTGCAGTTTTCCCCTGATATAAACCTGTACATCTATTAATTTTCCCTTTGGAAGGAAATTCAAACCTGTTTGTGGGCGTCCAAAGAGCCCTTCTCAATCATTCTGGGCCCTGTTCAGGAGTATATGTGATATAGCGTATTCATTGCTCTTCAGGACACCATAAGGCCCCCAGAATTTTTGACAGTATGTAATTCTTCAGTGACATGAATCTGTCGTGTTTAGTAAAAGTAGTAAGTCGAAATACAAGGGAATGTAGGGTGCAGGAAAACAGAAGATGAACGAGGAGCGACTACATCGACTTGAGAATTTCCCAGCCTGTCCGATTGTAGCCAGCGGAGAAGAGGCGACTGATCTGCAGGTCTTCCCAGTGGCGGTTGACCATGCTCTGGAAAGGACACGGGTGTTTGCCTTCTTTGCACCAACCTTTTACATTTTGATAACATTCTCAATCTCACTGACAGGCCAAAAGCAAAGTTTTTTTTCCATTCATGTTGCCAGTTAAATGTACACGAAACCCAACCGTAATTTTTCTCTCATTTTTCCGACCTTTGTAGTCGCGTTGAAAGGAGACACTCTCTTTAAGTCACATGATGCTTTCTCGTCCACGTGTCAGGAAAAAATGTTCTCTTGACA
Source organism: Allodiplogaster sudhausi (assembly GCA_945643635.1). NCBI lineage: Eukaryota > Metazoa > Nematoda > Chromadorea > Rhabditida > Diplogasteridae > Allodiplogaster > Allodiplogaster sudhausi. Next base: position 3,437,912 of record CALZFC010000027.1, read on the forward strand.
CATGATCGAATATATATACATATATATATATATATATATATATATACATCACATATTTTCAGGTACACGCGTATGATAAGGTGATGATGGTGAGACTTACCATGAGTGAGGGAAGAATGAGCAGGATATGCCCGAGTCGCCTCGGCCCGTCCTCCTTGCGACTCTCGCATGTCGAGTAGTAGGCGAGCAACTCGCGGATGATCACCTCGTGCACCTGATGAGTGACCGAATTGCAGCAGCACAGAGAAAAGTAAGGAAAGGAATTTTGAGAAAATGCCTTCAAGGATTAGTTAAAACAATATGCATATGCAGTTTCGAAATTGAGCCTTACTATATGTATGTCTACAAAAGCAGCATTCGTTATTTCGCCTACTCGATTATATAGACTTTATTGTATATTTTGTATGTTTGTACATATGTTTCTTGGTAGGCATCCACTGATAAAGCTTCACTAGAATGCATCTCGCTACGGATTCGCATTTCCTGTTCTCTACCTCACTGCAGATCTGATCGGTCTCTGTGGTAGTGCCCGTCGTGCCGGCCATAAAGTAGAGGAGGGCGAGAAGGGCGTTCAGCTCGGTCTGCAAAAACAAGAATATGCACTACTTTAAAATTCGCCTACCTCATCAAGCTTCGCATGCTGCGCAGGACCGATGATGCTACGCAAATAGAACTCCCATGACGGCGCGAAAACGCTTTAAAGAAGGAACAGTTATAATTTTATATCGCCCTCAAGGCATACATAAAAAAAACTACTATCATGGTTCGACACCACTCACCGAATGGCATCCTCGGTGTTCATGAGGTCGTCGCCGTCGAAGAAGGTGGTAAGATCGGCGAGCAAGATGTAGTTGCCGTCCTGGAGATAGAGACGGGAGCTTGGCTGACTCTCCTCGCGCAGCGACGTCTGGTATGCCGTGTCGATGAGCTGGGCACGGAAGTAGAAGGGCTTGTAGAGCAGCAGCTGCAAAAGGGTGCATGGATAAGCAGTTTGGGTCAATCACTCGAGACATGATATTTTCTATGGTCACGTCACATCTTAATCGATGAAAAAAATAGAATGACCATTTTGTGTTTCTAGCTGCTATTTACTGTAGCAAGGCAAAAGTAACAGAACACTTCTACCTGCACATGTGTCTAAAATCGTTTACTACTGATTGCGAAAAAAAAAATGTGAAAAAAATTTTTATTTGACTTGATGTATAAATAGAACTCTCTTGCCTTCTGCTCAAATGTCAACTCGTCCATGCGCGGGAAGTGGCCCATGACATAGGTGAGGAGGTGCGTGTACTCGGCTTCTGCGATCTTGCCGAGGTGGTTGCAGTTCACGGGCACGGGTGGCGACTTCAAAGAGGAAGAGCAGTTATTATTTTTTTACTAACTAACAATTGTTTTAAAATTAATTATTCATTTTTTACAACAAATATTCACCTCTCGAATTACATCCACTTACTATTTATGCAAGTATATATTTACATACGTATCTACTTACGTATGTATATATGCATATATGAAACGGTGAGCACTTCTATCTCCACATTTTCTATTCAACAGTGGCAACTGAGAATTTTTTTTAATTTAAATTAAATTCGCAGCTTCAAGAAATCTATTAGCATGTCATGTACTACATCTCATTTATTTATTTTTTTATTGTACATCAATTAATAGGATAATCAATCAATGTGTCAACATATGGAAAAGAACTGATGGTGAGAAGAGTGAGACTAAACAGAGAGCGATAGGGATACTAATATTACAGGAAATTCCACTTGGGAATGAATTATCTCAACAAGAATTCTGAGCATGAGTGTTCTCCGTACCGTCCAACCGTTCGATGGCGCGCGATCGCCGTTCGTGATGAGATAGCCGCGTCGTTTGACGCACAGATCGCGGTAGCCGGCCACGATGCGGTCGAGCACGGGAGTTGGCTTCTCAGTCTGGCAGAGAGAACTAGACGAAGAAAATGGAGTGTAAAAGAAAAGACCTGGCATGATAAGAAAGAGAAGGAGAGAGAAAGAGAGAGACAAAGAGAGATAGCGAGAGAAAGAGAGAGAAAATGAAAGAAAGGGAGAGAGAGGGAGAGAGACAACGAGAAAGAGAGACGAGAGAGAAAGAAGAGAGAAAGAAGAGAGAGAGAGAGAAGAATGAGAGAGAAGAGAAAAAGAGGGAGAGTGAGAGAGAGAGGGAGAGTGTGAGAGAGAGAGGAACAGAGAAAGAGAGATTCAAACCTGCTCTTCCAGTATCGTGGTGACGCTACTGCTGATCGCGCTAGGAGATGCGGACGTCATTGGTGAGCGAATGCCAAGAGAGCCACGCGGTTGTTGAACGGCTACAAGAAAAAGAAGAGAGATGTCTCTTATACGATGTTAGCATTCTGTCTGCTGCTTCTTTTAGGCTCATGCACATTTGCATCTATGTACATATGTATGTATGTAGATCCGTAAATACGTATGTATATATGTACATATTCAAGTACAAACATTCATATGATGTAACAAATTGAAACTATAATTCTTGAGACGAAAACACTAACAATCGGGCAGCATGCCTGCCTTCAGACACTTTTGCAGTCGACATGCGCTGCAGATACAGCGGACCGCTGGAATAGTCATCATTATTTCCTTCGTTTTGTAATGGGCAGGCCCATTCTAGCACCCTTAGCCACTCATCCCTGTGTATTCTTATTTATTGTATAGTGTCCCAGTGTTATTAGTGGTTGTTATTTAGAATGCCTAGTATCATTCTGTGTTTCATTATGTCACGTAGACATTGTTGGTCTAGCAGGGCTTTCCCTGATCAGTGTTGCATTCCTCCCGCATAGAGAGCGGTTGAGTCTCAGTTGTCTCCCGCCTAGTGAGCGGTTGAGTGTCTTTCGTCGCGTGTGTCGCTGAAGTTCCAGAAGATAAACCTCTGAAAACCCTCTCCCTCCCTCATCTTCTACATCGTATCGCAGAGAAGTGAACTACAATAGCAACGTCTTGCTATTACACCCCCACTTCCTTCTTTTGCAGTAAGCAGTACTATGACTTGTTGAAAATATTACGGTAAAAGTCGGCATATTGCACACACTTAGCAGCTGTATTGTATGTTATGCATTACAAGAAAAACTTGGCATCTAGCACTGACATTTGTTGACGTCACACTGGCCATTCTTGCTGCAGACGTAGTGTCGGCGAAGATTGACTGATCGTCGGAAGAAGGCAGCGCAAGCTCTGAGAAATCAGAAATTACTCTACTTTTAGGAACGGCTCATCAGCAAGTCTTTTTTTTCTCTCCGAGAAACTCTCCTTTACACCTTGAATTGTTTTTTTTTTGACTTTTCAGAATAACTTGCCATGAAATGGGAAGAAGACTATATTTTAAAAAGTATTTTTTTTTTGCCAGCTAATGACTAAAGAAATAAAATCGATATTATCCTTACCTGCATGCATCAATGCCAAAGTGTGCGCCGTCCGAGCGCTCGCTGCACACCTCGCACGTCTTGGCCGGCGGTGTCATTTGTATAAGACGTCGTAAATATCAGGGGCTTCTAGACTTTGGAGAAGCGTCGTTTGCAAAAATGGCATTTTGTCACGGGTTCTTAAGTTGTAGAGCTGAAAATTATCTTTCTAATGAGCTATCGTTTGGCAGATAGCGACGAGGTTTAAGATGTTTTCCAGTCTTTAAACTGTTGAAATGCGCGCGGTTCAGTGCCTGCGCATGCGGCGCGTGCTTTATATGGGCGCTCATTCGATAACCAGACGAAATGCAGTCGAGGAAGTTTATTTACAGATTTATTTAATGATTTAGATACAATTTAAATGCAAAACAAAATTTTTCTACAAGCGGGCAAGGCATCGAACCCGGACCACGTTTCATAGGTTCACTACTTCACAATACTCTGACCTCACATCGAGCACTCTGGAGAGTGCCTTTCGTATGACTGTGCATGTACGATAGCTCATTAGAAATATATTTTTCAGCTCAACAAATTATTATAGAAAACCCGTGACAAAATACCATCTAATCAAATGACACTTCTCTAAAATCTAGAGGCCCCTGAGACTCTAAAAGTGAACATTTTCAAATTCTAATTAGTCAGCTTTAAAAAAATATCTATTCTATGTATGACAAAAATTTCATAGTTATTGTTCTTTTGTGCGCGAAACTGCGAACGCAAATGTGCGGCCATCTCGGCAAGTCTCGCCGAGGTGGCGGTTTTAGACTCCCGGACCCATTCCAGTCATTTCGCCGTATTAAAAAGTACCTATGGACAGCTTTTGAGCGAAATCTAATTTTGCCGGGTCCCCTTCTCTTTAGCTTCCTTGCTACTTAAATAGAACAATGAGTCTCTTGTCGGAAGTCTTCTTAACATTTAGACCAGCCATAAATGGCTTGCCATTCGTGCAGGAGTCATGAAACTGGCAACGGGTTAAACTATTCCCAAAACGAACAAAAGCAGAAACATATGTATTGTGTTTGAAAAGTTAAGTTTTGCTAGTAAGCAGATTCTATCTCGCAGGCGATTGTCTAGAGAAATGAAAGAAAGGAGGGAAAAAAAGAGATTTAAAACTATAACAAGTATTGCGTGAGAAATTACATACATACATATGCATACGCTAACATCATCATCACTTCTGGTATACACATTTCCAGACAGTTGCCTGTAGTTAACCTTTGCGCTCCAGTCTCTCTATCTTTATCGCTCTCCTCTCTCACTCTCCATCAATCTCTATCTCTCACTCCTCTATGTCTCTCTCCTCTATTTTCCTTTTCTCTCTCTGTTGATACTGTCATAAGGCCAGCAAAATTATACCACATTCTATGTTCTCACTGCTGGCCAAACACTCACAAACCTCTTCCCTTATTCCTGTCACATTATAGTGACTTTTCCACAAGTTATTCCCAATACGTTGACTCTTGTCACTGTATGTACATAGAGAAGTCATGTTGACTGGACTTGTATCTTTTTCGTTCCACTACCCCAGTATGCATGGCTGGTTTCTCGGATTTATGTTTACCGAACACCTGCCCTCGATCATGCAATTCGCTGGTTGTTTTTTTCTGATTTGTTTTCGAACTACATATATAGAAATACACTTTATCAGCTGCATGCTAACAATTCTTTTACTACATGAGTAAGTGCATATGTTTTCTCGAACAATGAATGTGTGTGTGCATGCATGTGTTTTAAACGCAAAAAAAAACAAGAACATGGTTTGTAAAGGAGGAAAATGGCGGGTGCACCTTGAGTTCAGGGTGCACAAAGACGACAGATACAAGCATAAATTTCTGGTCCTTCAAGACCTAACAATAAGCCCCTTCTGCGGAGCGAAATTGAATTTGGCGTTGAAAAAAGTGTAAAGAGCAGCTAGAAGAGTGGCAGAGCATAGGCTGAAAGTGCACGAAGTAAAGAAAGAAAATATTAAAAAAAAAAAACTTTTTTTTCTTATCCATTAAATGGAGGAGCTCAGGAAACGCGCATCGGCCTTACAGCCGACATGGGCAGCCTGAATCGGCTGCCCAAGATGGTCAGCAATCACAGCTGGCTCCGTGACGTCGCACTTACGGCGCGAGACTTTGACGCCAAGGAGGCGCTGCAATTAGGTGAGTTGTGGAGACAATCAACTTCATCTTCTTATAACTTTATAATATCTCTCCGGGCGCTAAAAACATGAATCTTGTGTAACTAAATGGTTATTGAAGTTTGCCAGTAATGCCTAAAAAAAAGAAGCCTTACAGGCCTCATCAGCGGCGTGTTCGCTGACCGCAACGCCGTTACTAGTGCCGCCATCGACATGGCGAAGACGATGGCGAAGCTGAGTACGGTGGCTGTTCAGGTTAACCAGCATTCTACTTGTTCTTCGAGAAAGTTTTCGCCTTAAAAAACAAAAAAAACTATTTCATAGCACAAAAATGGTGATGAATCACGCGCGCGACCACACAGTGCGCGATTCGCTCGAATTTGTGGTAAGGAATAATGAAGTTTTGAAAAAAATTCTTTCTTTTCTCATTTTATATCAATCTTTGATCCCAGCCCTCCGACATTCTCCAAACTCTGAAAATGCTTCTTACAATTAGCATGACTGAACATACATATGTTTCATAAGAATTAAAGTGTGAAAATATTCGAAATCTAATAATTTATGACAGTGTATGACTAACTGCAAGAGATGGAAAACTACTTCGTACAATTGTTATCAACCTGATTCAAGCTCATACTTTGATAATATGTTAAAATAAAGTTAAAGAAATCAGACGATGAAAGTGGTGAGACGATGAATTGATCAGTCTAGGCAAGCAAAGAAAATCTCGGTTCTTTCTCCATTACTCGGTGGCCCTCAAATTTGTAGTTTGTGCACGCATGACTGAGGTCAATTGTTCATTCCTGCTCCTATAAAATTGCTGCACTCTCTTGTTACCTCCATTTGTGATTTAGCCCTTCTAAAATATGCGTATTTGCTTGCCTGCATCAGAAATACATAGATATATTTCAGTGAATCGTATTTTTCTGAATTAATTTCAGAAGATGTTCTTGTCAGCAGGCAATAATGAAAGACTCCTGGAGAATGAGCTGCCATCACAAGACCCGGCCCTTCTCCTTGGCATCTGGCACGAGGAGTGGCGTGGACTGGTCAGCCCGCACGAGGATCCTTATGCAGTCACAATCTCAACAGCAGAAGAGTTTGTCAATTTGTAATGCCATTCTCAAACAAAACCATTCTACTGTTTTTCTTCTTTATAACGCAGTCGAATGCTTAATATTTCACGCAGCTATATTCTAGTCAATGCTAGCTGGATTCAGTAACGAGCCCATCACCGGATGGAATAACCTTTCGGTCCTTATGAAAGATCACTCACCGGTTGGAATCACCTTCTGCAAAAATTCCGGCAGTCGCAAGGTCTGCTGTTCTTCCTAAACTTATTTATTATGTACGAGCGCCAAGTGTCTCATGGGAAACAGACTTATCGTCATTTTAAACAATCCCTTGAGATATTGTATTGCACCAAAAATAATATTTAAAAAAAAGTAATAGGGTTATTTATAAGTCTAAATATTTACTTTTGACTGCAGGGAAGACAACTCGAGGCTAACCCACATGCCAGCATGCTCTTTTACTGGCCGAAAGCGCATCGCCAGGTAACGAAGACAATGCATAACATAATACAAATGTATCTGCGTTTCACAATAGCGTACATAATGTAAGACTATTATATAAGACTATACATATCATTATATCATAAACGATATTAGACTTTGTTGACCGCGATGACTTGTTAGGTTTGTTGTCTATTCCCTTCTCCAGGTTTGTATACAATTATTATCACAACAGGTGCGTGTCGAAGGTGTCATACAGAAGCTTCCGGGAGAAGTGGGAGACAGCTATTGGATAAAGAGGCCGCGCTAGTCTCGAATCAGTCAGAAAGCATCGCCACAAAGCACGATGATAAAGAATGAGGTAATCATTAAGAAGATGTCGATACCGATCATCATTCCCAATTCTTCCTTTTAGACGCTACAAGAGAGAAGTCGTTCAGTTGCCGCTGAGTCGCGCAGTAAAAGTAAGCTACTTGCCATAACAATTTCTTTGAGTATTAAAATTATACAAAATTAACAGGGAGGTAAATCCATTTCAACTAATTGCTTCCATGAATCTTTAGAGCATATTTTTTTTTTTCAGAACGGAGAGGACTATCTGCTCCGGCCGTCCTACTTTGAGTTCTGGCAGGGCCAGAATGATCGACTGCACGATCGGATTTGCTTCTCGCTTGAGAAGCCGGACGAGTCAGAGAAGGGCTGCGTGCTCGTTGGCGACTGGCACATGTTTCGCCTCGCGCCTTGAGCGTCCACCATGGAAGCTCTTTAAAAGTTCCATTGCAATAAAGGCATTTGTTTCAAAGAAGCAGGCAACAAGTGCAATATAAAATCTTGTCATCTAACAATAAGATGGCATATGACTAATTGCAATGGTAGGCGAAATTTAATATCATAACGAATGATATTAGCCATGAAATGTTAGCATCGATATGAATTCCTTACATACACTCATATGATTCGAGAAATTTTTCCCCATATAAACATAAATGAAATTCATTAACCTTTAGGACTCGGTTCAGACATGGAGAACAGATCGGTTCATATTCTTTTCTGGTTGCCCTTGCTCTTAATCAACCCTTCCGTATGCGAGATACAATCAGTCGATGTCTACGGCCAACTCGAATGTGGTGGTCAGCCCGCGAGAGGCGTTCTGGTTGAGCTGTACGAATATGACTGTCAGTTTAGTAATCACTCGAGTTGCTCTCCTTCTATTTCGAAGGAAGGCTGGAATTACTCCATATACAATTCATACAATGCCATTTAATTTCTCCAAATTTTCTAGCAATTTCCAACGACGACAAGCTGAGCGAGACGACAACGGATGTGGTTGGCAGGTTCTCGCTGTTCCCTGAGCTCGGTGTTCGCGCACCTTACCACGCACTAAGGGATCACTGTGCCACCTCTGCACCCAAAAGGGAAGAAGAGAAGAGGCAAGATGCGATGAAAACTTATCACGCAACATATGAAAAAGAAGAAGAAGGAAGAAACAAACTAGAGAAATAGAATGCAAATAATAAGTAAAAGTTATGAGTGATTCAAAGATGCGAGCACCTTTTTTTTTGTCACAAATTCAACTTTTTTTTGCCACAAAAAAATTTCGTGTCACCAATTTACTTTTTTTTGCCACAAATTATTTTTTGTCCTTAAATTTACTTTTTTTTGCCTCAAAATATTTTCTGTCATTAATTTTACTTCTTTTAGCCAGAAATTATTGTCTGCTCCAAATTTAATGTTTTTCCTCCATAATCTCTAACGATTAACCATAAGTAGTCGGATTTTAACTTTATCTCCTTCATAAAAATAAACCATTGAGGCCTTATTAAACTTAGCAGTTACAGAACTCAAACTCAGATGATAAGCTAACAACAACAAAGAAACAATTGAGAAGTGCATGCCATAAAACTCTTAGTTAGCTGCATGGCGATTCTGCTTGGGAGCATTTGAAGGGCGACCACCAACTGCCAGCTGTGTCTGCGATTCGGACTTTTTGGGACGACCCCTTTTCTTCGATACATGAACAAGGGGAGCAGCGCGCGCATCTGGAGGGTACTGGCGGAGTGCAGTAGCAGGTGCACACATTACAGCAACCGAATGCATGCAGGCATTCTTTCCGGAGCCGTGGTGGCAGGAGCAAACGAAATGAGTCGGACGGATCGCGGACTCCTTCACAACGTTAACCTAAATTGAAATACTTGATGCTGATAATGGGAACGTGAGATAAAGATACCAAGTACCGGCGCCTCTTGAAATGTTCCCATGACGTTGCCTGCTCAAAGGACTCCTGGAAGCCCGCCAACAGCTCATCCTTCGATGCTTTGCAATTGGTATTCGTAGCCATGATGAAGCAGATTTCGCCAGACGCTGGCAGCCGGGCGGTTGTGCAGTTTGGTGAATCAGGCCTGGAGATCATCTGATTAGCAGCCTTGAACTGATGAGGAGCAATCTGGTAGTCGGCAGGATTCTCCGGAATTGCCTAAGCAGGCGTCATTTTATTTCGTCATTGTATGTTTCTCCTTTATCTGCTTATTGCAGCTTTCGAGGCCATTGTTGTTGACAATATAAGGACTGGCACCATCAAACCAAAGATTCTCAGATCCGTTAATCCACGTATCCAGCATGTACTTCTTAAATTTTGAGGTAGGAGCTGGCCACGATGCGAGCATTAGCTTGGCAGCTAAAATAACGGCCATGGTATTTCCAAAAAAAAAAGTGAAGAGGCTATCGAACCTAAAGCAAACTCCTCTTGCGAGCGGCAGCGACGTAGGACACAAAACGAAGAAGTCATTGTTGTCGACGTATTCCCAACCCACTACGTAGGCTTGTCGGGAGCACCAATAGGGACTGCTTCGTTCTGCTGGCAGTAGTTGCGTAGGTCTTCATCCGTGAAAGCCGTCTTTCTCTTCTCCATGAGCCGGAAAACAATGCTCTGAATTTGATTCAGAGTAGGAAGCTTCGGAAGCTCCATTTGCTGCAATAATGAAAGGAATTACAACTACATACATCACCATTATAATTGAAACGTACACTTAAGAGGACGTGAATCCTTCCTGGCGTCACACCCAACGAGATTTGGTGTCTGACGAAGTCCTTGACCTCGTTTGTAATGGCAGAGGCCTTGTCCAACTCAACGTCATCCGGGCAGACGAGTCGCAGCACCTTTTGGCACCGATAGCCCTTCATTAGGCGGTACTCGCAGTGCCTAAATATTCACAGTTTAATTCGTTCGGTTATGCATACAGATGCAAAGCTAACCACTCTTGAATATCTCCTCGCTTTGTGCTACGCTCTAGATGAAAACGCCAGTTATGTTTCTCTTGATTCCAAAAGTCGCTGAATTCTTCATTGTTCGCAAAACAGCGCCAGGTCGTATACTCGATTCGTTTTCCTGAGGTGGGAATAGAAATGTGAGGCGATGAGAGGCGGGAGAGAGGTAAATTTGGGGAGAAGGGACAAAGTGAGCTAGCCGATTGAACGCTAATATGCATTATGAAATAGGCGAGGCTCACGTAGGCTACTATGCTAATTACAAGAACAGCATGAACCTCTACGTTTGGTCGAACGAGGTTCATCGCGCAAGTCGCTATCCTCGTCCGAAAATGGATTGCTTGAGTCGTAATGGGATGAAGAAGCGGATTCACGTTCATCTTGATCCGCGGAACTCGACGTTGGAAACAAGGAAGACAGTCCGTCGTCTTCCATCGGAAGACCTACAGGTGCACCAACATACATTCCAGCACAGCAAATTGAGAAATACATAACATATTTTATAGCATTGACAGCAAAAAGGACGGAATATTAGTGGCAAAAAAAAGTAAAATTTGGGACAGTAAATATTTTGTGGCAAAAAAAAGTAAATTTAAGGACAGAAAATAATTTGTGGCAAAAAAAAGTAAATTAGTGACACGAATTTTTTTTGTGGCAAAGAAAAGTCAAATTTGTGACACAGAAAAGGTTTACCGATTCAAAGATAGAACAGATAAAACGGCATATTTACGGAATGTGGAGACAGAATTGCCTAGAACAGCCGACTCAGGCAGACTATTCCAAATACGTACAACTCTAAAAGAAAGACATGACTGGCGAGAGATGGTAGAGTGAAAGGAGGGCAATGACAACTGGAGAGCATGACCACGAAGAGCATCATTTGGATTGCGAAACTTAAAAATAGATGACGGTTCAATAGATGTGCGATGCTTAATTATCTTAAACGTAGTGACTAGGTCATTAACAATATGCCGCTGTTCTATGGAAAGGAGTCCAAGATGAGAGAGACGAGCTTCGTAAGACATATAGGTACCATTACGAGCAAATATTAAGCGAGTGAAGCTTCGCTGGACTCGTTCCAAAGCATTAATATGGGCACGACTAGAAGGCCTCCACAGTTCAGACATAGAGTCAAGTAGGGGTAGGACGTAAACCTTAAAAAGGCGGAGAAGCAGTAGCTTACTTCGCGTGCGGAAAGAGCGTAGGATGGAAGAGCAGCGAGATGTGGCTTTGCTTATTACCATGTTAACGTGTTCTGAGGTGCGCAGTTTATGGTCATAGATAAGGCCAAGATCACGAAAAGAGCGAGACTATGGGAGAGGCGTACCTCGAATGGAATAAGAAGAAGGAGGATGATGATTTCCCAAAAGCATGACACTTGTTTTAGAAAGAGAAATAGACAGACCCCATTTAGATGACCAATAGTCGAGAGAGGAAAGAGCAGATTGAAGCAAACCGGGATTGTTGAAAGTAAATAGCTTAATTTCATCAGCGTAAATGGTGAAATGGCATTCGGGAGGGAGGCATTCATCGTCAGCAACGATTAATATACAGAATGAACATTAGAGGACCAAGACAGGAACCCTGGGCGGCGCCAGTTTTGACAGGAAAGGGGGCGGAATGCGCGTTATCCACGATGACAGACTGGGTGCGGTATGAAAGGAAAGAATGCAGAAGCCTTAAAAGACAGCCGCTGAAACCATGCCGACCAAGCTTGTATACAAGCTGTTCATGCGGAATGCTTTAATGAAATCGATAAATGCAACACTAACGAATTGTCCAGAGGCAATAGCATTATGCCACGAATGTAGTGAGGAAAGAAGGGACTGCATAACAGAGCGGCGAGGCCGGAATCCAAATTGGAAGGGTGAGAGGAATGAATGGTTGTCAAGAAATTCAAGCATATGGCGGAATAAAATTCGAGCACAATGCGCGCTAAACTGAAGCTGCCTGGCCACATTAAGGCAGTAGTTTTCCAAACTTGGGAAAAGCACTACAAGCGCGAGATGGTCAAGAAAGATAAGGAGACAGAAATGCTCCGGGCCGAGCTCGAAAGTCTCAGTGCACAGAGTTGGGCAAACTCCCTGAAAAGCTCAAGAGCGAGCCCACAGGTTGAGAGCGACGGAAAATATTCTGGCAGTCAGAGTGCGCATCAGAGGATAAAGAAGCCTTCGAGTTCCGAGACACACGGTAGACGTGAAGAGAGAGGAAGAAGCGAAAAGCAAAGAACGGCAAGCAACCGATCTCCTTTCCAGTGGAATGCATGCGAAACCAATCGGCAACCGGATATCCACTTTCCCCAGCCATCTCAGAGTGCGAGTTCCCAGTGGCCAGGTGGACCCACTCCACCCTCCGAAACAGGCAGTATGGAACTGCTCCTGAGAGAAGAGAGAGAGAGCGAGAGATGGAGAGGATGAGAGAGATGATGGCTGGCGTGGCAATATATATATATATATATATATATATATATATATATATATATATATATATATATATATATATATATAGCTCTATGGTGAAGAAGAGTATTTTAAAAACATTTTATAAAAAAATAAGGAAGGCATCATGAAAGACAGAAATGAAGTCGCACCCCTGAAATGAACGAGTTGGAAGCCATTTGACGACGGCTTCTTCTGCTAGAATGACACAATGAGAGAAATGCACTTGAGAATTACTACTACTCAAAAAACAGACAAATCGCTCATCTTACCGTACTAGAGTAGAATGCCAAAGGGAGAGAAGAATGAATGTTGAAGAGTAGAAGAAGGGAAAATGAGAGATCCAGAAAGGGAGATAGAGAGAACGTGAGAGAGAGGGAGAGGCGACAACATTACGAGAATAAAAAGTAGTAATGAATGGCCAGTGGCAACAGAATGAGAGGAATAAAAGGCACTGTCTGGCTGCTAATGCCGAAACCGCGGCAACTTCTCCAGATGCTGTGACTATTATTCTTAATGATAGCCTCGCTGTCAATGACACTAAAATAAATCTCAAATCAGTTACAAATGTGTACGTAAGCGATATACTCATTTTAAAATGGAGTTAATATTTAACGATGAAAATGGCGAAGGAGATATTGAGGGAAAAGGAGAAATGGAACGAATAGAAGCAAACTGTTTCTAGGCTCTGCTCGTACTTTTCCCTTGCAAGGAGAGCCCGAAGGAGTGTTGCCGCCTGTTGTGGAGCCTTCTTGCCCAGTGGAACGTGGGAAGGAGTTTCAGGGATGGCGATGGAGAGCGGAGCGAAGAAACGGCGAGAGAGGCTGCGTGCTCCGCAGTGGCAGTGCAATCTGTCAGGCCGGTGGAAAGGAGCATGAAACTCAGCAGTAATATATGAATATTTGAGATGAAATCGTCACGCTTTTTCCTGCATAGTACTTTATAACAATAAATAAGTGGACTCTTCAGACATCGTTTGGCCGGAAGATCGTCCTTGCCTGATCACAATTTTGCTGCAAAGCGCCGATCGTCTTCCTCGGACTCTCAAATTCAAAGAGCGATTCTTGAATTAGAAACAAGGCCAAGTTTACTCTCGAAGCATATGAAAATATGAAAGCAACGGATCAGCTCTCTCTTTTGACAGGACGACAACTGTAATGGCGTTAGGCAGCGTTTCCGTCAGTTTCGAAGAGAATAGCAAGCGCTTCTGAATCGGCGATGCGTCAAGCGTTGGAAACATCACGAATGACAGAGTCGGTTGCATCCTTCTAAAGGGACGGTATGGTGAAACTGATAAATAAGAAAAATGCATATCACTTAAAATTGCATGAAAAGTGATTATATTCGTATCAAGAAAATCTGTTTACCCTTCAATGGCTTCCTGAACATGAATTCCTAAATTTGAAATAAGAACTCAAACATCTGCATACGTTTGCACACAAACTTCTATGAGAGTAATTCTCAAGTGCATTTCTCTAAAGCTGTTCTTCCCACTCACTTCGCATCAACTATCCGTCCGGTGTTTGGTTGGCTCCTCCGAGTCTCTCTGCAGCTTCTCAAGGCTTGCTTCATTCTGCTGACATGCGTGGGACTGTCTTCGCCCAGGCAACTGGAGGTAAAGAACAATTGAAAACAGAGCACTAATTAAATAATGTTGCAAAGTAACTATTTTAGTTATCGAATTTTTATTGATGCATTAAAGGCTTAAAAAGCAAAGTTAATTTTAAATTTAACCTGCGTTTATAGTATTTGCCTTCATTCAGGTGTCCTGGTATGACTGGAGCAGCGGCAAGGAAATCAAGTTGCCATGTCTCAAAAAACAATCGGTCCCTTGTCTTTGTCTTCCCGTCGCTCGCTCTCTCTCTCTCTCTCTATCTATCTATCTATCTATCTATCTATCTATCTATCTATCTATCTATCTATCTATCTATCTATGTTTTCCCTCTATCACTGTCTCTCTATGTCTCTAACTCTTTATCTCTCTCTCTCTCTCTCTCACTCTCTCTCTCGGAATAACAAAGAAACCAAGAACAAGGAAGCCGTAATGTTGATATCAGTGTAGACATGAGGCTAAACCTAGTGGTAAAGGGGTTAGCCTCATGTCAGTAACCTGATGTTTAGCCTCAAAAAAGTACACTTTACTACGGCGGCTGCAGCTGGGGCTCAATTCCCCAGGCCTCCAAAATGTTCGTTCAAGTTGCTGATTCGAGAGAAAAGTTGCAGTATCTGCGTGCTCGCCGCACTGATGACCCTGGTGGCGGTGAGTGCCGTGCCGTACTGGATTGGCGTCGCGGCTGCACCGGACTCAGAAGAAGCTCTCGAAGGACATGGCCCGATGACTGATTCCTCCTTCCCCTCGCTGTCCAGTCTTAAAAAGCTAAGTTAATTTTAAATTTAACCTGCGTTTATAGTATTTGCCTTCATTCAGGTGTCCTGGTATGACTGGAGCAGCGGCAAGGAAATCAAGTTGCCATGTCTCAAAAAACAATCGGTCCCTTGTCTTTGTCTTCCCGTCGCTCGCTCTCTCTCTCTCTCTATCTATCTATCTATCTATCTATCTATCTATCTATCTATCTATCTATCTATCTATCTATCTATCTATCTATCTATGTTTTCCCTCTATCACTGTCTCTCTATGTCTCTAACTCTTTATCTCTCTCTCTCTCTCTCTCTCTCTCTCTCTCTCTCTCTCGGAATAACAAAGAAACCAAGAACAAGGAAGCCGTAATGTTGATATCAGTGTAGACATGAGGCTAAACCTAGTGGTAAAGGGGTTAGCCTCATGTCAGTAACCTGATGTTTAGCCTCAAAAAAGTACACTTTACTACGGCGGCTGCAGCTGGGGCTCAATTCCCCAGGCCTCCAAAATGTTCGTTCAAGTTGCTGATTCGAGAGAAAAGTTCCAGTATCTGCGTGCTCGCCGCACTGATGACCCTGGTGGCGGTGAGTGCCGTGCCGTACTGGAATGGCGTCGCGGCTGCACCGGACTCAGAAGAAGCTCTCGAAGGACATGGCCCGATGACTGATTCCTCCTCCCCCTCGCTGTCCAGCCTCGACTCGCTGATCGCCCTTCGCATTCAAGTTGCCCGAAGAATGCTTGCTGACGCTGCGGCGAAGAAGAAGCATCGGGATTCGCTCTCCTCCCACTCATCCACCTCCTCCAGCAGCAATCTCCCAACACCTCCTGCTTCCCACCACAGGAAGCAGCAGCCGCACATCCGACTCGTGTTCTAGAATGTCGATATTTCCATAATTTGTTAGAAAGAAAAAAGCTGTCAGCAAGCGAATAAAGATGCCAGCAATGTTTGCGCGTTACAGCAGAACGCTTCAAAGTTCCTGATATTCCTTAAAGTTTTTGTAGTTTGAATGGTCAACACTTAAACTCTCAAGAACGACGAGCTCGCTGTGATCAAAGAAGAGACAAAAAGAAAGAAAGAAAAACAAAAATAATGGCACATGACAAAAATTTTTAGTTCCAGAGATAGCATATAGCATGCTTATCCCTTTACCTGGAATTTTAAATAGAATTTTTTATAGCAATGAAACCTGGACACTTCACAAGCAGACGTCGCTTGCTTTTCGGTAGCATCTTTGCACTTTTTCTTCCTATTCTCAAATTCAAGGAAAAAATTCTTGCGTTTGAGAAAGGCAAAAACATGAAAATAACAAGACAGCACTCTCTTGACAAGGATACCTATCCTATGAGCATCGTTTTAGAACGCCAATTGGTCACTAATGGTAAGAGAAGGACGAATGGAGCAACGGCTGCTGCATCGGCGTTGTGGCAAGCGTCGATAGCGTCGCTAATGAACAGAGTCGGTTGAAGCCTTCTAAAAAAGATTCAAATATGTAGAGTAATAAATAGGACATAGGTACATATGTATATTAATTAATATATTATAAGAGAACACGTTCGGAAAATCTGCTAACCCTATTAATGGCTTCCTGAGTATTATTGCTTACATTTGAAATAAGAACACAGTCATTTGCATACTTTAGCATATAAATCTATATGAAATACTTTCCAGAAATTCTCAAGTGCATTTCTGAAAAACTGTCTTTCCCACTCACTTCGCTCAACTATCCGTCCGGTGTTTGATTGGCTCCTCCGAGTCTCCTTGCAGCGTCTCAAGGCACCATCTCTCGCTCAATGTTGCTTCTCAAGGCTTGCTTCATTCTGCTGAGATGCGTGGGTCTGTCTTCGCTAAGGCAACTGGAGGTAAAGAACAATTGAAAAACAGAGCACTAATGAAATAATGTTGCAAAGTAGCTATTTAAGTAATTGAATTTTCATTGATGCATTAAAGTCTTAAAAAGCAAAGTTAATTTTAAATTTAACCTGCGTTTATAGTATTTGCCTTCATTCAGGTGTCCTGGTATGACTGGAGCAGCGGCAAGGAAATCAAGTTGTCATGTCTCAAAAAACAATCGGTCATTATGCCTGATTACCGGTACTGCTGGCACCATATTGGGCGTACACGGAATGTCGAGCAGGCGTGTTTCTCCCAAGAAAATGAGCGAGGATGGAGTGTGACATTTCCGAATTGCTATTTGTGTCAGTATTGAATGTTTATTATAATTTCGAATTTTCCCTCCTTTTTTCTTAAAATATTTAATTGTAGGCTTGTGAACATAACTACGACGAGGTTCATTTCATTTTATATTTTAGAGTGGAAGAACGGCGAATTCCAGCGACTTTCCTGCGTATGTGGCGACGGTTCATTCAGAGGGGATTATCGCCTGAATTTGTCCTCGATCCCTGAAGCAATCGATCGGATCCAACACTTTATTCGCATGGAATACCCAGAGAAGCAGAATAGTAAAGAAACGATTGCCGTAGACACGGTAATCTATTAACTTTTTAAAAGATAACGAGTTGTTTGTTACAACTCGTTATGTTTTGCTGTTTTGAAAATATCAATAACCTAGATGATGGCGGCCCTGCATAAGCCAATTCCAACAACAACATCTGCTCTTCCAAACCACAGGGCATGTATTCAAAACATCCAAGTTTTGCACAGTTAAGAGATTGTCTGCCACTACGGCTTTTATAAAACATCATGTAAGCAAAACTGCTATCATTTCTGGTAAGGTTTGAGGGATGAACATTTTATGTGTACGCAACATAAATCAAATATGAAATCTGATTTTGCAGTGCACCGTCCTTGATGACGTCGGATGATACCGATTTCTCGAATTCGTATGTTATCAACGTCAAGATTTTGGATGTCACCGAAATCGAAAATTCGAGTTCGGTTTCGGTTACGTCAGAGAAGTCAGTTAGAAAGCGCAAGAAAGCAATATCTTACCATTAGCTTTTCGGCGATCAACATCCTTTAAGAAATTTATCGACAACACTTCTGATTTCTACTCTGATATAACTAACTTATATTTCTTGTGGCAAAAAAATTTTTTTTCAATTCTTTTCCTTCCTCGACTTAATCAATGATTTTAGTGCGCATGTTCCACATCCATATCTGAGGCCCATCTTCACATTTGCGGTATCAGCTTTCTAACAAAAAAAAAAGAGTTTCTAATCGTATCTGAACGATATATTTTGCCTCTGTAAATTTCTCAAATACATTTTTTTTTAATTATTTTATTCAAGTGTCACATTTTTGCAGTTCTTCTGGGTTGGTGTTGCCTTCTTCGTTGTCGCTGTGCTCATTGCTCTAGGTGTCATATTCCTTTTGGCGTACAAAATCTGTATATTGGTCCGGTCCTAAAGATGAATAAACGTTATCCGTATGAAATTGAGGAGAAACTGCATGTTATTTAGTTGAAAGTTCCGGTCGCTCGTATTGTCTGCAATTCATAGACTATCGTTATTCAAATGTGCCATTCTTCCCTCTTCCACTCTCTCACTGTTCTCTTCTCTCCTCTTACTTCCTTTCTCATACGCTCCTATCTCAATCTCCTTTCTGTCTCAAATCAATGAGGTTCAAATGTTCAAATGTTGTATTTTATGTCAAACGGATGATTAACTTCTTCCATGGTACTCCTATTCCCTGAAGAATTCTTTTGGGAAAGCAGAATTTTATCTAACTTCATAACAACAGAAAACGAGCGTGCTTCGGTAAATAGCGTAAAATTGGACAGCTTTATTGGTATGACCAGATTTACCTTTTTTCCACATAGATTTTCATTCATTTCTTCTTCGAATCCAAACATTTAAAAAGACAGCGTATTGTTAAATTTTTAATTCTACCACTAAAGAAGAATTGAAATGTAAGGCAAATTTCTCTGGATGTTAACTTGCAGATTGACTGATTGGTTCAGTTTAGAAAATTTAACAACAAGCTGATAGAATCAAAGAAGATTAAATTGTCAAAGGAAAGGATGATGCACATGGATTTTAAAATTCATTGTAAATCCTGAATAAATAATGGTCTTGGAAAAAGACACATTGAAAGTACTCACAATCAGTCATTTTTCTTTATAGAACAGGAAGATTAGGACTGCTACACAATATGGCGGCGGACAACGACAAAAGGACCATGAAATTCGGCGGCGTGGTCTGCATCGGCTGAAATATGACAGAGAGATTTTTTAGGCAGAGATTTCTCTGGCTGACGCAGGTCAGCAGGGTGATGCATTTGGCAGCTGCGTGGATTCGAATTCAGGCAAACTGTGTAAATGAGCGAGAGAGAAAGTGAGAGAAATTGAGGATGTGGGCGTACATACGGACAGCTATTACAGTATATCATTCGTTTTGTGTGAATTGAAAACTAAATTCGTGATAAGAGAGTAGATTCGAACTATTCAAAGGAGGAGACGAGAAAATCTTTTTTGTCGCGTATGATTTGCACTATGACTTGCCAAAAGGTTGGAGAGAGAGAGAGCCAGAGAAGGGGCCGTGTGCTCTGACACTCATAGATAGATTTATCAAATCAAGCGGAACGAGTGAACATTGAAATATCGTGAATATAGAAACATAAATCTGAATATCTGAATGAAAAAAATTAATAGTGAATTAAATTTTTTTTATAAAAGGAGGGAAGGGAACCCGTGCGCTCGGGTTTTTGAGTGTGCCGTGGCGGGCTGGTTGGCTGCCACCTGATCATAGTGGTAATTGTGGTGTAAGACTGGATATATATGTATGTACATATATAAATGTTTGTATAGGTGCAGCGGGATGGATGGAGTAGCACATGTGTATGACTGAGGGAAGAACACTGACATTAAAAACAGCGGCGGTGTCTAGCCGTACCAAACAGCATCTCTGGCAGGAGAAACTCAAAATTTGCGCGCGCTTAATTAATTTAGGAGTTTTCCATGCACTAGAGCTGTTGGAATGGTCAGCATTTAGTAAGCTTAGTTGTGACGGAAAAAAATCACAGTCACTTGTATTCATTCATTCATTCTTCTCTTTTTTCCCCTGGTCGTACTCGCGCCTCTTTCTTGCCACAAAATTTATACTTTCACTGATTGATTCTCTCTGGGCGGAGACGCGGGGTTCCTCTACGACCAAATATAATGCCGCTTAATTATACAAGAAGAGATGACATTAATTCAAGACAGCGGCTATTCGTACTGTAATAATAATAATTGAAACTGACATGATGGTCAGCCATACGTAGTGCGAGAGGTCAAACGAGCGGATCCTCTCGTAGACGTCTCAGTCCCGGGACCTCCATGTTACGGCCGGGTTCGGGCCTCTGCTGGACGATCGACTCTTGAGTAACTAAATTTTGATTTAGAATATCACTACTATAATTCATATATACATATATTTCAGGACATGTACGGATGGCCGAGTGGTCTTAATGTTGGGCGTTCTGGTACCCGTAAGGGTGCGTGGGTTCGAACCCCACTCCGTGCAAACCTTTTGGCGGCGATGGGCCCTCCACAGAGCAAGAAGGGGACTGCGTCCACAAAAGATTGCCTGTAACGTTTGATTATGTAAAGTCGTATGAAAGCACTTTGGCTATCGTAATTTGAAAAATTCTCTAGGTCAAGGCGTCGACCAAATAATTTTTTTAAAGATATAATTGCCCCAAAGTTTTATGAAAACTTCGCTTAACCTGATGTAAATGTTTTCCAGTTGATTGCGTATAAATCAAGATGGGGGCTCCGTTTATGGGAGCAGTCCTGATCTGAAAATATCAGATAATTTACTATTCGCAAGGAAGATATTGGCAATCTCGACAAAAGTAAGCACATTGGTACATTTGTACATATATGGAAGAAAGATGGAAGAAGAGATCTGTTTGGAGAAGCAAGCAGCGCCATCCATGAACATTGGGAATAAAAGCGAGAGAAAGGGCGGTGGAGAAAGAGAAAGAGAAACAGAAAGAGAGAGAGAGAGAGAGAGAGAGAAGGAGAGAATAATAGAAGAGTGAGGACGAAGAGATGAGAAGAGCGAACGTGTGAGAGTAGGTAAGAGTGAAGCGAAGCTAAAGTTATATACATATAAAGAGACGGAGAGAGAGGGGGAGAATGAACGAGACATTGAGAGAATGAAGGGATGACTAATGAATAAGACAGTGACATAGCGATTGAGAGAAGAGTTGTCAGTTAAGGAGATATGAGAGAGAGACAGGAGTTCCTGTAAGAAAGGCAGAGATATAGAGATTGATGATAAATCGCTTCGGTTCTCGTTCAACCATATATGTAGTCCGTTAACTATTATGTCATGTATGTATATTAAACCTCCTTGTTACCACTTTTTTATATTTGAAATGTTTATTCTGGATAGAATACTGTAATGTAAAGTTCATGAGAGTGTTGCCTTTTAAAACAATAGATAATGAGGTATGTCTGCAGATGTGTGAATGTATGTACTTCTTCAGAGGCATGAATCTCTTGAGTGTTGAAGTAGTCAGTCAAGGAACACGGGAATGTAGGGTGCAGGAAAACAAAAGATAAACGAGGGGCGATTACATCGACTTGAGAATCTCCCAGCTTGTCCGATTGTAGCCAGCAGAGAAGAGGCGGCTGATCTGCAGGTCTTCCCAATGGCGGTTGACCATGCTCTGAAAACGAGGCAGATGTTTTCCACTTTGCATCAACCTTTTGCATTTTTATCATATTATCATTCCCATTGCAAGGCAAAAGGCCATGTCTTTTTCCCATGCCATTATACCAGTTAAAGGTGCACGGAACTCAACCATAATTTTTTTTCATTTTCTCGACATTTGTAGTCGCGTTGACGACACCCTATTTAAATCACATGATGCTTTCTCGTCCATGTTTCAGGAAAAAAAGACGCAAATTCAAGATTTTGTGTCAGGCTCCTTTAAAGGAGGTATGTTGAATTGTCTCTTGAGCTGCTTCCACATATTTTCAGTACAAGTTATGATAAGGGATGATGATGAGACGTGCCATGAGTGAGGGAAGAATGAGCAGGATATGCCCGAGTCGCCTCGGACCGTCCTCCTTGCGACTCTCGCATGTCGAGTAGTAGGCGAGCAACTCGCGGATGATCACCTCGTGCACCTGTACAGAGTGCAGAGAGGGGAGTTTACAGAAAGCAGTGATCAAATAAAAAAATTTTTTCTGAGAAAGTGTCGCCAAGGTGAACTATGTGTCTACGTAGTTTTAAAGAGCCGTACAAACTTGTCGAAAAAGGAAATACTAGTAATAATTGATTTTGATTAACCTAAGCTAAAGAAAAGGTGATTTGACGACATGATTACAAAACTTTGTCTTCTTGGTAGGTATCCACTGATAAAGCTTCTCGAGCATACTACTCTCAGCGGATTCGCCTTTATTGTTCTGTACCTCACTGCAGATCTGATCGGTTTCTGTCGTTGTGCCCGTCGTGCCGGCCATAAAGTAGAGGAGAGCGAAGAGGGCGTTTAGCTCGGTCTACAAAAGCAAGAATATGCACTAATTCAAAACCCCGACACTCTAGGATGTGCACGCTCTTTTAGGCAGTCTTTTTAGTAGACCAAAGTTTAAAATTATAAAATATCTTAAAGGTGGCACCTCATCAAGCTTGGCATGCTGCGCAGGACCGATTATGCTGCGCAAATAGAACTCCCATGACGGTGCGAAGACGCTTTAAAGAAGGAACAAATTTTATAGCCAAGTTCTTGTCGCCTTCAAGGCAAACATATAAAATACCACAATCAACAATCTTATTCGTATCTCATTTCATGTTATTATTTATGAATAGAGCTTGCTTATTGTGAGTCAAAGTGCACTATTCTACCAAGCGATTTCTACAGACAATAAGACTAATCGAATGATTATTTTAACACTATCCTAGACCAAACCCGACTGTGGTTCAACACCAAAGAGCTCCTCACCGAATGGCATCCTCGGTGTTCATGAGGTCGTCGCCGTCGAAGAAGGTGGTGAGATCGGCGAGCAGGATGTAGTTGCCGTCCTGGAGGTAGAGACGGGAGCTTGGCTGACTCAGCTCGCGCAGCGACGTCTGATACGCCGTGTCGAAGAGCACCGCGCGGAAGTAGAAGGGCTTATAGAGCAGCAGCTGCAAGGAGATGAGCGCCTAGGCTAGTTGTAAGGGCCGGTTACTCGAGACATGATTTTTTTTATCCGACCACGTCACATTTCGGCCAGTGTCGTCACATCTTTATCGATGTATGTAGATAAGTAAATAAATAAATGACTGCTGCAGCATCACCAGCTGCTATTTAGAACTCTGTGAAGAAAGAAAAATGGAGGAGAATAACATATTGGATACTTTGTAATTCTACCTGCACATGTGTTTAAAATCATTTACGGCTGCTTACGCTTGCGAAAAAAATGGGATGAAAAAGAAATCCTTTATGTGGTACTCATTTGAAATGAATAGAACTCTTTAACCTTCTGCTCAAATGTCAACTCGTCCATGCGCGGGAAGTGGCCCATGACATAGGTGAGGAGGTGCGTGTACTCGGCTTCTGAGATCTTGCCAACGTGATTGCAGTTTACGGGCACGGGCGGTGACTTCAAATAGATATTTACTAACTATCATTTTTTTTTAAATTAATCATTTATTTTATATAACAAATATACATGTATCTAATTGCATCCACTTCCACATAGATAATTTTTGTACATAGAAACATATGCAAATGTGTACTATGAAACAGTGCGCACTTCTATCTCCAAATTTTCTATTCAAGAGTTGAAACTGGGAATTTTTTTCGGAAAAAAAATTAAATTAAATTCGTAGTTTCAAGAAATCTGCTACATTGAATATAATGTTCTACATCTCATCAATAATTCAGCATTCCGCCGTACCGTCCAGCCGTTCGATGGCGTGCGATCACCGTTCGTGATGAGATAGCCGCGTCGCTTGACGCTCAACTCGCGGTAGCCGGCCACGATGCGGTCGAGCACGGGAGTTGGCTTCTGAAAGGGGCAGAGAGAACTAGATTAGAAAGAGGAAAATGGAATGTAAAAGAAAAGAACGGGCATGATAAGAAAGAGAGGGAAAGAGAGAGTGAGAGAAATGGAGAGAGAGAAAGAAAAAGAACGTGAGCGAGAGAAGGAGAGAGACGAAGAGTGACAGAGCGAGAGAAAGAGAGAGAGAGAGAGAGAGAGTGAGAGGGACAGAGAGAGAGAGATTCAGACCTGCTCTTCCAATATCGTGGTGACGCTACTGCTGCTCGCGCTAGGAGAAGCGGACGTCGTTGGCGAGCGAATGCCAAGAGAGCCGCGAGGTTGTTGAACGGCTACAAGAAAAATAATGTACAGAGAGATAGAGAGAGAGATGGCTGCTTGTTTATTTGTCTTACTGGTATTATTGCTGTTATTACTTACTTGTTGAAATTCAGTCTGCTTCTCTTTTGTACATACATACCGATAGATACATACATTGATACATATGTACATACTTACAAATGTGCACAAATATGTATGCATGCACATATCACATCGTTACTTGTAACTTGATTCTTGATCAGGGAGCACACTAACAATCGGGCAGCATGCCTGCCTTCAGACACTTTTGCAGTCGGCATGCACGGCAGATGCAGCGGACGGCTGGAGAATAGTCATCATTATTTCCTTTTTTGCTCCCCCCCCCTCCTTCTTGTCACCCACGCAGACATGTCCTCTATCACCTAGCAACCTACTAACTAAATGCGTATGTAGACATGTAGAAACAATGTAATGAGAGGTGGAAATATTTTTTTTCCCTCCAGAAAAGAAAATTAATAACTGTGATCAGTCGAGCAATTTCTCTAACCAGAAGAAAACTAATTGTAAGAAGACAACTGAAACGCAAAAGTTCAGTGAGCTCAAATTGACTATGGAAAATGGCTAAACTTTTCAATTCCGAAAAAGAAAGGAAAATGTTTGTGAAGGTTTAAAAATGGATTGCAAGTAAAAGTCAGCAGCATTAAGCACTCACATTTGTTGACGTCACACTGGCCATTCTTGCTGCAGACGTAATGCCGGCGAAGATTGACTGATCGTCGAAAGAAGGCAGCGCAAGCTCTGAAAAATATATTCTTTTTTTTAGGAACAGTTCATCATGAAGCCTTTTTCCCTCACATTGTCAGAAATATCGCCTTTATATTTTCTCTTAATTATTTTTGTTGACTTTTCAGAATAACATGCCATGAAATGGGAAGAAGACTATTTAATTTTTTTAATTTTTTTAGCCAATAGTAAAAGAAAAAAAAATCGATATTATCACCTGCACGCATGAATGCCAAAGTGTGCGCCGTCCGAGCGCTCGCTGCACACCTCGCACGTCTTGGCCGGCGGTGCCATTCGTCGTAAGGCGTCGTGTCCCCGGCAGGAATCGGTTGCGAACTCTGGAATATTATTGCTTTCCTGGTGGGAAATAAACTTAACCGCTTGCGCTGACAATGAATAGTGAGTGCGAGAGCGGAAACTTCTCTTGTCAGCCAGCCAGTTGAAACACGCGTTGATCGATAGATTGAATGCGACTGAAGAGATAGGCGCTTTTGCGGGAGAAGAGAGAGGAAAAACGAGCAGAAACTGAACACGCGAATTCATATGCCTTGTAGTTTCTATTTCAATTTTGTGTTCTTTATCGCTCTCTCTCTCTCTCTCTCTCTCTCTCTCTCTGTCTCTCTCTTCTTCCCTCGCTATCTGCCCCTCTCTTTCTCTTCATCCTTCGCTCTCCTTCTCTCTCTCTCCTTGTGCCTCTCTCACCAAAAGGAGCAGACAGATTATTGGTCATGTATAAGCTTCAGCTCTCCATAATTCTAAGAAGAGGGTTCTCGTGTACTTAAATGGCACAATGAGTCTCTTGTCGGAAGTCTTCTTAACATTTAGATCTGTCATAAATGGCTTGCCATTTGCGTAGGAGTCGTGAACCTGGCAACGAGTTCAAAGTATTCCCAAAACGAACAAAAGCAGAGACATATTAGTTTTTGAGAAAGTTAAGGCTTGCAAGTAACTAGATTCTATCGCGCTGTCGGTTCGTCTATCAAAAGGAATAAAGAAAGAAGGTGGAAAAGAAATTTAAAACGATAACAAGATGGGTGTGAGAAACTGCATACATGTGCATACGCTAACATCATCATCAGTTATGGTATACACATTTACACATACACACACGCCTGGAGTTAACCTTTGTACTCCTGTCTCTCTATCTCTGTCATCTCTCCTCTCTCTCTCTCTCTCTCTCTCTCTCTTTCTCTCTCTCTGATGATACGAAGAGACATAGTGAACCAGATTGGAGATGGTTCTCGATGTCAAAGAAGGAAGGACGGCGAACTGCTACAAATACTCAAGAGATATGAAGATACGATGACATTGGAGGTGCTTAAAAATCTTCATCAAGATTCCACCTTTCAAGGAGGCATCTTTGCATTTCACTATTAAGCTTCACAGACATTCTTACTTTCTATAGAAGCTCCTGATCTTGTAGTCTGAACATAGCAAGCGCAGTTGCATCCTACATACTAGCTAATTGATAAAATGCTCAAATATATCCAGCATCCCTGGTGTTTCCTCGGAAGATATGTATGTATGTAGGTATATACAATGTACTTCCCGTTTATCTGTTTTTTTTTCTCTCTCATTGATCTGCCTGCATCATTGCCGCCCTGTCCAAGCAAGGGATCATCTCTTGAAGAAGGAGATCTTTTTTGATGACTTTTTATTGGTAAATGTGTCGTTAGAATCATTGTGGCATTGTTGAATTCTTTCCTTCACTATCCCTCCTCCTCCTCCACCTCCTCTCTCTCTCTCTCTCTTCGAAGTGCCCTCATAGAACAGACAATGAAAATAGTGAATCGTGGGACTGTAAGTATTGTATGGTTTTGAGCATGATGTTAGTTCTTGCGTTCATGTATGTACATTTATGTATGTATGTATGTATGTATGATTCTTTTGCCGTCAGATTACTCCAGTTCGGTTGTAGATGTTTCACCCCT
>CALZFC010000027.1:3470000-3562500 GCA_945643635.1 Allodiplogaster sudhausi
CCTCTGTGTCTTTCTTCTGACTAGCTCTTCTCTTCTCCATGTCATCACTCTAGATCGATGCTGGCCGTGCTGGACGGCGCAAGCTTGGTGAAGGAGGGTTGAGAGAGAGAGAGGGAGAGTTTAGAGAGAGAGAGAGAGAGTAGAGAGAGAGCGAGAGAGAGAGCGAGGCGGAAGGAGAGAGGTAGAGAGAGCGAAAGAGAAAGAGAAGGAGATAAGATGTAGTGAAACGGGAACAATGAGAAAAGAAGAAAGCCAGTGAGAAAGGAACGGAAAGCAGCGAAACGTTCATGAACGTTTGAACTTGGCCAGCTTCGATCTCGGCTAGAGTAGAGTGATGGGAGTGGAAGAAGAGTGAAAGATCTCTTTGTCAGTTAAAGGGAAAACAGAGATATAGGGGGAGAGAGAGAGAAAAGTGACGGAGAAAGAGAGAGACAGAGAAAGAGAGAAAAGAGGTTTGTTTGCCGGATAAAACGTGCGCTCGGAAAATGCGAGCAAAACATTACAATGACCGGCCGGCAATGGCAAACATAAATAAGTGATGGATAGATAATAAAGAGACCAGAGATTGCTGCACCTAGAGTCATTCTTTTGCTTTTTGTTATTAATCTCCCTCTTGGTATACGGTAATTTGGTTTTTTCTGATTTTCTTCTTTGGATACGGTAATTGGAGTTATGTTATTGCTAATGTATATATTATAATAAGTGTCTCGGTGTTGTAGTTCTTTGCTGGTAGTGTTCAGGAAATTTGTTTTCACTCATTGGTCCAAATAATTCGAGAAAAAGGAAATCTGGCCTTTGTTTTGGAAGGGTATATTTCTTCCTGTGTTGCTCGTTCTTTGCACTCTTCTCTCTTCTCACATCTTTGATTCATTCAACTGTGTATTTCTGGAGGTGCGTTCGGCCGAGACACTAATTTAGTTACATCTGGTTCTCCTTCTTCCTCATCTGGTACAAGATGAGGAGTCAGTTGGGCCCAGGCCCGGGGTGCTTTGCTCTGAATTCCATCTCTCTCTCAAAGTGGTTACACTCATTTTCGCCGAAGATCTCTGCTCTCTCAACCCCTTCTCTGTCTTGTCGATTCCATTCAACTCATTCTTATTCTCTCTCTCTCTCTCTCTCTCTCTCTCTCTCTCTATCTCTCTGTGTCTATCTGTTTCTCTCGTTCCTACAATTTTTCAGTGATAGTCCACTTTCTCTTCTCGCTTGAGCTGAACTTGTCGGTTCAGCACTTTAGTGTTCATTCGAAGAAGATGAATTGACCATGAGATAGGCCTTCTCTCTCTCTCTCCCTCTCTTTCTCACTCTCTCTGCATCTCTCTCTCTCTCGCCCTCTCTCTCTCTCTGCATCTCTCTCTCTCTCTCGCTATCTCTAAGGTATGTGAACGATGTAGTTGAAGTTGAATCGCAACAAGAAAAGCCTATACAGTGAATGCATCTTTGGGGGTACTTGTAGTAATCGATGACCCATTGGAAAGATCTCTGTGAATTTTAGGTCTAGGAATTAGAGACCTTGTCGTTTGAAAGGGAGCCCTCGACTGCAGTCTTCAATTGGACTTGCAGAAGATTCTGCAACAAAGTGGATGGAGAGCTTGGAAACATCAGGGTCTGCAAGGAAATGAATGAAGTCCTCCCGAGTTGTATTCTCTCGCAATCAGGCATACATTCCGGAAGGCCCTTCGATGAGGTGCGTAAAGGCCCTTACTTGCTCTGCAGGGATAATTATACCCATAAGCTTCTACTCTTCGAGTGGGTAGGCGGAGACGTCCTTGGTAGAGCCGAGAAGCCTCCTAGCCTGCAGTTTTCTAGATGCTTCGTGAAAGTGCGCTCTCCAAGAGTGGTTGGCATGGCCGCGTTAGACTCTCCACGTGGGCGGAGATCGATTTTTGCACTCGCTGGCTCCACGCTTCAGAGAATTGACACGTTTTGCGCGGAAATGGACTGAGAGAGACGGAGCTAGTGAAGTGAGATATAGCAGAAAAGGGAGCGAGAGGGACGCTAGAGAGAAGCTAGATAGGGAGGAAGAGATAGAGAGAAGTGAGTGAGCTAGTGAGTGATTCCAGAAACGTTGGCATTTGCAAACTACATATAGTCTAACAATGCTGTTCTTGACTCGGAACGTATCTCGTGATCGGCAATTCTTGCCTTCATTTTTGTAGTTCTATTTCGGAATGTCACTCTCTGATTGTTGAAGCCTGCTTCCACCTAACAGCTGTGCGCCATTGCATCAGCTTTAGGAAGAAGAAGATATGAGAAGAGGAGCGAAAGGAAGTGGAGGAGAGAGGGAAAGGGAAAGAAAAAGGGCAGAGAAAGAGAGAGAGAGAGAGAGAGAGAGAGAGAGCGGGTGAGAGAAAGAGAGCGGGAGATGGAAAAGAGTAGAGAGAAAGAGCCAGGATAGAAAAAGAGAGATAGAGAGCCAGATATTTATACCTCCAGAATGGCCAGTGGTTTGTATTGAGAATCGCCCCAGGTTCAGTACATTGGCACTGGGGCCTTCATTGCCTGGCCTCTTCTCTTGTTGCTGCTACCCCTATTCAGAGCCTTGCCCTTCGGGCATCAGGCCGGAAGCTGTCAGCCTTTGGTGAAGAGGATATCTGATATGATGACTCTTGCTTTTAGAGTATGACGTGAGTTTCTCTCTTTCTCTCTCTCACTCTCTCTTTGTCTCTCTCACACATGCTCTCTCTCTCTTTCTCTCTCTCTCACTCTCTTTGTCTCTCTCTCTCTTTCTCTCTCTCTCTCTCTCTCTCTCTCTCTCTCTCTCTCTCTTTCTCTCTCTCTCTTTCTCTTTCTCAACCTTTGAGCTGAGACCATTTGACGATAAAAGTGAAGACTCGAGTAAGAAGAGAGCTTCACGGGTCGCATGATTTTGTGGTCGTTGCTGCTCCTCTCTAGTTGCATATACTCACGTAGCCCAGCTTCTTTATTCCCATCTCGTGTGTTCCTGATACCGTTGTTTTTTTTCACTCTTTCTCTATTGCTCTGTCGCTTGCTTCCAGTCCAATCTCACAATCATCTCTCCCTCTCTCTCTCTCTCTCTCTCTCTCTCTACCTCTCTCTCTCTCTGTCTGTCTCGTTCTCTACCTCTCTCTCTCTCTTACTTCCAATCACACAATCATTTGGTAGCTCTCCCCTCCCACCACTCCTTCATCTATCATCCCCGAGACATGCTTCCTCAAGGCTGCTTCTTCGATATACCACGTGATGACGTCACACCCATGCACATTACGGCACCTTCTTCCCCATCACCACGTGGCTAAGGTCTCACCATCGCACATTCCCTCGTCCCTTGTCACCCCACGTGGAGACGCTTCCTCGCCTTATTCTACCCCTGGCGTGGTCAGTCCCCTTCCCTGTCACTGCATTGGTGGCGTGCGAGTTAGAAGAGGGAGAGAGAGAGAGAGAGAGAGAAAGAGATTGAAAGAGGGAGAGGAGAGAGACAGGCAGTGAGGCAGGGTGGGGGAGAGAGAGAGAGGAGAGAGAGAGAGAGAGAGAGAGAGAGAGAGAAAGAGAAGCCATATGCCCCCTAAAGTATATCAAACCACCTGTATTGCTCGCACGTAGATGTTTAAGAGAGCCCCTCTGTAAGGGTCAAGGAGCGTCTGCCCCGGGGAATTTTTGTTTTCTTTTACTTTGAAAACTTAATGAGGGACACATCTAGTGTTCATAAAGAAATATATGTTTTCAGAAAGTGTGAAAAAAAATTTTTCTCTTAGTTATAAGTAAAAATGTTTAAAAACTTTGGAAGGCCATATCTAACGTTATACTTAATATTTCTCGAAAATCTTTTCACTGTTCGATTTCTTATTTAAAAGTACACAAAAAAGTCCCGGATGACTGTTTTCGAAAAATTAAAATTTTTATGACTTTTGTGCAATTTAATTTTTTGAAATATGGTTTTTAGCTAATAACTTTTTTTTTTATTATGACTTGCAAAAAACTGAATCTTCCATAAGAAAGAGGAGGAAAAACTACATATAATACATCTCTACGAGGAAAAATCTCGGATACACTTTTTGGGTATCTGCATTTGAATATGTGTTTCTAAGCAAATTTTGGTTTTGGCCACGAACCACAATTTCATTCAAACTTCTTCAATTTTAAAAAGAAAGAGTCCATTCGATGTGATTTTTTATGCTCTTTAAAATGGTATATACTTTGTTCGCCAAAGAAATTAGTCTAAAGGCCTAAAATTGACGTTTTGTGTTTTAGGCCTATTTCTGGTGTCAAAATACTCATTCTTTGCACGATTAATGGATCTTGTAGGCTGATTTTATATATAATATTTATACTGCGAGAAAGAGCAGCTAAAACTGAGTCGAATACAACTTTAAAATTGAAATCTGAGGATACACTTTTTGGGAATATGTATTTGAATACTGACTGTTGAAGGCGATATTCCTGAATATTTTTAGAAAATGTTTTAAAATTGTTCTTTTGAAGCATCTAGCTCGGAATTATGGGTAATCCAGAATGCTTTGAAGTTCTTTTACGATATGACACTCAAAAGTACTTCAAAATTCAGGAAATCACATTTTTACCAGCATAGGTGCTGAAATAAATGTACGAAAACTCCTTCGAAGCAAAATATGTACATGTTTCAGAATTCTTGATATTGGGAAAAATATCGACGACAGGTTTCGACTAATTTGAGCATTTCGCGAAAAACGATACCAATGGAAATTATGTTCTGAAAATTGTACCATATGGTTTTTTGAGACGAGAAACATGAATTCGATCTTAATTTTCTACTTTTGTGTACCATCCATGGTACTTTGATCGAAATATAATTTTTCCGCATATAACATTTCATTCTTCAATCAAAAGTACCATGGATGGTACACAAAAGTAGAAAATTAAGATCGAATTCATGTTTCTCGTCTCAAAAAACCATATGGTACAATTTTCAGAACATAATTTCCATTGGTATCGTTTTTCGCGAACTGCTCAAATTAGTCGAAACCTGTCGTCGATATTTTTCCCAATATCAAGAATTCTGAAACATGTACATATTTTGCTCTTTCATCTGTGGATATATTATGCAAAAGTCTCTGCTCTTTCGAATGGTTATGTCCTTTTTGGCAAGCCGTCTCACAAATGACCTTTTAGTTGGCTTCGAAGGAGTTTTCGTACATTTATTTCAGCACCTATGCTGGTAAAAATGTGATTTCCTGAATTTTGAAGTACTTTTAAGTGTCATATCGTAAAAGAACTTCAAAGTATTCTGGATTACCCATAATTCCGAGCTAGATGCTTCAAAAGAACAATTTTAAAACATTTTCTAAAAATATTCAGGAATATCGCCTTCAACAGTCAGTATTCAAATACATATTCCCAAAAAGTGTATCCTCAGATTTCAATTTTAAAGTTGTATTCAACTCAGTTTTAGCTGCTCTTTCTCGCAGTATAAATATTATATATAAAATCAGCCTACAAGATCCATTAATCGTGCAAAGAATGAGTATTTTGACACCAGAAATAGGCCTAAAACACAAAACGTCAATTTTAGGCCTTTAGACTAATTTCTTTTGCGAACAAAGTATATACCATTTTAAAGAGCATAAAAAATCACATCGAATGGACTCTTTCTTTTTAAAATTGAAGAAGTTTGAATGAAATTGTGGTTTGTGGCCAAAACCGAAATTTGCTTAGAAACACATATTCAAATGCAGATACCCAAAAAGTGTATCCGAGATTTTTCCTCGTAGAGATGTATTATATGTGGTTTTTCCTCCTCTTTCTTATGGAAGATTCAGTTTTTTGCAAGTCATAATAAAAAAAAGTTATTAGCTAAAAACCATATTTCAAAAAATTAAATTGCACAAAAGTCATAAAAATTTTAATTTTTCGAAAACAGTCATCCGGGACTTTTTTGTGTACTTTTAAATAAGAAATCGAACAGTGAAAAGATTTTCGAGAAATATTAAGTATAACGTTAGATATGGCCTTCCAAAGTTTTAAAACATTTTTACTTATAACTAAGAGAAAAATTTTTATTCAAACTTTCTGAAAACATATATTTCTTTATGAACACTAGATGTGTCCCTCATAAAGTTTTCAAAGTAAAAGAAAACAAAAATTCCCCGGGCAGGCGCCTATGTAAGCCTCCTTGAGTCTTACAGAGAGGCTCTCTTAATCTCCTCCGAATTAATATAGGATAATAGGATAACAAGCTAATCAAGCGACCATCCGTTTGCGCACTTCCTAAGCTTATCCAAGGACGCAAATAAGATATCTGATATCTGATATCCGCGTGGCATTTAGGCCGTGTGATCTGGCGAGAGATGTATAGGAATGCCAGGAATTTTTTTTGCCAGGAAGTAAGGAAGTATCAATATCAATTAGATGAAGATATGTATCATCCATGTTAAGGACAGATAGAAGTGAATGTGCCTACAATTCAGGCTCTGAATCATCCAAATGATATCATCCTAGTGTGTGGATTCTGTGTGGGAAGAGACGCAGAGGAGAAGGAGAAGAAGAAAGCGCAACCTGCTTTTGTGTTCACTAGAATGTTGCCGTGGTGTTGATCGATGTTGCTGTCGCACTCTTGCCTCTCATTGTATCTCTGGCACTCTAGCCTTTGCGCAGTTTCATCATTGTTCCCCCTGTCGTCTGAAGGCTAGCTAGCCGGTCGAATGACCTCACAATCTCTTGTTCTCTCACGACGATTTCGCCATCACTCCACATGGCCATATGGGCAGGCACTAGCCAGTTGCCCAGATGTATGTCTCTGAAGATGCCCCGTCCTATCGTTCTCCTCCACTCCTCATTCCTACTCTGATGTCGGTCTATTTGTGGTGTAAAAAAGTCTATTGACTATAAAAATAAATGTATCTCTTTGTTTGCTTTTATATAATCTCCTTTCTTAATCCCTACCCCATAGAATTCGCGGGGCACTCCGCACTATTAATGTATTGTGTGTAGAATAGCTCGAAATATTAGGTATATGATAGAAATGAAGAATAAAAAGAAGAGAAAGTCTATCTAATTATTTGTTTTCAGCTCTTCCGCTCTTCTAAACGGCGCTTCACAGAAAGCATACTGCAACAACCAGACGCAACAGAATCAGAATAATCATCAGCAGTTCTCTTCCGCCAGCGACACGCAGCCGCAGCCACCGCCACTGCGCAAGTCCTCATCGGCCGTAGACTGGTTCGCACTCGGCAACGCAGCCGAGGCAGCAGCGACGAACAAGGAGCTGCATGTTAGAAAACTTATTATCTTTATCTCTTTATAATTATGATTCTGAATTTTACTTTATTCTTATTATATTATATTCCATTAGAATAGGACCTTAATGAAGTTTTAGTAGACTTAATTTTTATAGCTAATAGTTGTTTAGAATTATACAAGCCATATCCAAGTTGGCGCTGTCGCATGGAAAGGGTGACTTAATGAGACCCCGATTTTAGTGATGAGAACCTGCCTTTCGTGATGAGACCCAACCTTTAGCGATGAGGCACAGCTTTTCGTGAAGAAACCCAACCTATAGCGATGAGGCCCAGCTTTTCGTGAAGAGACCCAACCTTTAGCGATGAGGCCCAGCTTTTCGTGAAGAGACCCAACTTTTAGCGGTGAGGCCCAGCTTTTCGTGAAGAGACCCAACCTTTAGCGATGAGGCCCAGCTTTTCGTAACGAGACCCTTTTGCAGTGCCTGACCTCTCGCCCGGCTGCCTTCATAGTCGGAGGAGGTGGCCATCGCTCGGAGAGCCCTCACCACTTCCATCTGCCTCATCTCTCGCTCCTCGCCGGCTCGCACCCTCATCTTGCGCACATTGACGAGCCGCACACGGTGGGTTCTTTTTCTGCTCTCGATTTTTTTAAACTTTTATTTAAAACAAATAGCCATCTAAATTTGCCATTCTCTTCACCTTCCTTAAGCTAGCTGTTGTTTCTTTCTCTTGAGCTCTTTAAGGCAATCAACTCTCTTCCTATCTTCCTATTTGTGCTTTAATCCGAGATAGACATCACTAAACGCATTAGAATTACTGCCAGGTCACACCGGATGAGCCAATCTATTAACTCTTGATTTTGTTACTCTTCACTTTGGCCGGAAAAGAGAGAGAGAGAGAGAGAGTGGGAGAAAGAGAGAGAGAGAGAGAGAGAGAGAGAGTGGGAGAAAGAGAGAGAGAGAGAGAAAGAGAAACAACTAACTGTTCGTTGACCTCTTCTGCGCGTGTTGTTGACTCCTCTACTAATCTCTCTTTTCATTGCAAAAAAAGCAAGCAAGAAAGAAAGAAAGCAGCAACGTGTTTACGTGTGTGGCTGGCCCACGCGGCCGGCCTTTAGTCGACACTGCTCTTTTGGGAGACAGAGGAGTGTAGCATAGGGATCGGGCTGGGACCGGGCCGGGACCAGGTCCGGCCTGGCCTATGACAGAGTGTATCCTCGTGATCTCTCTCTCTCTCTCTCGCTCCCTCTCTCTCTCTCTCTCCCTCTCTCCGTCTCCCTCTCTCTCTCTCTCCCTCCCTCTCTCTATCCCTCCCTCTCTCTTATCTCTCTCTCCTCTCTCTCTCTCTCTCTCTCTCCCTTTCTCCATATCTCTCTATATCTCTCCCTCTCTCTCTCTATATCTCTCACTCTCTCTCTCTCTCTCCGTAGTACTTGCATCAGAATGAGACTTGTCTACACGTTGTACTTGCATCAGTATAACTTTTGTTCCGGTCAGTTTGGTATTCTCAATAAAATAGGAATGACTGATAGGTTGATTGGGAGAGAAGAATGCAAAATGTAAAGGAAATAAAAAAAAAGAAGATAAAGACAGAGATCAGGAACGGGTGACCAAGTTGAAGGGCGAATTCGAAGGGTTTCCCCACTTGCCGACACTTGTAAGACCGTCAACACTTCCTCCCTCCTTCTCCGCGTCCAAATAGACACGATACGTTTCGGTTTCGCTGAAATATTCGGCGAGAAGGAATAAAGGGGGATATTAGAGAGAGGGAGAGAAATAGAGAGAGAGAAAAAGAGAGAGAGAAAGAGAGAGAGGAAGAGAGAGAGAGAGAGAGAGAGAGAGAACCGGCTCTTCCCTCCCAGTAGAACGCGTGATGAAAGAGACCGAAGAAGTGGTGTGATACGGGGCGAAGGAGGAAGGCGCTAGGTGAGTTTAGGGCGAGTGATGCAAGCCTTGCAACGGAAGGGGTAATCTCCACACGTGGGGACACCGAACGAACGGGGAAGTGCCTAACAATAAGAGAGGTTATGACCAAGAGAGCTGCACAGATTGAGAGAGAAGGAAGAGAGGGAGAGAGAGAGAGAGTGCGATGAAGAAGGAGGGTTAAGAGAGATGAAGAGAGAGAGATAGTGAGAAAGAGAGAGAACTAGGGGAAGGAGGGGTGAGAGGGTCCAGAGAAAGAGAGCGAATAGTCTGATATTGGGCCCGGGTGTCATTTCAACGAAAGACATAAACGCTGCTTTTATCAGCTGGAGCAAGCACGTTTTGTGAGTGACAGACGCCAACTTGGCCCGTAACAAGGGCGTCATTTCAAGGAAATTGACGGTGGAGAGAGAAACTCCGGCCCGATTTAGTTTCTGACCGAAAAAAAACACTTTTCATTTATGGAGAAATGTGTTCGCTTCTACTCTCTTGCTATAAAATTGGAGCGACCGGATATATATGTAGAATTATAGAAGGAACACTAGAGCACGAATTAGGCGCACACAAACTGCGATTTTTCATGATTCAGCTATTCATTGGAACCGACCACTCGGCCCTCCGCGTGCTGGAACAGAATGATGTAATATGTTTGGAGTGCGCTGAACTTGAACTGTTTTCGTTCCCCCGCTGATGAGACATAGTCCGGCGAATTCGAGAAAAGAATGGAGATAACAAGAGAAGCTTTCGAAAGAGGCACAAATTGAGGAGAGCAAAAGCAAGTGTGTCTCACTCTAAACTACACACTTGGCTTTCGTGTCGTGTCGTATCATTTTATGACGTCGCAACCACCCCACGTGGTTGTCTCTTAATACGGCCAAATGAGGTTGAACCGCTTAGAGTTCACAACCGTTCTCTCTCTCTCTCTCTCTCTCTTTCCCTGTCTCTCTTTCTCTCTCCCTATCGTTTCGCCGCCAAGTTCACTGGCTTTTCGTCGCAGAGCAGACCCACGTGGTGACAACGCTCGGGCTTCTCTGCGCTCTCTCATATCTCGCCCCTCTCTTCCCTCGCCACTCTCCTCGCTTTACTCAACAATCACTTCCGATCTCTGCTCTCTCTCTCTCTCTCTCTCTCTCTCTCTTTCTCTCTTTTTCTTTCACTCTCCGTCTCTTACCCGAACGAGTATTCATCGAAACGCTCGCTAAATAGATGCATTCTTCTCCTTGTTCGTCTGATTGTTGTTGTGGTCATTCCAATCAGTGGGCCAAACATGCCAGACCATGTGCTGGTTGACGCCCACAACATAATGTGAAAGTCATCTTTATCCTGTCTTTTTCTCTCTTTCTTTCTCTCTCTCTATCCCACTCTCTCTCTCTCTCTTTCTCTCTCTTATTTCTTCTTAGCTCGTTTGAATTGTGATCCCTTCGGGCTCTCGATGCCATCACCTCTGTTTTCCCTCTCTTATCCTTCCCTCCCTCTCTCTGTATCCCCTCTCTCTATCTGTCTCTCTCCCTCTCTCTCTCCTCTCTCCCCCTCTCTTTCTCCTGTTGTCACTCGTTCTCTCTCTCTCTCTCTCTCTCTCTCTCCGACTCTATCTCTCCTCCCCTCCCTCTCTCTTTACCACAAAACGGCCTTAAACTGCGCACATTTGTGCTCTCTGCCGACCCGCAACGCGCCCGGATCGCGTCGCTATTGCTCTTTTGCCTCGGAAGTCTGGCTCTTCCTCTCTCTCTCTCTATCTCTCTCCTCTCTCCTCTCTCTCTCTCTCTTCATTTTATGCTTCTCTGCCGTCTGCACTCTCTCATTAGCAGGGGAAGAGTTCGCGTCTCTACCCTCCCAGTCGCACTGTCTGATTAGCCTTGAGTGCATAAGGGGACGAGTGCACCATCTCTTTTCTCTATGTGCTGTGCTTCTCTCTCTCTTTCACTCTCCATCTCTCTCGCTCTATATATCTCTTGCTCTCTCTCTCCATCGCTTCCTCTCTCTCTCTCTCTCTCTCTCTCTCTCTCTCTCTACCTCTCTCTCTCTCTGATTGCAGGGCGGCCTGGTGATGACGATAGAGGGCGGCGCCTCCTCAGCCACTCAGCCGTCGTCGCTTCTCGCTGGACAGACGGCCGTGAGTGCGTCGTCCGCCGCTGCCACAACGGGTGCCGAACAGTCGAAGAAGATGAGCACCGTCCCTTCCACTTCCTCCACAGGTTACTGTAGCTTTGAGCAAGCAAGGGATTACGGTAGTATTAAAGAGGTTGTACTAAAGAATATATGTGGCATCATTAAACAAGCAATGTATTAAGAATTTACTCAAATAGAAGATGCGTCATCTTTTTATTCAGCATGTTGAAGTGTCATCGTGCTCAAATGATTCATTTTTATTAGAGGAAAGAAGTGACGGTGCCCGAAAGCGGGGGCAACGATTATACAATTTTAAAGTTGGAATTTCTAATGCGAAAAATGAGAGAGTTTTTGATGTGTGAAAGAAAATAGAAAAGAAAATTATGTTAGGAAAAAAATGGAAATATAATCTTCCAGGCATGGGTCACCACCAGCTGACCGGATGCGGTACGGTGTCCTCCACGAGCGGAGGATCAACGGGCGCACTCGCTTCATCAGCCATTACCGGAAACAAGGACATCGCCGGCAGCAGCCTTGCTGGCACCTCCTCAGCCTCCACCTCATGCTTGCCACTTGACGCTGCCAGACACGCCGAGCAGCATGCGACGGCTCACCATGAGCATAAGGTAAAAATTTCCCGCCAAAAATATAGGGGTACCTTCATGGCCTAGTGGGTAAAATGGCGCATCACACAGACGGTCCCCGGTTCAAATCCCACTAGAGGTTTGCTGAGAAATTGCTCACTTTTTCCCTTTCCTCGACAAGTTTAAGCACTGACCATGGAGAACAGCTGACATGCAAGATCGGTTGGACTGGAAGAGCGGGGAAAATGCAGAAGAAATAGAGTGAGATTGTCGTTCTAGTCCATTTTTTTCTGCTCATAATCAGTTATCGCTCTGAATTGCGAGAGAAGTGCGACGGCTGAGAGTGGTGAGGTAGGGTTCATTACTTCTTACTAGAACTTCATAGTACCCCTCCGCAATACTTTTCTTTCTAGATGTTTAGTCGTAAATTGTGAACAATTTGTACGGAACCACGTGATGCGTGCGAGAGAAAAAAAGAGTTGCATAAATGCGCATTAGAAGTGTGGCGGCTCTTTGTTCTTGGCTTGGGATGGAATTCTCTTATTCGATTAAAACATCTGAGTCCTTTAACGAATATGGGAAAGAGAACACTTTGTATTAGAATGGTATTAAGGCAGGAGATAAGAGAGAGATTAGATTCGATAAGAGTGAGATAGGTTCTTAGGGCAGAAGATAAGAGGGCTTACATATATATTCGATAAGAGAAAGATATCTTGCGGGATTAGAGCTTCTCCGTTCGGATAATCATGTTGAGATACTGCCGAGACATATCCGGTCAATTCTCGCCTGGTCGCTCTGGAGTCTAAGATTCTGGAAGAGAGAAGAGAACATCCATGCACACTTCCGCTTTCTTACAGAGAAGATAAACGGCGCAATTTCGATGGCGGAGACGATGGAATCGAATCTCTCAAGGATGTCGTCGAAGTCTGATGTCTAGGCGCGCGCGCGAGAGGGTCAGCTTCGTATTGGCGGGCGGCGCGCGCGAGCGGCCAAAGATCACCACGAACCAATCGACCTCGCGTTGCCAATGCCAACTTAACGAGCTCTACGGGCGAGACAACCCCGGTCCATCTACTCTGAAGTCGTTCCACGTTCTGGGCAGAAGAGCGAAACGAATGGTAATTTATAGGCGAGTTACGTCGATCAGAGATCATAAGAATCTCTCGCAAAAGTGCCTGTCGCACTTACGCACCCTATATCGGGCGAGTTTAGCTTCCATGCACCAGTTTTTGCTCGATCTCTCTCTCTCTCTCTCTCTCTCTCTCTCTCTCTCTGTTTCTCTCTCTCTGTCTGTCTCTCTCTGTCTCTCTCTCTCTCTCTTTCTATCTCCCTGTCTTTCTCTCTCTCCTCTCTCGCATAGCCTCTCACTTCCGTCTCCATTTCCCCCTTCCTGACATTTGCTCACGAGCCCCCAATCTTGTCTCCATTCTTCACCGCCACTAGTTTTATGCATTTGGCCACCCCACCCTAATCATTATTACATCTTCTCGAATCTCTCCACCCTTTTGGTATTTACATGAGAGACACGCGGAAGTGGTATGCATATGCATTACATATGAGAGGGGTCCATCCATCTCTCCAATTTCAGGTGATATTCACTTGTCTGCTATCATGTAGATATGCGAGATATCACGTGCCAAAAGGCTAAGATCAGTTAATCTCTCCTTCTCTCTCTCTCTTTCCATATAATATCACGAGACACGCCAAAGAGTGCAAAGTGTCATTGGTGATATGGCTGAAAGGAATGGGAATATCAGACGTTCGCCTCTTAATACAAGCGGCCGCGCCCTCTCTTTGTCCTGTCACCCGCGCGCATTGAAGAGCTAGAGAAGAGCTCATCAGCGAGGTGATAGTGAATTGTGACATGGAAGTTAGTGACAGAGAAAGTGCGCCCAGGCTATGGCTATGCTTAGAAATTCATCTACGCATCTGCTATATGTGAAGAAGATTGGCTAAAGTCATTGCATCCAACTGCAACGTCAGCCGCAAAAGTGCTGGGAGCAGAGTGAACTGATTGGAATTGATAGTGACAGCTGAGCTGAACACTCTTTGTACCCTCGTGAAGCATTCATTCCCACGATCGACATGGTACTCTCGCCACATGGGAATCATGTGAATTGTGCACAAAGCAATAGAAGCGCGTGCCACATGTGTGTGGGCTGCGTGGCCGAGGGCTGATGCCAATTTGTCTGGACGCACCCCTCCTGGAGTGGTTGGACCCGAGTGATGTCTCCTCCCGCTAACACACTCTCCAATATCACTGTGTGTATTGGTTGTTTATATCACCCAGGCCACTTTTCTAATTGTTTACATTTTTGGACACTTTGTACTGAAGAGTATTCAGCTCATTGGAGAAGGGGAATGAATGATTAGTCCAACGTGAATAATAATGATTAGCATAAGATGTACTCTAATTCAAGGACTGAGTATAATGAGATTTTTAGGTTGAGAAGCGCAAGAAACAAATGCCATGTTCATTCATTCATCTGCAAATGTTCACCTAATTAAATAAGGGAAATGCATAACATGTTTGTGAAATGTTTCTTCTGTTGGGGATAAAATTCCATTCTTTTCAGCGTTAATTATATTAATAATTAATAAATTCAATAAATGCTAATGTTTTTTTCTAGCAAATATCTATTTTCAGGGAGGCGTCCTCGCGTCCTACCTGAGAAGCGGCTTTCTCGGCCGTGAAGTGCTGCGTACGGACGAAGAGTCGTACCGCTACATCATGGCGCTCGACCGCTG
Organism: Allodiplogaster sudhausi; assembly: GCA_945643635.1. Taxonomy (NCBI): domain Eukaryota; kingdom Metazoa; phylum Nematoda; class Chromadorea; order Rhabditida; family Diplogasteridae; genus Allodiplogaster; species Allodiplogaster sudhausi. The sequence continues at coordinate 3,484,536 of CALZFC010000027.1, forward strand.
AGCATCGCTCAAGCCCGATGCCGCACACTTTTCCGCCGTTTGCCGCACATCTTCTCGCGCGCGAAACAATTGTCTCCATCGTGCATGTATTCTACGGCCTTGATCTACTAGAAAGATCAGAGCGCAGTTACTTTTTGTATTCCTTCCTGAATTCCTTTCCCTGCCGGCTCTTCTCCTTTCTCTGTGACACATTGACTGCGGTTTGCTTTGCTTGCCAGCGTTTCTTTTTTCCACGTTTAGCTCGCTGGATCATTTCCACATTTTCCCGAGCGCCTCTACGAGTTCCCTAGCCGTTTTATCATCTTCTTGCATGTGTCCTCTAAGGAAAATATATATTTTTTGTAGCCAGAAAAGATAATTCCGTTCCGACTAGGCTATTCGTAATTGTGGCGCGCGTGGCCTTATCTCTTATCATTTTTTTTTGTTCCACTTGGCCACTTTCCACTTTTGTCCATTAACACAATGGCAACAACGCATTGGCCGAATCTCCGTTTTCCCCCTCGCTTTCCTATCCTCCACACAGATTGGAAAGTAATCATGATCTCATCTCCGGTGTTCCCACTTCTTCTTCTTCTTCTTTCCGGATTGAACCATTTCCCTTCCCGGCCACTGCGTTTGCGACCTAGTATCTAACCGATCGGGCGAATGAAACTTGTCTCTTTTCTTTTTTTTTTCTTTTTCTCCTTACACTGCTATCCATTGTCTCTGAACATACCATTCTGAATTTTCTCAGCGTGTTCAATTTCTCCTTGTTCTCGCTGTAAATCTTGATTTTGAGAACAGTGCAAAAATTTATTTCATTCTTTTTTTTTAACCCATCCCCATCTTACATTTTTCCTGTAACATTTTTACTTGTAAAGAAGAAATTGAGTAGTCGCATTCACTCAATAATATAATGCATTATTGCTTTCAGTCATACCGTTTTAGCGCCATCGTTTCATGTTGTTCTTCCTGAGATATACTGTGTATGTTTGTATGCATCGGGCTAGTCATTTTGCTGACCACCTCTTGCCTTTGAGTGGTCGTTTCTTTTATAACTCTTACTTAGAGCAGTAACAATAACGCCTAACAGGCATCTAACCTAGCAGTTACTGCAAGACGATTGCGTTTTACGCGGACTTTCTTTACTTTAGAATTGTCCTTCGCTTATTATTTGGATATTAACGCGGTCTCTCTTTCTCTGTCTCTCCCTCTCTCCCACACTCTGTCTCTCCGTCTGCCTCCGTGATTTTTAAACCAGTTTCGAATTTTTCTCCTCCTTTTCATTCTCGTCAAATAAAGCGTGCTGTGCGCGCGGTTTACAGCTAAAACGAAGCCTAGAAAAGTAACTGGGCTTCGAAACGAAAAATGAAAGCCAACCAGGATGGCATTTGATTGCCAGTGATAAGAACTAGAAATCAGAGAAAGGGAGAGGGAGAGTGGCAGGACTAGGTTTCCGTGTTGAATCTCAACATTGCTTTATTGGACACCCAAAGAGAACGCTGTGAACGTATTGTAAGACGAACTTTTTTCATGTATCCATATTAGATCTTGTAGACCATCCCAAGAGCAGAGCAATTAGTTTTGAGACTATCTGTTTCTTTCCTTCTTAAGCATTGCTTTCAATTGTATGACCTGCGCGTTTTGTTGCAGATCCATTGATCCGATTGAAAAGTGACCCGTGTCTTGCCTGTGCCCAGCAGCCACCTTGAGAATTGCACCCTGACCGAGAGAACAGAAAGAAAGCCCGTTGCCTACCTCCTTGATTCATAGCGAATGCGCACAAGCCGGTGAAGAAGAACAACTATGAATGCACATGCTGGTATGTTGTAGAAAGCCACTGCACTTCCTCTCTGTACTCGGAAATCTGATTGAATCCCGTGTGGACTAGCCGCGTTATTTTAGACATACATTTATGATAGGTTTCAAAATATGGAATAAATGTTGAATACTCATCGCTTTTTCGAACACCACATAGCAGCAGGCAATTGAAAAGGTCAGGAGAAATATAACAGAAACTTGAAAACAATCAATAAATAGCTCCTGGAGGTCTCTTTCTTGAAATGTATCGCACAATCTCACCATTGAAAGAACTAAGAAGAGTACATTTCTGAAGTCAAGCATATATTTGGAATCTGATTATTCCGACATAAAAGCAGTTTATCTATATTTATCAGGAAAATTAAAAGAAAAGTGAGCGGGAGTCGTGAGGTATCGAGGAGGCTATCGGCGGGGGCGAACTCGCATGCGCGACCCGGCCACTGTCAAGGCGCGGAACCTTTTGCCTGCTTCCTTTCGGACCTGAGCCATCCGGTTCTCCTTGGCCACCCGGCCCCGCCAGTCCTCCGACCAGCGGCGCCTAGTGACGCCCCGCTTGGCGCGGACGCCCGGTCTCCGTGGCCGCACTACCGACAGGACTCCTCCTCTCACACACTCCATCCGCTCTGCGGCCTACACTGGCTCACAAGCGCCCGCCACGACGCCCCGCGTGCATCAAAAGAAAATGGGGAACCAAGCTTTAGAGGAGCAAAGTGATAGAGTAAAGAAAGAGTAGACAAACATAGCGCATCAGGGAGGGACTCAATATTTATCTCCGCTCTCTTCCTGTCCAACCTTGGCGCAGACGTCAGCGGTAAGGGCGAGCTTGTTCCTCTTGGAAACCACGGGCGCTGGCTAAGTGAGGGCCACTAGACGATCGGCGGAAGTATCCATGACATTTAGTTTTAATGGTTAAATATCTGACCATAAAAAATCGGCATTGTTCTCGCAATTAAAATTCTAATTTCATTAGTCACTTTCAGAGTGATGCACTGCTCTGTTATTATTCACCACTTACTGATCTAGTGGAGTTGGCTATTGCGAGTGGCGGGCAGCCCTTGTGGTGCACACTGTCATCGTTGCTCTAGCACTCGCCATCATTCTCTTCGTGTTGCCGCGGAAGGCAGCATTGGTGGAAGGGGAGAGAGAGAGAGAGAAGAGAGACGAGAGTGAGAAGAGAGAGAGAGAGACAGAGAGAGAGACAGAGCGAAAGAGAGAGAGAGAGAGAGAGAGAACACGGCGTGAGGTGGCCACAATCAGAGAAGGAAGCTAATAGAATTTTAGGATAAGTTTTCGCTGCACGTGAGCCAGCATTCAATTGAAATGAATAAGTTAAATTTTTTTATTTATTCGAATCGACGAGATGTGCAAAAGCGAGAAGATGATCGCGCGGAGGGCTGGAGTACGGTATGAACGAGGGGATTTTGGAGAAGGATAGAGAGAGAGAAAGAGAAAGAGAGAGAGAGAGAGAAGAGTAAAGGATATGCGGTAGATAAGGAAAGTAGTGAATAAGATGAATGAAACAGATAAAGAGAACGTGAGAAATGTGGTTAACCAGACGAACAGAGGAGTGGAGAGTTGGTGCGAGAGAGAGAGAGAGAGAGAGAGAGATATTGAGGAGTGAGAAAAAAGAGAGAGTGGGGGAGATAGGGGGAAAGCTGGACATACGCTTCCAATGATGCCTGGAGGGGCATCAAAATCGGCAAGGGGCGTGGCTTCAGTCAATCAATAGACCGATGAATGGATTCCACAAAGACTGTCTGCGAAGACGTGCTCCGCTCTGGATTCGACCGCAGTCGAATCGGGTGCATATTTTTGATGCATGGCGGTTCACGGCTTCTCTCTGTGTTACTTTGCAGTCGACTTTCACTCCGGCAATCAATCTGTACGTCAATCAGGCGAGTGAAGAAGCAAAATGAACGAGGATGCGAATTATGGGAAAACACAAAATATTGTATAATGTTGCTAAAAAGAAAACAAACTAACTAATGCGAATAATTCTGTTGGAAACAGCGGTTTTAATTTTTTTTTGTTTTCTTTCTATTGAACATCCCGTGAGGAAGTTGACACTTTCAGCCAATAACATCAGCCCGTGACCACTCACATTATACATTCACTATACAACGATACATTTCAAAGTTATTAAAAAGATAATTTAGTACGAAATATACTGCTTATCCAGCAGCTACTCTAAGGGATCCTTATTTGGGAGCCAAAAAAAAGTTCGTTTCTGCTCGCCGTCGACTCGTTCTACCCTCCGCGCGTTCTCGCGTCGTCTCGTGGGCAGGCGTCCGCTGTCGCATGCTTTTCTCTCCTCACGATAGTCACTCTTACTGGATACAAGGTTGGCGAGAGGTTGGCCGAGAGAGCACTGTGCGGGCGACATAAGCCAAATGCTATAAGGGATCTAGGGAAAAGGCGGTGTTCCTTGGATGCGATTTCTCTGTGCACACCACTCACACTGTTGTTTTATACGCTGAATTTTATTTATTCCTTTCATTTTTCATAATCTTCTCCAAATCTTAAAATTCCGTCAGCCTCTTTGTATGCATTTCTGCGTGTAAATAAAAGTTTATCCTTCACGCTCTCTCCAACAGCCGTATTTTGAGTGAGGACCTGCGTTTTTCTGACACTATTTTAATAATGTGTAATTTTAAGTTGATTTATGATAGAGATATTTATGCTCTATCTCCTCGTGTCGCAACCCATCTGTTTTGCCGCGGGGCAGAGAGAAAGAGAGAGAGGAAGAGAGAGGGAGAGAAAACGAGAGAAAGAGAGAGAGAATTAGAGAAAAGAAGAGGGAAATAGGGAAAAGGAGAGAAGGAGAGAGAGAAGAAAGGAAAAGAGATAAAGGAATAGATAGGATAGAAGACAGCGTTAGATAGATCGAAAGAACAAGGGACATACTTCTGTCGAATTGGAGCGTGTCAAGCCGAAAAAACGAAAAAAAGAGTATAAAATGTTGGAACACAAAAGTATAATAAATTGCAAAAATTAGTGACTTATGTTTAACAGATGGCAATAGAAGATTTTGTAAGAATGCGAGATTGCAAAATTGTTGTGTTTATTTTTTCAATACTAGTTTATTGCTTATGTAATGTTTAATTTAAAATATTGTAATTATTATTCATTCACTATTTCAGTGTGACTTCGCAGAGGTCAACTGTGATGAAAGCCAGCTGATGACTTCACTAGCGCAGTGCCGCGTTGCAACTTGCACGGGTGGCAGCGAGATGGCCTTCGTGAAGACGGTGCGTTGATGCAACCTCCCCCCCCCCCTTTATGGCCCCTCCTAGTTGGAGATTTTCTTCTTGTTTGGAATCTGTAAATCCGTCTTAGTTAGTTGTCTATTAATGATGCGCCTCCTAGTTGGAGGTCTCCATTTATTAAATTTTTTATTTATTTATTTATTTATATTTTTTTCGTTTTTGGTCAATATTTGGGCGAATATAAAAGTTGACATCATTAATCCATCCACTGCGTTAACAATATTGGTTCACGAAAATATTAACTTGACACCTGCTGAATGTGCACATTCACACCGACAACAAACTGTTGCAGGCAGGCTCGCGGCCGCTTGTAGTCTCGAATTCTGGTATTCGATGCAGGGCCGACGGAGTGACATTCGAGGACGCCGCTGACCCAACCATGTTCTTCGAGGCGGCAACGGGCTCGGTCGCTTGCGTGAAGAGTAAGCAGAGAAGACTTTTTATTTGTTTTTTTTTATATTTTAATTTTAGTAATACACTCATATTAACTTGTGTTATTTCTGCCTTTTTTTAAATTCAAGTTTTTTTTAAGAAAAAAAAGTAGGAACAAAAACTCTGATACTATTTCTAGTTTGCGTGAAGCCACCTACCGGGGACAAGTGCACGGACGCCGAACGCATGGCTGGGATGTGCGAGAACCCTCAGGTTGGCATTATTATTTATTGTTTCAATTTAATATTATTCTAGTTGAGAAAAAGTAAAAAAAACAATTTTATTTGAATTTTGCAGTCGACAACTATCTTTCGTATTCATGCAATTGATAAAGATAATATCAATGACGGTGGGGTTTTAGACTCTTGAGGGTTCTTATCCTGTCGGTTGGAATATTCTCCTTCTCAGTAGAAGATCCATAAAACATGTGAAATGCATGTTTGAACCGCTTTTAAGATGACTATCTCCGAAATCAAATGCACTGATGCACGTAAGCTCTTCATCAGCGACTTCGCAGTGCAGGGCTCCCTTACGTGTGTCAAGGGATTATGGATGCAGGCGGATGGCAATCAACTGGCCGATGGCTTCACTGCTTACTGCCAATAGAATGTTACAGCATAGAAAAGTGGAATCGACTAGTTGTAAAGTAAACACATAATATGGTGTTTAATGACATTGCAAGTCATTAAACACTTGACTGGTAATCCTCTCTCTCTCTCTCTCTCTCTCTCTCTCTCGCTCTCTCTCTCTGTTCATCTAGCATTAAATATGGATAGACATATATATACGTTCGAATGTACATGCATGCTTTTCAAAGTCGTCATAAATTTGATTAAATATCCTAATTCACACGAATGTATACACTCGCTCGAATAGGGTAGTTCGTCCAAGTTGTGCAAGTTGCACAACGTACAGACCTGCCAGTGTTACAGAAGAAAGAGTTTGCCCGCTCTCAAGGGAGTATTTCGCTGAATCGTAGGAGATCTATTGTACGAAACGATAAAATATGGCTTTAGCTCGTGACCATTTTCGCTTTCCTCGGGACATTCTCATACATTGAATATCTTTATCAGACATTTCTATATTCAATAACAACAACAACAAAAATTTTGCGCTAAAATTTTAGTCATGAATATTCTCAAATCCGTTTTTTCACTGATTCTTTGGGCATAGTCATACCACACTTTCTGTTCGAATACACACAATGGCAACAACGCATTGGCCGAATCTCCGTTTTCCCCCTCGCTTTCCTATCCTCCACACAGATTGGAAAGTAATCATGATCTCATCTCCGGTGTTCCCACTTCTTCTTCTTCTTCTTTCCGGATTGAACCATTTCCCTTCCCGGCCACTGCGTTTGCGACCTAGTATCTAACCGATCGGGCGAATGAAACTTGTCTCTTTTCTTTTTTTTTCTTTTTCTCCTTACACTGCTATCCATTGTCTCTGAACATACCATTCTGAATTTTTCAGCGTGTTCAATTTCTCCTTGTTCTCGCTGTAAATCTTGATTTTGAGAACAGTGCAAAAATTTATTTCATTCTTTTTTTTTAACCCATCCCCATCTTACATTTTTCCTGTAACATTTTTACTTGTAAAGAAGAAATTGAGTAGTCGCATTCACTCAATAATATAATGCATTATTGCTTTCAGTCATACCGTTTTAGCGCCATCGTTTCATGTTGTTCTTCCTGAGATATACTGTGTATGTTTGTATGCATCGGGCTAGTCATTTTGCTGACCACCTCTTGCCTTTGAGTGGTCGTTTCTTTTATAACTCTTACTTAGAGCAGTAACAATAACGCCTAACAGGCATCTAACCTAGCAGTTACTGCAAGACGATTGCGTTTTACGCGGACTTTCTTTACTTTAGAATTGTCCTTCGCTTATTATTTGGATATTAACGCGGTCTCTCTTTCTCTGTCTCTCCCTCTCTCCACACTCTGTCTCTCCGTCTGCCTCCGTGATTTTTAAACCAGTTTCGATTTTTCTCCTCCTTTTCATTCTCGTCAAATAAAGCGTGCTGTGCGCGCGGTTTACAGCTAAAACGAAGCCTAGAAAAGTAACTGGGCTTCGAAACGAAAAATGAAAGCCAACCAGGATGGCATTTGATTGCCAGTGATAAGAACTAGAAATCAGAGAAAGGGAGAGGGAGAGTGGCAGGACTAGGTTTCCGTGTTGAATCTCAACATTGCTTTATTGGACACCCAAAGAGAACGCTGTGAACGTATTGTAAGACGAACTTTTTTCATGTATCCATATTAGATCTTGTAGACCATCCCAAGAGCAGAGCAATTAGTTTTGAGACTATCTGTTTCTTTCCTTCTTAAGCATTGCTTTCAATTGTATGACCTGCGCGTTTTGTTGCAGATCCATTGATCCGATTGAAAAGTGACCCGTGTCTTGCCTGTGCCCAGCAGCCACCTTGAGAATTGCACCCTGACCGAGAGAACAGAAAGAAAGCCCGTTGCCTACCTCCTTGATTCATAGCGAATGCGCACAAGCCGGTGAAGAAGAACAACTATGAATGCACATGCTGGTATGTTGTAGAAAGCCACTGCACTTCCTCTCTGTACTCGGAAATCTGATTGAATCCCGTGTGGACTAGCCGCGTTATTTTAGACATACATTTATGATAGGTTTCAAAATATGGAATAAATGTTGAATACTCATCGCTTTTTCGAACACCACATAGCAGCAGGCAATTGAAAAGGTCAGGAGAAATATAACAGAAACTTGAAAACAATCAATAAATAGCTCCTGGAGGTCTCTTTCTTGAAATGTATCGCACAATCTCACCATTGAAAGAACTAAGAAGAGTACATTTCTGAAGTCAAGCATATATTTGGAATCTGATTATTCCGACATAAAAGCAGTTTATCTATATTTATCAGGAAAATTAAAAGAAAAGTGAGCGGGAGTCGTGAGGTATCGAGGAGGCTATCGGCGGGGGCGAACTCGCATGCGCGACCCGGCCACTGTCAAGGCGCGGAACCTTTTGCCTGCTTCCTTTCGGACCTGAGCCATCCGGTTCTCCTTGGCCACCCGGCCCCGCCAGTCCTCCGACCAGCGGCGCCTAGTGACGCCCCGCTTGGCGCGGACGCCCGGTCTCCGTGGCCGCACTACCGACAGGACTCCTCCTCTCACACACTCCATCCGCTCTGCGGCCTACACTGGCTCACAAGCGCCCGCCACGACGCCCCGCGTGCATCAAAAGAAAATGGGGAACCAAGCTTTAGAGGAGCAAAGTGATAGAGTAAAGAAAGAGTAGACAAACATAGCGCATCAGGGAGGGACTCAATATTTATCTCCGCTCTCTTCCTGTCCAACCTTGGCGCAGACGTCAGCGGTAAGGGCGAGCTTGTTCCTCTTGGAAACCACGGGCGCTGGCTAAGTGAGGGCCACTAGACGATCGGCGGAAGTATCCATGACATTTAGTTTTAATGGTTAAATATCTGACCATAAAAAATCGGCATTGTTCTCGCAATTAAAATTCTAATTTCATTAGTCACTTTCAGAGTGATGCACTGCTCTGTTATTATTCACCACTTACTGATCTAGTGGAGTTGGCTATTGCGAGTGGCGGGCAGCCCTTGTGGTGCACACTGTCATCGTTGCTCTAGCACTCGCCATCATTCTCTTCGTGTTGCCGCGGAAGGCAGCATTGGTGGAAGGGGAGAGAGAGAGAGAGAAGAGAGACGAGAGTGAGAAGAGAGAGAGAGAGACAGAGAGAGAGACAGAGCGAAAGAGAGAGAGAGAGAGAGAGAGAACACGGCGTGAGGTGGCCACAATCAGAGAAGGAAGCTAATAGAATTTTAGGATAAGTTTTCGCTGCACGTGAGCCAGCATTCAATTGAAATGAATAAGTTAAATTTTTTTATTTATTCGAATCGACGAGATGTGCAAAAGCGAGAAGATGATCGCGCGGAGGGCTGGAGTACGGTATGAACGAGGGGATTTTGGAGAAGGATAGAGAGAGAGAAAGAGAAAGAGAGAGAGAGAGAGAAGAGTAAAGGATATGCGGTAGATAAGGAAAGTAGTGAATAAGATGAATGAAACAGATAAAGAGAACGTGAGAAATGTGGTTAACCAGACGAACAGAGGAGTGGAGAGTTGGTGCGAGAGAGAGAGAGAGAGAGAGAGAGATATTGAGGAGTGAGAAAAAAGAGAGAGGGGGGGAGATAGGGGGAAAGCTGGACATACGCTTCCAATGATGCCTGGAGGGGCATCAAAATCGGCAAGGGGCGTGGCTTCAGTCAATCAATAGACCGATGAATGGATTCCACAAAGACTGTCTGCGAAGACGTGCTCCGCTCTGGATTCGACCGCAGTCGAATCGGGTGCATATTTTTGATGCATGGCGGTTCACGGCTTCTCTCTGTGTTACTTTGCAGTCGACTTTCACTCCGGCAATCAATCTGTACGTCAATCAGGCGAGTGAAGAAGCAAAATGAACGAGGATGCGAATTATGGGAAAAACACAAAATATTGTATAATGTTGCTAAAAAGAAACAAACTAACTAATGCGAATAATTCTGTTGGAAACAGCGGTTTTAATTTTTTTTGTTTTCTTTCTATTGAACATCCCGTGAGGAAGTTGACACTTTCAGCCAATAACATCAGCCCGTGACCACTCACATTATACATTCACTATACAACGATACATTTCAAAGTTATTAAAAAGATAATTTAGTACGAAATATACTGCTTATCCAGCAGCTACTCTAAGGGATCCTTATTTGGGAGCCAAAAAAAAGTTCGTTTCTGCTCGCCGTCGACTCGTTCTACCCTCCGCGCGTTCTCGCGTCGTCTCGTGGGCAGGCGTCCGCTGTCGCATGCTTTTCTCTCCTCACGATAGTCACTCTTACTGGATACAAGGTTGGCGAGAGGTTGGCCGAGAGAGCACTGTGCGGGCGACATAAGCCAAATGCTATAAGGGATCTAGGGAAAAGGCGGTGTTCCTTGGATGCGATTTCTCTGTGCACACCACTCACACTGTTGTTTTATACGCTGAATTTTATTTATTCCTTTCATTTTTCATAATCTTCTCCAAATCTTAAAATTCCGTCAGCCTCTTTGTATGCATTTCTGCGTGTAAATAAAAGTTTATCCTTCACGCTCTCTCCAACAGCCGTATTTTGAGTGAGGACCTGCGTTTTTCTGACACTATTTTAATAATGTGTAATTTTAAGTTGATTTATGATAGAGATATTATGCTCTATCTCCTCGTGTCGCAACCCATCTGTTTTGCCGCGGGGCAGAGAGAAAGAGAGAGAGGAAGAGAGAGGGAGAGAAAACGAGAGAAAGAGAGAGAGAATTAGAGAAAAGAAGAGGGAAATAGGGAAAAGGAGAGAAGGAGAGAGAGAAGAAAGGAAAAGAGATAAAGGAATAGATAGGATAGAAGACAGCGTTAGATAGATCGAAAGAACAAGGGACATACTTCTGTCGAATTGGAGCGTGTCAAGCCGAAAAAACGAAAAAAAAAGAGTATAAAATGTTGGAACACAAAAGTATAATAAATTGCAAAAATTAGTGACTTATGTTAACAGATGGCAATAGAAGATTTTGTAAGAATGCGAGATTGCAAAATTGTTGTGTTTATTTTTTCAATACTAGTTTATTGCTTATGTAATGTTTAATTTAAAATATTGTAATTATTATTCATTCACTATTTCAGTGTGACTTCGCAGAGGTCAACTGTGATGAAAGCCAGCTGATGACTTCACTAGCGCAGTGCCGCGTTGCAACTTGCACGGGTGGCAGCGAGATGGCCTTCGTGAAGACGGTGCGTTGATGCAACCTCCCCCCCCCCCTTATGGCCCCTCCTAGTTGGAGATTTTCTTCTTGTTTGGAATCTGTAAATCCGTCTTAGTTAGTTGTCTATTAATGATGCGCCTCCTAGTTGGAGGTCTCCATTTATTAAATTTTTTATTTATTTATTTATTTATATTTTTTTCGTTTTTGGTCAATATTTTGGGCGAATATAAAAGTTGACATCATTAATCCATCCACTGCGTTAACAATATTGGTTCACGAAAATATTAACTTGACACCTGCTGAATGTGCACATTCACACCGACAACAAACTGTTGCAGGCAGGCTCGCGGCCGCTTGTAGTCTCGAATTCTGGTATTCGATGCAGGGCCGACGGAGTGACATTCGAGGACGCCGCTGACCCAACCATGTTCTTCGAGGCGGCAACGGGCTCGGTCGCTTGCGTGAAGAGTAAGCAGAGAAGACTTTTTATTTGTTTTTTTTTATATTTTAATTTTAGTAATACACTCATATTAACTTGTGTTATTTCTGCCTTTTTTTAAATTCAAGTTTTTTTTAAGAAAAAAAAGTAGGAACAAAAACTCTGATACTATTTCTAGTTTGCGTGAAGCCACCTACCGGGGACAAGTGCACGGACGCCGAACGCATGGCTGGGATGTGCGAGAACCCTCAGGTTGGCATTATTATTTATTGTTTCAATTTAATATTATTCTAGTTGAGAAAAAGTAACAAAAACAAAATTTTATTTGAATTTTGCAGTCGACAACTATCTTTCGTATTCATGCAATTGATAAAGATAATATCAATGACGGTGGGGTTTTAGACTCTTGAGGGTTCTTATCCTGTCGGTTGGAATATTCTCCTTCTCAGTAGAAGATCCATAAAACATGTGAAATGCATGTTTGAAACCGCTTTTAAGATGACTATCTCCGAAATCAAATGCACTGATGCACGTAAGCTCTTCATCAGCGACTTCGCAGTGCAGGGCTCCCTTACGTGTGTCAAGGGATTATGGATGCAGGCGGATGGCAATCAACTGGCCGATGGCTTCACTGCTTACTGCCAATAGAATGTTACAGCATAGAAAAGTGGAATCGACTAGTTGTAAAGTAAACACATAATATGGTGTTTAATGACATTGCAAGTCATTAAACACTTGACTGGTAATCCCTCTCTCTCTCTCTCTCTCTCTCTCTCTCTCGCTCTCTCTCTCTGTTCATCCTAGCATTAAATATGGATAGACATATATATACGTTCGAATGTACATGCATGCTTTTCAAAGTCGTCATAAATTTGATTAAATATCCTAATTCACACGAATGTATACACTCGCTCGAATAGGGTAGTTCGTCCAAGTTGTGCAAGTTGCACAACGTACAGACCTGCCAGTGTTACAGAAGAAAGAGTTTGCCCGCTCTCAAGGGAGTATTTCGCTGAATCGTAGGAGATCTATTGTACGAAACGATAAAATATGGCTTCTCGTGACCATTTTCGCTTTCCTCGGGACATTCTCATTCATTGAATATCTTTATCAGACATTTCTATATTCAATAACAACAACAACAAAAATTTGCGCTAAAATTTTAGTCATGAATATTCTCAAATCCGTTTTTTCACTGATTCTTTGGGCATAGTCATACCACACTTTCTGTTCGAATACACCCGGTGGTTCTCAGCCTGCAGCATACTTAATTCAGTTACCTATTCTATCTGTCCCGATAATCAAATTCGTTGAGAGCGAGCAAAGTGCAGCTGACAATTGAAAAATCAGGAGAAAGCCATCGGAAGAATGGAAACTATATATATGTAAATTACGGTAATCATCGTGTAATTAATTACCCCTGAAGTTTCATCAAATGCCCTCTCACGATCAGCGGTTTCTCAGATTACACTCTTCAAACCCAAAATTTGAGTCGTTCATGAAACAGGCTCGACGTTTATGGAGAGAAAAAGTATATTTAAGAAAATCTCAAAATATCGTAAAGTACTTACGATATTTTACGATAACTCACGAGAGACGCAACCGAATGCATAAATATTGACCTATTTTTTATTCGGTCGATAAAAAGACTTTCATGCATATGAGATGGGCGAACAGGCAAAAGGAAGACACAAATAAAAAATCATAAATGATCCCATATATGTTGGCGTCGGGGACTGGGAAGTCATCGGAGAATACAAAGATAACCGCCAGTGGAGAGCGCGTCGAGGAGACGCAAAGGACGACGACGCCGAGGACACAGAATCCCCAGGTCCGTGACATGACGTCATCGCTCTGTCAATGATGTCATCCGTGGTTTATGACATCATAGATTTTAGGAAATTCAATGGCAAAATAACAGGAAAAGGTGTTTTAAATACCGAATTGTGGCATAAAATTGCAAGTAAAAAGTGCTGAATTTGTAAAGTTCTTCGAAAATTTAAACCAAAATCGATTATGCTCACTCTGCCAGTCAATAGGCTTTGGGAGTTTCGAGGACCCGTCCCGGATGGGAAGGGGGGAGGGCGGAGCTGCTTCACTCAATCCAGAAGTATTTTGTTGCAAAGCTTTGTAACAACAAAGAGCGAGTGAGAAGAGGCGAAGAGGAGAGTTGAAGACAGAGGAAAGAGAAGGAGTTGTGAGAGGTGGCAGAACAGCGAAGAAGAGGAGTCCTCAATGGAGACCAAGAGATGGCCTGCTTCCCTTCTTGTCGCCCAAATAAAACATTGTTTCATGGATGAATATTGTAGTGCTTGATAAATGTAATTTTCTTATTTAGAAAACAATTATCTGCCTCCAGATGCAATTATCCTCACTCGGATTCGACACAATTAATGCTATTTGGCAATGCCTTCCAAATCGGCAACAACGACTCTACCGCATTTTCCAACTCGGCAAAACGACCCCTGAGGTCGATCGGCAAAAGCAGGGGTTTAATAATTAATTCTGCTACTTATTTTATTGCGTCCCCTTGTTGTGCAAACAAAGTATTTTTTAATTAGAATAAGATCCTATATTAATCAATCAATCTTTCTTGTTTTATTCGAATTTTGAAGCGAATCTATTACAATTAGATGAGATAAGCTTCGACTTTGAGATGGTAGAAGTTTGAGTTTTTTCAGCACATTCAACGGCACTCTCCATCCTAGTTCACTTTCACTTTATCTCCATCATGCTCTCTCTCTCTCTCCCTCACTGTTAGCGCAACTTCATCGAATTGAGAGAAGATTCAGCAACAAGTTATGTAGACTGACAACGAAAAGGCTCCGATTTGTTTTCAATTGATTTTCAAAATCATAGCCTCAATTTCAAAAACGTTTCCTAAACATTTGAGCTATTCTTTTAGTACCCCAAAAACCCGCTATTGATAGATGTGCCCACCAAATGCTGCTTTTCACTCACTTCTCTCTGTTACCAACCAGCAGTAGGCAATAATTGAAGGGGAAAGAGCCTAACACAGTGTCGTTATTCCAATCTGCAAGCTGAGTACTACTTCTCGTGGTAGAACCTACAACAGGTACATCATAATAAAGGTCCCTGGTAGAAGCTATAGGCTCACACAAGAAAGGTAGCAGCTAGAGAGGAGTGTTTATAGAAATATCAAGTTGGATGTCACTGCATACATATATTCTCCGCTCGAACATCTAAATATCATCAGTCACACTATTGAAATTGTAGCGACTTTGTGCTGAGAGAGGGGTAGATATTGATGAGAATCAACTGTAATATCTCTCTATCTCTCTGTACTCTGATTCCTCTCGAACGGTCACGGTTGCAAGAATGGGTGCATGATATTTCTTCGACGCGGAGACCATTCGTACTTGGTTCTATCAAGAGATGAGGCTGCTTCTACTTTTCGTCTTCTTCTTTGCTTCCTTGCTTGCTCAAGGAGAAGCACAACAATGTGTTGGTTTTTTTCATTATTATTTCGAAATGATTTGTTTAATATAAAAATTCGCTCTAATGTTTTCTTAAGATGTCTTGTACATCTGCTAGCGAGTGCTATGCGTTCCTGGAAAACGGTCTTTGTAATTCCGACCGTTGCTGCTGTGACCCGGCAGAAGTGAGCGAAAACTTTTTCTTTTCTTTTATTTTCCTTAAAAATTGATCAACCTAAATTGAGCAGCCAGCTTTTGTACTCTGTGTTTCACAGGCAGCTCCATGTGCAGCCACTTCGTCAAAGGCGCCAACGACTACCACGAATACCACGGAGGCACCCGCGACTACCACGGAAGCGTCCGCAACTACCACGGAAGCGTCCGCAACTACCACGGAAGAACCTGCGACTTCCACGGAAGCACCCGCGACTACCACGGACGCGACCACGTCATCTACCACCACACCGCTTCCGTGCTCGAAATGTCCAACACTAAATTACATGGAGACAGAAACAGTTGGTTGAAGAGTATTTTAAATAAATTTTTTTTTATATTAATTTCTTAATCTTTTATACAATTATAATTTCTTTATTTCCAACAACTGAATAATGGCTTGCATTAATTTACATGTCAAAAGCCATAACAATGGTTGGGTGTACATTTCTAATTGTAAGATTTCTTTTAAGTCATTATTTATTCATTTTTTAATGAATCTGTTATGTCGCGACAAAAATAAGTGAAATAAGTATTTGCAACATTGTTGCTTATGGATTCTGCCGAGAATATTTCAATGATTCCTTTCAAATAAAGGAATAAAAATGAAAGAAAATCATAGTAATTTTTTTTTAATCTGCTTGTTCTTCTCTTTTCTTTGCTACCTGTGAGAAGGGTTCTAACATTCTCCTCGTGCCTGCCATCGCAACCCATCTGCTTTGCCGCGGGGCAGAGAGAAAAAGCGAAAAGAGAGAGATAGAGAGAAAGGAAGAGAGAGGGGAGGGAGAGGAGAGAGAATGAGAGAAAGAGAAAGAGAGAGAGAAAGAGAGAGAGAGAGAGAGAGAGAGAGAGAAGGAGAGATAGAATTAGAGAAAGGAAGAGGGAAAGAGGGAAAAGGAGAGAAGGAGAGAGAATTAAAGAAAGGAAAAGAGATAGAAAGAGATACAAGAATAGAGAGGATATAGGACAGCACGAGATATATCGAAAGAAGGAGAGACATACAATCTGTCGAATTTTAGCGTGTCAAGCCGAAAACTGAAAAAAATGTAAAATTTTGGAGTCGATTTCCCATGAGTTGACTTTCAAGCACAAAAGTATAATCAATCGCAAAAATTAGTAACTTATATTAGCAGAAGGTAATAGAAGATTTGGTTAGAATGCGAGATTGAAAATTGTCGTGTGTATTTTTTCAGCAATAGTTTATTGTTTATACATATATTCTTTAATTAAAATAATGTAATTATTATTCATTTATTCTTTCAGTGTGACTTACCAGAGGTCAACTGTGATGTAAGCCTGCTGATGACCGCGAAAACGCCGTGCGCCGTTGCAACTTGTACGGCTGGCAGCAAGATGTACTACAATAATATGGTGTGTTGATGTACCCCCCACCCCACCCCGTCCTGGTTGCAGATATCTGCTTCTTGTTGGAAGCTGTAGATCCGTCTAAGCAGTAGGTCACTTTTAAGTGAAAATGCGCCTCCTAGTTTGAGGTCTCCATTTATTTTATTTATTTTTTATTTTTGTTTTTGGACAACATTTTGAGCGAATATAAAGTTGAAATGAAGGATCCATCCACATCGTCAACAATATTCGTTCACAAATATAAACTTGACATGCTGAATGCACATATTCACACCGACAACAACCTGTTTCAGGAAAACGAAGAGACGTTTTCAATCTCGAATTCTGGTGTTCGATGCAGGACGGACGGAGTAAGTTTCGAGGACGCCTCCGACCCTAGCGTGTTCTTCGAGGCGGCATCGGGCTCGGTCGTTTGCGTGAAACGTAAGCAGAGATGATTTTATTTGTTCTTTTTTTTATTTTAATTCTAGTAATACATGCATAATAACTTGTATTATTTATGTTTTTTAATGCAATTTTTTTAAGAAAAAAAAAACTGAATAAATAGAACTTTTAACTCTGATACTATTTCTAGAGTGCGAGCCGCCGCCTGCCGGTCCCGGGTGCACGAACGCGGATGTTTTCGTGGCTAAGACGTGCAAATGGCCTGCGGTTGGCATTAATTTATAGTTTAAGATTAAGATTTTTCTAGTAGGAAAAAAACAACAACAAACAACAAAATGTTATTTGAATCCTGTCGATTGGAAAGCTTCTTTTTCTTCTCCGTTTGAATGCTCTACGAACAATATGCACACGTTTTTGAATGCACTTTTAAGATGACTCCCTCCGAACGCAAATGTTATGCGCCTCATTCGCTCTTCATTAATGACGTCGCAGTGGAGGGCTCCCTCACGTGTGTCAATGGATTCTGGAAGCAGGCGGATGGCACGCAACTGGCCGATGGCTTCACCGCTTACTGCAAAGAGAAGGTTCCAGCATAAAAAGTGGAGTCAGCTGATTGACAGTAAAGGCATATGTATGTAATAAAGTGTTCAATGAGACATTGCATGTCATTAAACACTTGACTGGTAATAGCTCTCTCTGTTCATCCTATTAATAAATATGGATAGACAATGCGTTCGAATGTACCTGCTTTGCAAAGTCGTCACAAATTTAATTAAATATCCTAATGCACACGAATGCATACACTTGCTCGAATAAAGTAGCTCGTCAAAATTGTGTAAGTTGCACAACGTACAGGCCTGCCAGTGGTACACAAGAAAGAGTTGCACGCGCTCAATGGAGTTTAATGGCCCGGCCATGATGTTGCTCTGCCAAATTTTTTTTAATTGCGGGAAAATAAAATATTCACGAATTCAAAGTAGAGAATACTGTTAATTTCCTCAGGGCAGAAAGAGAATTTTGTGACTTCAGGATACTTGCAATCGAAGTTTTTCTTGCTCAACCTGACCAAATAAGGCGAAAAACAAGACATTATCTATACGCCTCTTACCTCCTTTAAGCATACCAAGAATATAATGTGTGAGAATCTCCGCCACTTTATTATCTCCATTAATGCCGTTTCAATACCGTTTTCCTATCAAATTCTAGGCCAGTCGTTGTCAGGTATGTACCCTGTATCCTGTCTCGTGACCTTTGTGTCCTTTGCCTAGAGCCGTGCTTCTTCTGTTCATCGGCTAAGCTCGTGTAACGGGTAATATCGTCTTTTTCTGTTCTGAATAAATCTTGCTACCTTCACGATCGGATACCATGCGCATTAGTATTGTCCCCATGATTCTTTTTTTAGTTCTTCTTACTTTGCCAATCAGATCCAGCTGTGTCACACAAAGTTTCCTTTTATTTTTATCCGATCTCCTCAATACTTTCGCTTTGTGTACTTTTCGAAATTAAACACTCGCTTGACATTCGCTTTTTGCTTGGAAGATTTATGTAGATGAATAGCGATGGAATTGGGCAAAGGATGCTCTAAATGTCCTTGATGAAAAGGGTGAGCTGAGTGATCGCAGACAATGTGACGTTTCGGCATAGATATTCACCATGCGGCAGGCTCATTCAAAATGTTTTTTTTTCAAATCTAAATCTTTTTATACCAAACTTGACTCTCTATGTATATGTATGATAAGACTCAAAAAGATCTCTCATACATGCGAATATACATTCATATTATATATACATAGATATATGAATGTAATCTTTTTCATTATTACTTTAATTTCTAGGTAATTAATTATCCCCTTAATCCGGGGCAACTACTTGCAGTGCTTCATATGGGCAAAAAAATGGAAACGATGATATCATACGCATATCTAAATAGAACTGTCGTGTACAAGGGATGCAACGCTGCTCTTGTCTGCTGGATCTTTTAATCTAATCGTGTGGCGGAGAGAAGCCGCTTCTCTTCCTTCTCTCTCTCTCTCTCTCTCTCTCTCTCTCTCTCGCTCTTTCTCTCTCGCTTTTTTTCGCTCTCGAACAAGTTGAGAACTCGTCAACTCGTCAACTTGGCGCTGCTCTCTGCTCGTTTCGCTGCTGCTGCTGCTGCCACAATTAGCCATTGCTACCTTTAATGTCTGTTGCAACACATCCGGGCGCCTGAGTATCGTGCGTAGGCGGGGTCATTGCGGATGGCGCAAGCTCGAGATGGGCGGTTTTTTTTGGGAAGGAGGCCCTTGCTCGACATGGCTCTAGAAAAGTGTGGGGAAGAGGCCACATTATACAACGATCTCTGTATTGTGTGGGAGACACTTTAATTTCAGAGCCGCGCCTCATGTAGTAGAGACTAGAGACTACTACGAAAATGTCGTCTGCCACTTACTCTATAACTACGTAGTATTTCCTGTTACTCCCCCCCCCCCTCCCCCCGCCCCGACGATGTTACGTATCCACCCTCCCGCCCACCCACCCAAAATGCTCTTGCAAACAACATGTCTGCCACTGGCACACACGTACTACGCAAAGAAACGCATCGTTTCAATTTGAATTGAGAGGAGAATTGAGCTCGTTTTAACATAGTCTCCGTTTTGGCTCCTTTCCGTGCACATCAAAGAGACATTTAATAATTTATATATATGACAGGGCAAAAAAAAAAAAAAACGGATTTATCTCGTCTTCGAAGCATTTGGCACATTTGAGCAAAAATGTACATGTATTTTTGTTTTATCAATTTGGTAGGTTCAGGTTGCATATGTATGAAAAATGTCCATGTACATTTTCAGTATTTTTTTTCTAGTTTGCCCCGTCATATATGTATGTATGTATGACGCGAAAATGTGTATGGATACATAGTTAACACAAGACTCTTTGTCTTCCTTCTTCCATACGACTGCACTAATCGCGTCCCAAGCGTGCGCACTTTTGTTTCGCGCAGGTAGTCAGTCGCACTCCGAGTTCACTTCTATTCCATTTCAGGCCAAGTTCACTTCTATGCCATTCAGGTCCCTTGGCGGGTTCATAGATACGTAGAGTCCGCACAAGCTTGTGAGGAAAATTCAACAAATGACTTTTTTGAACATTGCGTCATGCAGAAGATTTTTCGCCCCTATTCAGAACAGATAATAAAAGAATTTTGATTTCTCTATGCCTCTCGCATTTTTGCGTCTAAATTCGCGGTCGTTCGAGAAGATTTGCACACAAGAATCCCATTATTCTTCGTCTATAAAAAAAGAAGTGAAAGCCAGGCGCTACTCTGATATATCTTTTGGATTATCTCGCCTAATCCGAGAGAGAGAGAGAGATGAAGACGTGCGCGCCTCTTGAAGGCAGCAGCAGCCTGCCTTCGCTGCGGAAACTGCGCCCTTCTTTGCTCCAGCATATCCACTCTCTTCATTCTCTTGTGTGCATTCAGACAGACACGGTCGAGATGCTCCGACTTCCGAGCGCGCTGCTCTGCTTGGCAATCATCTCCGCTCATTCCACAAGTACAGGTCGCTACGATTATAAGTATATTCTTTTTCTAAAGAAGCACATGTTAGTTGATAAGATATGCACTCAGATTTCACATGTGAACTTAATTTAGAATAAAAAAAGAATAATTAATAGAAATCAACTTGCAGCCTTCCTCGTCGAGCACATCAGCCTTCCTCCAACAGACGGGAACAACGGCCCGGTCGACGGAGCCATTCAGAGTGTCCCTGAAGTACTCGAAGACGGCTCGTTAGCCATGCCACCAGAGAGGCCGGTCAGTGAGCATTCGAAGCATGAGGAGATTGCACAAGAGTCGCAGGCTGAAACTATTATATGAAATTCGACCATTAAATATTTGGATTTGCCTGACTATGGCAATCGCTTCTCTCTAAAACACACACGTACAAAAAGAAGCAATATCAATATTATTAATTTTTTCTCTTTTAGAAAACAAATTAAAAATGTTAAAAAAAAACCTTTTCAGTCATGCTTCTGCTGCCGTGCCTTCCTGTGCAGACGGCAGACGTGCCCGTGCTCGCGCTTCTTCTTCTGAGCTAACAGTGAGAGTGCGACCAACCATGTGTCGAGTGTGCTTCATCAGCCTTTCTTGCCTCCTCTCCACACGTCATGAAACATGTTCTTTCGCTTCGGAAGCACCAATCACGAACTTCTTCTAGCGAATAGCCATTATTAACATACATATATGTAATTTCGAGAATCTCATGTCTGCCCAGAGTTCTTCATTGTCTACAGATGGCTACAGCCGTAAAAAAAGCCAGCTTTATGTTGTTGAAGTACGCGGAATTCCTTGTACAAGACGTCAAAGAAACGAGACGGGGTTATTAAACCGGCGGCGATTAATAGGTCAAAGAATTAGATTAGTGCAGAACAGCCATCCTCCATGTGGCTGCCGCGTTGTGTGAAATCCAATTAGTTCCCAGATCATGATGATATCAACTCCATAAAAAGGCCTAATCTTCTTAGAAACCCTCCAATGGACTTTTTTGCTTTCATTATTGCCTCATATCCCTTGTGTTATGCTTTTTTTTGGTGTTCTCTCTGTCGTATACTGTAATAGTATGATTTATCGGAAGTGTTTGTCATATAACAAAAAACCCTAATAATACATGTCTACTGTAATCTTCTCAAGATGTACGTAGCATGATTATTTCATACATATAGTGCAGACTAGTTTTTAGCTGAACTTTCTGCGATCTTAATGGTCGTTTATTTCAATTTCTGTAGTATAATATTTACTTTATGTAGACATTGGCACTTTGCCAAATTCTTTGCTGTCTGGAATTGGCGTATAATTCAACTTGATTGCACATGAACATGATGACATGAAAAGAAAGCGACGAATACACTGGCTGTTAATATTTTATGCACATATGAAATTACATCATGACTTGACACAACCAACTCTCATAATCAAGCTTGGATGGAGGACATAACACAGATGGCGTTGAAGAGAGAATATGATTCCATTGTTAGAACGAAAATAACATGACCTTTTCATTGCAAATTGACATATTCGGAAAGTACCTTTTTTGCAGCGCAAAATGTGCGCTGAGATAGAAGTAAGCTGAAGAAGAGAGGGAAAGAGGCATTACCACATTCTTTTCTTCTCATGCGAACCAGGACTCCGCGCTTACGAACGGAACATGAAATGGCAACTGACGTTGAGAGTATGTCAATTTAAATACACAAATAGCCACATGATAATTTACTTGTTAAAAATTCGTCAATTAACTAGACATTTCTGAGAAATATGCAAATTTTTACCCGAAGAAATTCTTGTTCGTTTTGTAGATAAATATGACTGCAGAAAATATGACTAAAGAATTAGTGGCGTGCAAATTTCTGCATTGATGATATTAGCAATTTGTTAAATATATGTCGGTCACCAAAAGCATAATCGACCTGCAAAAAAAATTTCGAAAATGAATTACTGCCAGAGTATGAGACAAATAATAAGCAGTGAAAAAAGTAAAGAGATCTTAAAAAGAGCACCTATTAAACGTTCATGGAAACATTGCAGAAGTTTGATAGTATCGATTAATTTTCTACATGAAAGAAATACTTGGTGTCCTTCTATATATCGAGACGTAATATTTGTCGTTCGAAAGGAAATCAATATGAAATGATTGTCAATACAATCGAAGTTAAGCGAAACGTAAAATTTTTTCTCCCACCCATTCCTCCTTTATTTTGTATCGTACATATATTTTCTCTTGTCATATCACACCTCTGTCAGTTTTGTCACATCTTAAAGGAAGTATCCGGCGAATAATTCTACAGTAGCGCTAGAGAACGCGTTTGAATGCGCGCACTCAGAAAGTTGCCTGTCGCTCGGTCGAGAGAGCGTGTGAAATAGGAGGGTGGCTCCGACCTATCGTAGCTAATTCTCTACCCGCCAGTTTTCACGTTACTATTTCTCAGAATGTAATAGAAGAAAATCGCTCAAACTTTCTGGAGACATGTTATAAGCCAAGATGAACATGTTCATGTAGAAAAAAACTTAGGTTAATTATTCAACGGATACCTCCTTAAAAAAGGTGGTAGATGAATAAATAATTAAATAAATTTCAAGACGACAAAAATGATTTTAAATGATTGTCTCAGCCACTCTCGCTGCTCAGGACGCGCACGACTGGCACGTGCTGTTGCTGTTGCTGCTGTGCTGGCTGGCCGTGCTGCTGTTGCGGATGACTCTTGCGGCCAAAGGACCAGTTCGTGGACGGCCGGCCACTGCTGCAGCCGTCGCCTCCGCCCGTTGGGCTGCTTCCGTAGCCGTCCACTTCTTCGTCTAGAGCCGTTCAACATGCACATTTCCGAGTTCGCTTTTCTTTTTTTGCATAATTAATTATGTAGAAAGTGTGAAGAAGATTTGCGGGAAATGGTATCATTCACCCACGTCGTTGACAGTCTTACACCTCAATTACCAACGTCAAATATTGGAAAGTGTACAAGATACATAATTCGTCATCGAACCTGGGTGTGAATAGAAGTAATCTTGAAAGAAGGCCGCGTCAACGATCACGAACAGCCTCAAAGGACGGACTATGGAAAGGATGATAAGAGAAAGATACAGGGGTGACGCGATTCCGGAAGAAGCTCACGGATTTGTTTTCATGGTGGTATGGATAGTATTTTTGAAAATAAAAAGAGATATGCACCTTCTGAAGTTCTAATGAATAGGATGACTTGAGCGGATAGGAATACCACAAGGGGGGGGGGCGGAGGCTACTGAGCTGGGGAAAGGAATAAGAAATGACTGGTATAGAGGCAGATGGATAGTGAAAGCGAGCGATGAGAGGGGGAGAGAGGGCTATCGGGAATAAGGGTGTGTGTATGACAAAAATTAAACGATGAGGTGTTCCAAATTCAGGTGGTGTAATTCTAGTCAAATGTTTGGTGAAGCAGAAAAAAAAACCCCGGAGTAGTGCCAGAGCAGGAATGGGTTCTTCAGCTCTCCGAGTATATTTGAGCATTCCTCTAACAACAAAGCGCACTGACCACCAGCACTCGATGAGTATGACCAGGCCGACGATGGTGAGGATGACGCAGCCGGAGGAGACGATGAGCACGGGCTCGGGCCGCGCGGTCATGCCGCGCAGCACGCCGCGGCACAGGAACACCAGCGTGCACAGCACTGCCACCTGCGCATACGACTGTTTCAGTCGCAATTCTTTTCCTCGCTTTATTTGTACATAAATACAGGCAAGCAAAATGGCAAATGCTAAGTACGCAAGTAAACGTAACTATTATTTGACTCCTTTGTATCCGTTTCCTACATGAAAGCATTTTTCCTAAATTCTTTTAGCTTCCTTGACTCCATTATCTCCACTACGTTTTCTAACGAAATTGCCAAAAAAAATTTCTTTTGCTCTTTAACACTTTAGGGAGCAAAAGAAAATTTAATCTCTCTCAAAGTTGAAATACTACACAATCATCGCCGCGGGCACATCCTTCTTGCCTGATATGCCCATCTCTCTTTGTCTGACCGACCGACCTGCCAGAAGGCGTGGACGAGGTAGTACTTGGGCTCGCGAAGTCGCCACGCGAGAAAGGTGGCCGCTTCGACGAGCGCGGTGACGACGACGAAGCCGGCGAAGGCGTACGAGATGGCCGTGCCGTGGCCGCGAAGGAGAGAAGTGTAGAAGAGCGCGCCGTCCGTCAAGTAGATGTCAAAGACGATCACGGAAGCCATCGCTGAGGAAACATGGACATCATTTGTTTGCTGGTGAGAAAAGCGGAGAAAACAAACAGAAAATTATATTTTTTAAGGAAATTATTTTTAAAGCATGAATAGGCATTGAAATACGCATATAATGTGTATACATATATTTTTTATGATTTGTAATTGTTTTGTGCACATATGTATGTATAAATATGCATAATGTCATCTGCAAAAGCGGAGAAAATGTAAGTAGAACTCATGTCTACATGTCATATTTCGACTCCTTATAGTTAAGTTTGAAGTTTAGTTATCATGATTACTTTCAAATCTTATAATATAGCAAAATTAATAAGCAAATAAAAAATTAGATGCCCACCGAGCATGATCAGCTCGGCGACGCAAATGAGCGGAATCGCATCGCGTAACGCGACGCAGCCAAGACAGCAGCGATGCCGCGAGAAGGGCGCTACCTGAACTTACATATATTGAGAGATAAAATTGTATAAAACAAAATCATCAAAACTCGTTCACGACTCTGCAGAGCAGGAAAAGGATTAAGAGATAAAATTTGAGAAAAGGATCTTGCGTTCGAGGGGAATCGAACCCCGTCGAATGCTTGAAAGGCATCCATCCATGCCGACCATTACACCACGAACGCACATTTACAAGATCATTTAAACTCTTTCACGACTCTGCAGAGCAGGAAAAGGATTAAGAGATAATATTTGAGAAAAGGATCTTGCGTTCGGGGGGAATCGAACCCCCGTCGAATGCTTGGAAGGCATCCATTTTGACCATTACACCACGAACGCACATTTGCAAGATCATCTAAACACTTTTACGACTCTGCAGAACATGAAAAGGATTAAGAGATAAAATTTGAGAAAAGGATCTTGCGTTGGGGGGGAATCGAACCCCCGTCGAATGCTTGGAAGGCATCCATGCTGACCATTACACCACGAACGCACATTTGCAAGATCATCTAAACTCTTTCACGACTCTGCAGAGCAGGAAAAGGATTAAGAGATAAAATTTGAGAAAAGGATCTTGCGTTCTGGGGGAATCGAACCCCCGTCGAATGCTTGGAAGGCATCCATGCTGACCATTACACCACGAACGCACATTTGCAAGATCATCTAAACTCTTTCACGACTCTGCAGAGCAGGAAAAGGATTAAGAGATAAAATTTGAGAAAAGGATCTTGCGTTCGGGGGGAATCGAACCCCCGTCGAATGCTTGGAAGGCATCCATGCTGACCATTACACCACGAATGCACATTTGCAAGGTCATCTAAACTCTTTTACGACTCTGCAGAGCAGGAAAAGGATTAAGAGATAAAATTTGAGAAAAGGATCTTGCGTTCGAGGGGAATCCAACCCCGTCGAATGCTTGGAAGGCATCCACGCTGACCATTACACCACAAACGCACATTTGCAAGATCATCTAAACTCTTTTACGACTCTGCAGAACAGGAAAAGGATTAAGAGATAAAATTTGAGAAAAGGATCTTGCGTTCGGGGGGAATCGAGCCCCCCTCGAATGCTTGGAAGGCATCCATGCTGACCATTACACCACTAACGCACATTTACAAGATCATCTAAACTCTTTCACGGCTCTGCAGAACAGGAAAAGGATTAAGAGATAAAATTTGAGAAAAGGATCTTGCGTTCGTGGGGAATCGAACCCCCGTCGAATGCTTGGAAGGCATCCATGCTGACCATTACACCACTAACGCACATTTACAAGATCATCTAAACTCTTTCACGGCTCTGCAGAACAGGAAAAGGATTAAGAGATAAAATTTGAGAAAAGGATCTTGCGTTCGGGGGGAATCGAACGATCGTCGAATGCTTGGAAGGCATCCATGCTGACCATTACACCACGAATGCACATTTGCAAGATTATCTAAACTCTTTCACGGCTCTGCAGAGCAGGAAAAGGATTAAGAGATAAAATTTGAGAAAAGGATCTTGCGTTCGGGGGGAATCGAACCCCCGTCGAATGCTTGGAAGGCATCCATGCTGACCATTACACCACGAACGCACAATTGCAAGGTCATCTAAACTCTTTTACGACTCTGCAGAGCAGGAAAAGGATTAAGAGATAAAATTTGAAAAAAGGATCTTGCGTTCGGGGGGAATCGAATGCCCGTCGAATGCTTGGAAGGCATCCATGCTGACCATTACACCACTAACGCACATTTACAAGATCATTTAAACTCTTTCACGACTCTGCAGAGCAGGAAAAGGATTAAGAGATAAAATTTGAGAAAAGGATCTTGCGTTCGGGGGGAATCGAACCCCCGTCGAATGCTTGGAAGGCATCCATGCTGACCATTACACCACGAACGCACATTTGCAAGATCATCTAAACTCTTTTACGACTCTGCAGAACATGAAAAGGATTAAGAGATAAAATTTGAGAAAAGGATCTTGCGTTCGGGTTGAATCGAAATCCCGTCGAATGCTTGGAAGGCATCCATGCTGACCATTACACCACGAACGCACATTTGCAAGATCATCTAAACTCTTTCACGACTCTGCAGAGCAGGAAAAGGATTAAGAGATAAAATTTGAGAAAAGGATCTTGCGTTCGGGGGGAATCGAACCCCCGTCGAATGCTTGGAAGGCATCCACGTTGACCATTACACCACAAACGCACATTTGCAAGATCATCTAAACTCTTTTACGACTCTGCAGAACAGGAAAAGGATTAAGAGATAAAATTTGAGAAAAGGATCTTGCGTTCGGGGGGAATCGAAATCCCGTCGAATGCTTGGAAGGCATCCATGCTGACCATTACACCACGAACGCACATTTGCAAGATTATCTAAACTCTTTCACGGCTCTGCAGAGCAGGAAAAGGATTAAGAGATAAAATTTGAGAAAAGGATCTTGCATTCGGGGATAATCGAACCCCCGTCGAATGCTTGGAAGGCATCCATGCTGACCATTACACCACGAACGCACATTTGCAAGATCATCTAAACTCTTTCACGGCTCTGCAGAACAGGAAAAGGATTAAGCGATAAAATTTGAGAAAAGGATCTTGCGTTCGGGGGGAATCGAACCCCCGTCGAATGCTTGGAAGGCATCCATGCTGACCATTACACCACGAACGCACATTTGCAAGATCATCTAAACTCTTTTACGACTCTGCAGAACATGAAAAGGATTAAGAGATAAAATTTGAGAAAAGGATCTTGCGTTCGGGGGGAATCGAACCCCCGTCGAATGCTTGGAAGGCATCCATTTTGACCATTACACCACGAACGCACATTTGCAAGATCATCTAAACTCTTTTACGACTCTGCAGAACATGAAAAGGATTAAGAGATAAAATTTGAGAAAAGGATCTTGCGTTCGGGGGGAATCGAACGCCCGTCGAATGCTTGGAAGGCATCCATGCTGACCATTACACCACGAACGCACATTTGCGAGATCATCTAAACTCTTTCACGACTCTGCAGAGCAGGAAAAGGATTAAGAGATAAAATTTGAGAAAAGGATCTTGCGTTCGGGGGGAATCGAACCCCCGTCGAATGCTTGGAAGGCATCCACGCTGACCATTACACCACAAACGCACATTTGCAAGATCATCTAAACTCTTTTACGACTCTGCAGAACAGGAAAAGGATTAAGAGATAAAATTTGAGAAAAGGATCTTGCGTTCGGGGGGAATCGAAATCCCGTCGAATGCTTGGAAGGCATCCATGCTGACCATTACACCACGAACGCACATTTGCAAGATTATCTAAACTCTTTCACGGCTCTGCAGAGCAGGAAAAGGATTAAGAGATAAAATTTGAGAAAAGGATCTTGCATTCGGGGATAATCGAACCCCCGTCGAATGCTTGGAAGGCATCCATGCTGACCATTACACCACGAACGCACATTTGCAAGATCATCTAAACTCTTTCACGGCTCTGCAGAACAGGAAAAGGATTAAGCGATAAAATTTGAGAAAAGGATCTTGCGTTTGGGGGGAATCGAACCCCCGTCGAATGCTTGGAAGGCATCCATGCTGACCATTACACCACGAACGCACATTTGCAAGATCATCTAAACTCTTTTACGACTCTGCAGAACATGAAAAGGATTAAGAGATAAAATTTGAGAAAAGGATCTTGCGTTCGGGGGGAATCGAACCCCCGTCGAATGCTTGGAAGGCATCCATTTTGACCATTACACCACGAACGCACATTTGCAAGATCATCTAAACTCTTTTACGACTCTGCAGAACATAAAAAGGATTAAGAGATAAAATTTGAGAAAAGGATCTTGCGTTCGGGGGGAATCGAACGCCCGTCGAATGCTTGGAAGGCATCCATGCTGACCATTACACCACGAACGCACATTTGCAAGATCATCTAAACTCTTTCACGACTCTGCAGAGCAGGAAAAGGATTAAGAGATAAAATTTGAGAAAAGGATCTTGCGTTCGGGGGGAATCGAACCCCCGTCGAATGCTTGGAAGGCATCCACGCTGACCATTACACCACAAACGCACATTTGCAAGATCATCTAAACTCTTTTACGACTCTGCAGAACAGGAAAAGGATTAAGAGATAAAATTTGAGAAAAGGATCTTGCGTTCGGGGGGAATCGAACCCCCGTCGAATGCTTGGAAGGCATCCATGCTGACCATTACACCACGAACGCACATTTGCAAGATCATCTAAACTCTTTCACGACTCTGCAGAGCAGGAAAAGGATTAAGAGATAAAATTTGAGAAAAGGATCTTGCGTTCGGGGGGAATCGAACCCCCGTCGAATGCTTGGAAGGCATCCATGCTGACCATTACACCACGAACGCACATTTGCAAGATCATCTAAACTCTTTTACGACTCTGCAGAACATGAAAAGGATTAAGAGATAAAATTTGAGAAAAGGATCTTGCGTTCGGGGGGAATCGAACGCCCGTCGAATGCTTGGAAGGCATCCATGCTGACCATTACACCACGAACGCACATTTGCAAGATCATCTAAACTCTTTCACGACTCTGCAGAACATGAAAAGGATTAAGAGATAAAATTTGAGAAAAGGATCTTGCGTTCGGGGGGAATCGAACCCCCGTCGAATGCTTGGAAGGCATCCATTTTGACCATTACACCACGAACGCACATTTGCAAGATCATCTAAACTCTTTTACGACTCTGCAGAACATGAAAAGGATTAAGAGATAAAATTTGAGAAAAGGATCTTGCGTTCGGGGGGAATCGAACGCCCGTCGAATGCTTGGAAGGCATCCATGCTGACCATTACACCACGAACGCACATTTGCAAGATCATCTAAACTCTTTCACGACTCTGCAGAGCAGGAAAAGGATTAAGAGATAAAATTTGAGAAAAGGATCTTGCGTTCGGGGGGAATCGAACCCCCGTCGAATGCTTGGAAGGCATCCATGCTGACCATTACACCACAAACGCACATTTGCAAGATCATCTAAACTCTTTTACGACTCTGCAGAACAGGAAAAGGATTAAGAGATAAAATTTGAGAAAAGGATCTTGCGTTCGGGGGGAATCGAACCCCCGTCGAATGCTTGGAAGGCATCCATGCTGACCATTACACCACGAACGCACATTTGCAAGATCATCTAAACTCTTTCACGACTCTGCAGAGCAGGAAAAGGATTAAGAGATAAAATTTGAGAAAAGGATCTTGCGTTCGGGGGGAATCGAACCCCCGTCGAATGCTTGGAAGGCATCCATGCTGACCATTACACCACGAACGCACATTTGCAAGATCATCTAAACTCTTTTACGACTCTGCAGAACATGAAAAGGATTAAGAGATAAAATTTGAGAAAAGGATCTTGCGTTCGGGGGGAATCGAACGCCCGTCGAATGCTTGGAAGGCATCCATGCTGACCATTACACCACGAACGCACATTTGCAAGATCATCTAAACTCTTTCACGACTCTGCAGAGCAGGAAAAGGATTAAGAGATAAAATTTGAGAAAAGGATCTTGCGTTCGGGGGGAATCGAACCCCCGTCGAATGCTTGGAAGGCATCCATGCTGACCATTACACCACGAACGCACATTTGCAAGATCATCTAAACTCTTTTACGACTCTGCAGAACATGAAAAGGATTAAGAGATAAAATTTGAGAAAAGGATCTTGCGTTCGGGGGGAATCGAACCCCGTCGAATGCTTGGAAGGCATCCATGCTGACCATTACACCACGAACGCACATTTGCAAGATCATCTAAACTCTTTCACGACTCTGCAGAGCAGGAAAAGGATTAAGAGATAAAATTTGAGAAAAGGATCTTGCGTTCGGGGGGAATCGAACCCCCGTCGAATGCTTGGAAGGCATCCATGCTGACCATTACACCACAAACGCACATTTGCAAGATCATCTAAACTCTTTTACGACTCTGCAGAACAGGAAAAGGATTAAGAGATAAAATTTGAGAAAAGGATCTTGCGTTCGGGGGGAATCGAACCCCCGTCGAATGCTTGGAAGGCATCCATGCTGACCATTACACCACGAACGCACATTTGCAAGATCATCTAAACTCTTTTACGACTCTGCAGAACATGAAAAGGATTAAGAGATAAAATTTGAGAAAAGGATCTTGCGTTCGGGGGGAATCGAACCCCCGTCGAATGCTTGGAAGGCATCCATGCTGACCATTACACCACGAACGCACATTTGCAAGATCATCTAAACTCTTTTACGACTCTGCAGAGCAGTAAAAGGATTAAGAGATAAAATTTGAGAAAAGGATCTTGCGTTCGGGGGAATCGAACCCCCGTCGAATGCTTGGAAGGCATCCATGCTGACCATTACACCACGAACGCACATTTGCAAGATCATCTAAACTCTTTTACGACTCTGCAGAACATGAAAAGGATTAAGAGATAAAATTTGAGAAAAGGATCTTGCGTTCGGGGGGAATCGAACGCCCGTCGAATGCTTGGAAGGCATCCATGCTGACCATTACACCACGAACGCACATTTGCAAGATCATCTAAACTCTTTCACGACTCTGCAGAGCAGGAAAAGGATTAAGAGATAAAATTTGAGAAAAGGATCTTGCGTTCGGGGGGAATCGAACCCCCGTCGAATGCTTGGAAGGCATCCATGCTGACCATTACACCACGAACGCACATTTGCAAGATCATCTAAACTCTTTTACGACTCTGCAGAACATGAAAAGGATTAAGAGATAAAATTTGAGAAAAGGATCTTGCGTTCGGGGGGAATCGAACCCCGTCGAATGCTTGGAAGGCATCCATGCTGACCATTACACCACGAACGCACATTTGCAAGATCATCTAAACTCTTTCACGACTCTGCAGAGCAGGAAAAGGATTAAGAGATAAAATTTGAGAAAAGGATCTTGCGTTCGGGGGGAATCGAACCCCCGTCGAATGCTTGGAAGGCATCCATGCTGACCATTACACCACGAACGCACATTTGCAAGATCATCTAAACTCTTTTACGACTCTGCAGAACAGGAAAAGGATTAAGAGATAAAATTTGAGAAAAGGATCTTGCGTTCGGGGGGAATCGAACCCCCGTCGAATGCTTGGAAGGCATCCATGCTGACCATTACACCACGAACGCACATTTGCAAGATCATCTAAACTCTTTCACGACTCTGCAGAGCAGGAAAAGGATTAAGAGATAAAATTTGAGAAAAGGATCTTGCGTTCGGGGGAATCGAACCCCCGTCGAATGCTTGGAAGGCATCCATGCTGACCATTACACCACGAACGCACATTTGCAAGATCATCTAAACTCTTTTACGACTCTGCAGAACATGAAAAGGATTAAGAGATAAAATTTGAGAAAAGGATCTTGCGTTCGGGGGGAATCGAACCCCCGTCGAATGCTTGGAAGGCATCCATGCTGACCATTACACCACGAACGCACATTTGCAAGATCATCTAAACTCTTTTACGACTCTGCAGAACATGAAAAGGATTAAGAGATAAAATTTGAGAAAAGGATCTTGCGTTCGGGGGGAATCGAACCCCCGTCGAATGCTTGGAAGGCATCCATGCTGACCATTACACCACGAACGCACATTTGCAAGATCATCTAAACTCTTTCACGACTCTGCAGAGCAGGAAAAGGATTAAGAGATAAAATTTGAGAAAAGGATCTTGCGTTCGGGGGGAATCGAACCCCCGTCGAATGCTTGGAAGGCATCCATGCTGACCATTACACCACGAACGCACATTTGCAAGATCATCTAAACTCTTTTACGACTCTGCAGAACAGGAAAAGGATTAAGAGATAAAATTTGAGAAAAGGATCTTGCGTTCGGGGGAATCGAACCCCCGTCGAATGCTTGGAAGGCATCCATGCTGACCATTACACCACGAACGCACATTTGCAAGATCATCTAAACTCTTTTACGACTCTGCAGAACATGAAAAGGATTAAGAGATAAAATTTGAGAAAAGGATCTTGCGTTCGGGGGGAATCGAACCCCCGTCGAATGCTTGGAAGGCATCCATGCTGACCATTACACCACGAACGCACATTTGCAAGATCATCTAAACTCTTTCACGGCTCTGCAGAGCAGGAAAAGGATTAAGAGATAAAATTTGAGAAAAGGATCTTGCGTTCGGGGGGAATCGAACCCCGTCGAATGCTTGGAAGGCATCCATGCTGACCATTACACCACGAACGCACATTTGCAAGATCATCTAAACTCTTTCACGACTCTGCAGAACAGGAAAAGGATTAAGAGATAAAATTTGAGAAAAGGATCTTGCGTTCGGGGGAATCGAACCCCCGTCGAATGCTTGGAAGGCATCCATGCTGACCATTACACCACGAACGCACATTTGCAAGATCATCTAAACTCTTTTACGACTCTGCAGAGCAGGAAAAGGATTAAGAGATAAAATTTGAGAAAAGGATCTTGCGTTCGGGGGGAATCGAACCCCCGTCGAATGCTTGGAAGGCATCCATGCTGACCATTACACCACGAACGCACATTTGCAAGATCATCTAAACTCTTTCACGACTCTGCAGAGCAGGAAAAGGATTAAGAGATAAAATTTGAGAAAAGGATCTTGCGTTCGGGGGGAATCGAACCCCCGTCGAATGCTTGGAAGGCATCCATGCTGACCATTACACCACGAACGCACATTTGCAAGATCATCTAAACTCTTTCACGACTCTGCAGAACAGGAAAAGGATTAAGAGATAAAATTTGAGAAAAGGATCTTGCGTTCGGGGGGAATCGAACCCCCGTCGAATGCTTGGAAGGCATCCATGCTGACCATTACACCACGAACGCACATTTGCAAGATCATCTAAACTCTTTTACGACTCTGCAGAGCAGGAAAAGGATTAAGAGATAAAATTTGAGAAAAGGATCTTGCGTTCGGGGGGAATCGAACCCCCGTCGAATGCTTGGAAGGCATCCATGCTGACCATTACACCACGAACGCACATTTGCAAGATCATCTAAACTCTTTTACGACTCTGCAGAACAGGAAAAGGATTAAGAGATAAAATTTGAGAAAAGGATCTTGCGTTCGGGGGGAATCGAACCCCCGTCGAATGCTTGGAAGGCATCCATGCTGACCATTACACCACGAACGCACATTTGCAAGATCATCTAAACTCTTTCACGACTCTGCAGAGCAGGAAAAGGATTAAGAGATAAAATTTGAGAAAAGGATCTTGCGTTCGGGGGGAATCGAACCCCCGTCGAATGCTTGGAAGGCATCCATGCTGACCATTACACCACGAACGCACATTTGCAAGATCATCTAAACTCTTTTACGACTCTGCAGAACAGGAAAAGGATTAAGAGATAAAATTTGAGAAAAGGATCTTGCGTTCGGGGGGAATCGAACCCCCGTCGAATGCTTGGAAGGCATCCATGCTGACCATTACACCACGAACGCACATTTGCAAGATCATCTAAACTCTTTTACGACTCTGCAGAACAGGAAAAGGATTAAGAGATAAAATTTGAGAAAAGGATCTTGCGTTCGGGGGGAATCGAACCCCCGTCGAATGCTTGGAAGGCATCCATGCTGACCATTACACCACGAACGCACATTTGCAAGATCATCTAAACTCTTTCACGACTCTGCAGAGCAGGAAAAGGATTAAGAGATAAAATTTGAGAAAAGGATCTTGCGTTCGGGGGGAATCGAACCCCCGTCGAATGCTTGGAAGGCATCCATGCTGACCATTACACCACGAACGCACATTTGCAAGATCATCTAAACTCTTTCACGGCTCTGCAGAACAGGAAAAGGATTAAGAGATAAAATTTGAGAAAAGGATCTTGCGTTCGGGGGGAATCGAACCCCCGTCGAATGCTTGGAAGGCATCCATGCTGACCATTACACCACGAACGCACATTTGCAAGATCATCTAAACTCTTTTACGACTCTGCAGAACAGGAAAAGGATTAAGAGATAAAATTTGAGAAAAGGATCTTGCGTTCGGGGGGAATCGAACCCCCGTCGAATGCTTGGAAGGCATCCATGCTGACCATTACACCACGAACGCACATTTGCAAGATCATCTAAACTCTTTTACGACTCTGCAGAACAGGAAAAGGATTAAGAGATAAAATTTGAGAAAAGGATCTTGCGTTCGGGGGGAATCGAACCCCCGTCGAATGCTTGGAAGGCATCCATGCTGACCATTACACCACGAACGCACATTTGCAAGATCATCTAAACTCTTTTACGACTCTGCAGAGCAGGAAAAGGATTAAGAGATAAAATTTGAGAAAAGGATCTTGCGTTCGGGGGGAATCGAACCCCCGTCGAATGCTTGGAAGGCATCCATGCTGACCATTACACCACGAACGCACATTTGCAAGATCATCTAAACTCTTTCACGACTCTGCAGAGCAGGAAAAGGATTAAGAGATAAAATTTGAGAAAAGGATCTTGCGTTCGGGGGGAATCGAACCCCCGTCGAATGCTTGGAAGGCATCCATGCTGACCATTACACCACGAACGCACATTTGCAAGATCATCTAAACTCTTTCACGACTCTGCAGAACAGGAAAAGGATTAAGAGATAAAATTTGAGAAAAGGATCTTGCGTTCGGGGGGAATCGAACCCCCGTCGAATGCTTGGAAGGCATCCATGCTGACCATTACACCACGAACGCACATTTGCAAGATCATCTAAACTCTTTTACGACTCTGCAGAACAGGAAAAGGATTAAGAGATAAAATTTGAGAAAAGGATCTTGCGTTCGGGGGGAATCGAACCCCCGTCGAATGCTTGGAAGGCATCCATGCTGACCATTACACCACGAACGCACATTTGCAAGATCATCTAAACTCTTTCACGACTCTGCAGAGCAGGAAAAGGATTAAGAGATAAAATTTGAGAAAAGGATCTTGCGTTCGGGGGAATCGAACCCCCGTCGAATGCTTGGAAGGCATCCATGCTGACCATTACACCACGAACGCACATTTGCAAGATCATCTAAACTCTTTCACGACTCTGCAGAACAGGAAAAGGATTAAGAGATAAAATTTGAGAAAAGGATCTTGCGTTCGGGGGGAATCGAACCCCCGTCGAATGCTTGGAAGGCATCCATGCTGACCATTACACCACGAACGCACATTTGCAAGATCATCTAAACTCTTTTACGACTCTGCAGAACAGGAAAAGGATTAAGAGATAAAATTTGAGAAAAGGATCTTGCGTTCGGGGGGAATCGAACCCCGTCGAATGCTTGGAAGGCATCCATGCTGACCATTACACCACGAACGCACATTTGCAAGATCATCTAAACTCTTTTACGACTCTGCAGAACAGGAAAAGGATTAAGAGATAAAATTTGAGAAAAGGATCTTGCGTTCGGGGGGAATCGAACCCCCGTCGAATGCTTGGAAGGCATCCATGCTGACCATTACACCACGAACGCACATTTGCAAGATCATCTAAACTCTTTTACGACTCTGCAGAGCAGGAAAAGGATTAAGAGATAAAATTTGAGAAAAGGATCTTGCGTTCGGGGGAATCGAACCCCCGTCGAATGCTTGGAAGGCATCCATGCTGACCATTACACCACGAACGCACATTTGCAAGATCATCTAAACTCTTTTACGACTCTGCAGAGCAGGAAAAGGATTAAGAGATAAAATTTGAGAAAAGGATCTTGCGTTCGGGGGAATCGAACCCCGTCGAATGCTTGGAAGGCATCCATGCTGACCATTACACCACGAACGCACATTTGCAAGATCATCTAAACTCTTTTACGACTCTGCAGAGCAGGAAAAGGATTAAGAGATAAAATTTGAGAAAAGGATCTTGCGTTCGGGGGGAATCGAACCCCCGTCGAATGCTTGGAAGGCATCCATGCTGACCATTACACCACGAACGCACATTTGCAAGATCATCTAAACTCTTTCACGACTCTGCAGAACAGGAAAAGGATTAAGAGATAAAATTTGAGAAAAGGATCTTGCGTTCGGGGGAATCGAACCCCCGTCGAATGCTTGGAAGGCATCCATGCTGACCATTACACCACGAACGCACATTTGCAAGATCATCTAAACTCTTTCACGACTCTGCAGAACAGGAAAAGGATTAAGAGATAAAATTTGAGAAAAGGATCTTGCGTTCGGGGGGAATCGAACCCCCGTCGAATGCTTGGAAGGCATCCATGCTGACCATTACACCACGAACGCACATTTGCAAGATCATCTAAACTCTTTTACGACTCTGCAGAACAGGAAAAGGATTAAGAGATAAAATTTGAGAAAAGGATCTTGCGTTCGGGGGGAATCGAACCCCCGTCGAATGCTTGGAAGGCATCCATGCTGACCATTACACCACGAACGCACATTTGCAAGATCATCTAAACTCTTTTACGACTCTGCAGAACAGGAAAAGGATTAAGAGATAAAATTTGAGAAAAGGATCTTGCGTTCGGGGGAATCGAACCCCCGTCGAATGCTTGGAAGGCATCCATGCTGACCATTACACCACGAACGCACATTTGCAAGATCATCTAAACTCTTTTACGACTCTGCAGAGCAGGAAAAGGATTAAGAGATAAAATTTGAGAAAAGGATCTTGCGTTCGGGGGGAATCGAACCCCCGTCGAATGCTTGGAAGGCATCCATGCTGACCATTACACCACGAACGCACATTTGCAAGATCATCTAAACTCTTTTACGACTCTGCAGAGCAGGAAAAGGATTAAGAGATAAAATTTGAGAAAAGGATCTTGCGTTCGGGGGAATCGAACCCCGTCGAATGCTTGGAAGGCATCCATGCTGACCATTACACCACGAACGCACATTTGCAAGATCATCTAAACTCTTTCACGACTCTGCAGAGCAGGAAAAGGATTAAGAGATAAAATTTGAGAAAAGGATCTTGCGTTCGGGGGGAATCGAACCCCCGTCGAATGCTTGGAAGGCATCCATGCTGACCATTACACCACGAACGCACATTTGCAAGATCATCTAAACTCTTTCACGACTCTGCAGAACAGGAAAAGGATTAAGAGATAAAATTTGAGAAAAGGATCTTGCGTTCGGGGGAATCGAACCCCCGTCGAATGCTTGGAAGGCATCCATGCTGACCATTACACCACGAACGCACATTTGCAAGATCATCTAAACTCTTTCACGACTCTGCAGAACAGGAAAAGGATTAAGAGATAAAATTTGAGAAAAGGATCTTGCGTTCGGGGGGAATCGAACCCCCGTCGAATGCTTGGAAGGCATCCATGCTGACCATTACACCACGAACGCACATTTGCAAGATCATCTAAACTCTTTTACGACTCTGCAGAACAGGAAAAGGATTAAGAGATAAAATTTGAGAAAAGGATCTTGCGTTCGGGGGGAATCGAACCCCCGTCGAATGCTTGGAAGGCATCCATGCTGACCATTACACCACGAACGCACATTTGCAAGATCATCTAAACTCTTTCACGACTCTGCAGAGCAGGAAAAGGATTAAGAGATAAAATTTGAGAAAAGGATCTTGCGTTCGGGGGGAATCGAACCCCCGTCGAATGCTTGGAAGGCATCCATGCTGACCATTACACCACGAACGCACATTTGCAAGATCATCTAAACTCTTTTACGACTCTGCAGAACAGGAAAAGGATTAAGAGATAAAATTTGAGAAAAGGATCTTGCGTTCGGGGGGAATCGAACCCCCGTCGAATGCTTGGAAGGCATCCATGCTGACCATTACACCACGAACGCACATTTGCAAGATCATCTAAACTCTTTTACGACTCTGCAGAACAGGAAAAGGATTAAGAGATAAAATTTGAGAAAAGGATCTTGCGTTCGGGGGGAATCGAACCCCCGTCGAATGCTTGGAAGGCATCCATGCTGACCATTACACCACGAACGCACATTTGCAAGATCATCTAAACTCTTTCACGACTCTGCAGAGCAGGAAAAGGATTAAGAGATAAAATTTGAGAAAAGGATCTTGCGTTCGGGGGGAATCGAACCCCCGTCGAATGCTTGGAAGGCATCCATGCTGACCATTACACCACGAACGCACATTTGCAAGATCATCTAAACTCTTTCACGACTCTGCAGAACAGGAAAAGGATTAAGAGATAAAATTTGAGAAAAGGATCTTGCGTTCGGGGGAATCGAACCCCCGTCGAATGCTTGGAAGGCATCCATGCTGACCATTACACCACGAACGCACATTTGCAAGATCATCTAAACTCTTTTACGACTCTGCAGAACAGGAAAAGGATTAAGAGATAAAATTTGAGAAAAGGATCTTGCGTTCGGGGGGAATCGAACCCCCGTCGAATGCTTGGAAGGCATCCATGCTGACCATTACACCACGAACGCACATTTGCAAGATCATCTAAACTCTTTCACGACTCTGCAGAACAGGAAAAGGATTAAGAGATAAAATTTGAGAAAAGGATCTTGCGTTCGGGGGGAATCGAACCCCCGTCGAATGCTTGGAAGGCATCCATGCTGACCATTACACCACGAACGCACATTTGCAAGATCATCTAAACTCTTTTACGACTCTGCAGAGCAGGAAAAGGATTAAGAGATAAAATTTGAGAAAAGGATCTTGCGTTCGGGGGGAATCGAACCCCCGTCGAATGCTTGGAAGGCATCCATGCTGACCATTACACCACGAACGCACATTTGCAAGATCATCTAAACTCTTTTACGACTCTGCAGAGCAGGAAAAGGATTAAGAGATAAAATTTGAGAAAAGGATCTTGCGTTCGGGGGAATCGAACCCCGTCGAATGCTTGGAAGGCATCCATGCTGACCATTACACCACGAACGCACATTTGCAAGATCATCTAAACTCTTTTACGACTCTGCAGAGCAGGAAAAGGATTAAGAGATAAAATTTGAGAAAAGGATCTTGCGTTCGGGGGGAATCGAACCCCCGTCGAATGCTTGGAAGGCATCCATGCTGACCATTACACCACGAACGCACATTTGCAAGATCATCTAAACTCTTTCACGACTCTGCAGAGCAGGAAAAGGATTAAGAGATAAAATTTGAGAAAAGGATCTTGCGTTCGGGGGGAATCGAACCCCCGTCGAATGCTTGGAAGGCATCCATGCTGACCATTACACCACGAACGCACATTTGCAAGATCATCTAAACTCTTTCACGACTCTGCAGAACAGGAAAAGGATTAAGAGATAAAATTTGAGAAAAGGATCTTGCGTTCGGGGGGAATCGAACCCCCGTCGAATGCTTGGAAGGCATCCATGCTGACCATTACACCACGAACGCACATTTGCAAGATCATCTAAACTCTTTCACGACTCTGCAGAACAGGAAAAGGATTAAGAGATAAAATTTGAGAAAAGGATCTTGCGTTCGGGGGGAATCGAACCCCCGTCGAATGCTTGGAAGGCATCCATGCTGACCATTACACCACG
The DNA here is from genome assembly GCA_945643635.1 of Allodiplogaster sudhausi. Lineage (NCBI taxonomy): Eukaryota > Metazoa > Nematoda > Chromadorea > Rhabditida > Diplogasteridae > Allodiplogaster > Allodiplogaster sudhausi. Next base: position 3,525,206 of record CALZFC010000027.1, read on the forward strand.
AACGCACATTTGCAAGATCATCTAAACTCTTTTACGACTCTGCAGAACAGGAAAAGGATTAAGAGATAAAATTTGAGAAAAGGATCTTGCGTTCGGGGGGAATCGAACCCCCGTCGAATGCTTGGAAGGCATCCATGCTGACCATTACACCACGAACGCACATTTGCAAGATCATCTAAACTCTTTTACGACTCTGCAGAGCAGGAAAAGGATTAAGAGATAAAATTTGAGAAAAGGATCTTGCGTTCGGGGGAATCGAACCCCCGTCGAATGCTTGGAAGGCATCCATGCTGACCATTACACCACGAACGCACATTTGCAAGATCATCTAAACTCTTTTACGACTCTGCAGAACAGGAAAAGGATTAAGAGATAAAATTTGAGAAAAGGATCTTGCGTTCGGGGGGAATCGAACCCCGTCGAATGCTTGGAAGGCATCCATGCTGACCATTACACCACGAACGCACATTTGCAAGATCATCTAAACTCTTTCACGACTCTGCAGAGCAGGAAAAGGATTAAGAGATAAAATTTGAGAAAAGGATCTTGCGTTCGGGGGGAATCGAACCCCCGTCGAATGCTTGGAAGGCATCCATGCTGACCATTACACCACGAACGCACATTTGCAAGATCATCTAAACTCTTTCACGACTCTGCAGAACAGGAAAAGGATTAAGAGATAAAATTTGAGAAAAGGATCTTGCGTTCGGGGGAATCGAACCCCCGTCGAATGCTTGGAAGGCATCCATGCTGACCATTACACCACGAACGCACATTTGCAAGATCATCTAAACTCTTTCACGACTCTGCAGAACAGGAAAAGGATTAAGAGATAAAATTTGAGAAAAGGATCTTGCGTTCGGGGGGAATCGAACCCCCGTCGAATGCTTGGAAGGCATCCATGCTGACCATTACACCACGAACGCACATTTGCAAGATCATCTAAACTCTTTTACGACTCTGCAGAACAGGAAAAGGATTAAGAGATAAAATTTGAGAAAAGGATCTTGCGTTCGGGGGGAATCGAACCCCCGTCGAATGCTTGGAAGGCATCCATGCTGACCATTACACCACGAACGCACATTTGCAAGATCATCTAAACTCTTTTACGACTCTGCAGAACAGGAAAAGGATTAAGAGATAAAATTTGAGAAAAGGATCTTGCGTTCGGGGGAATCGAACCCCCGTCGAATGCTTGGAAGGCATCCATGCTGACCATTACACCACGAACGCACATTTGCAAGATCATCTAAACTCTTTTACGACTCTGCAGAACAGGAAAAGGATTAAGAGATAAAATTTGAGAAAAGGATCTTGCGTTCGGGGGGAATCGAACCCCCGTCGAATGCTTGGAAGGCATCCATGCTGACCATTACACCACGAACGCACATTTGCAAGATCATCTAAACTCTTTCACGACTCTGCAGAGCAGGAAAAGGATTAAGAGATAAAATTTGAGAAAAGGATCTTGCGTTCGGGGGGAATCGAACCCCCGTCGAATGCTTGGAAGGCATCCATGCTGACCATTACACCACGAACGCACATTTGCAAGATCATCTAAACTCTTTCACGACTCTGCAGAGCAGGAAAAGGATTAAGAGATAAAATTTGAGAAAAGGATCTTGCGTTCGGGGGGAATCGAACCCCCGTCGAATGCTTGGAAGGCATCCATGCTGACCATTACACCACGAACGCACATTTGCAAGATCATCTAAACTCTTTCACGACTCTGCAGAGCAGGAAAAGGATTAAGAGATAAAATTTGAGAAAAGGATCTTGCGTTCGGGGGGAATCGAACCCCGTCGAATGCTTGGAAGGCATCCATGCTGACCATTACACCACGAACGCACATTTGCAAGATCATCTAAACTCTTTCACGACTCTGCAGAACAGGAAAAGGATTAAGAGATAAAATTTGAGAAAAGGATCTTGCGTTCGGGGGGAATCGAACCCCCGTCGAATGCTTGGAAGGCATCCATGCTGACCATTACACCACGAACGCACATTTGCAAGATCATCTAAACTCTTTCACGACTCTGCAGAACAGGAAAAGGATTAAGAGATAAAATTTGAGAAAAGGATCTTGCGTTCGGGGGGAATCGAACCCCCGTCGAATGCTTGGAAGGCATCCATGCTGACCATTACACCACGAACGCACATTTGCAAGATCATCTAAACTCTTTCACGACTCTGCAGAACAGGAAAAGGATTAAGAGATAAAATTTGAGAAAAGGATCTTGCGTTCGGGGGAATCGAACCCCCGTCGAATGCTTGGAAGGCATCCATGCTGACCATTACACCACGAACGCACATTTGCAAGATCATCTAAACTCTTTCACGACTCTGCAGAGCAGGAAAAGGATTAAGAGATAAAATTTGAGAAAAGGATCTTGCGTTCGGGGGGAATCGAACCCCGTCGAATGCTTGGAAGGCATCCATGCTGACCATTACACCACGAACGCACATTTGCAAGATCATCTAAACTCTTTTACGACTCTGCAGAACAGGAAAAGGATTAAGAGATAAAATTTGAGAAAAGGATCTTGCGTTCGGGGGAATCGAACCCCCGTCGAATGCTTGGAAGGCATCCATGCTGACCATTACACCACGAACGCACATTTGCAAGATCATCTAAACTCTTTTACGACTCTGCAGAACAGGAAAAGGATTAAGAGATAAAATTTGAGAAAAGGATCTTGCGTTCGGGGGGAATCGAACCCCCGTCGAATGCTTGGAAGGCATCCATGCTGACCATTACACCACGAACGCACATTTGCAAGATCATCTAAACTCTTTCACGACTCTGCAGAACAGGAAAAGGATTAAGAGATAAAATTTGAGAAAAGGATCTTGCGTTCGGGGGGAATCGAACCCCCGTCGAATGCTTGGAAGGCATCCATGCTGACCATTACACCACGAACGCACATTTGCAAGATCATCTAAACTCTTTCACGACTCTGCAGAACAGGAAAAGGATTAAGAGATAAAATTTGAGAAAAGGATCTTGCGTTCGGGGGGAATCGAACCCCCGTCGAATGCTTGGAAGGCATCCATGCTGACCATTACACCACGAACGCACATTTGCAAGATCATCTAAACTCTTTTACGACTCTGCAGAACAGGAAAAGGATTAAGAGATAAAATTTGAGAAAAGGATCTTGCGTTCGGGGGGAATCGAACCCCCGTCGAATGCTTGGAAGGCATCCATGCTGACCATTACACCACGAACGCACATTTGCAAGATCATCTAAACTCTTTTACGACTCTGCAGAACAGGAAAAGGATTAAGAGATAAAATTTGAGAAAAGGATCTTGCGTTCGGGGGGAATCGAACCCCCGTCGAATGCTTGGAAGGCATCCATGCTGACCATTACACCACGAACGCACATTTGCAAGATCATCTAAACTCTTTTACGACTCTGCAGAACAGGAAAAGGATTAAGAGATAAAATTTGAGAAAAGGATCTTGCGTTCGGGGGGAATCGAACCCCGTCGAATGCTTGGAAGGCATCCATGCTGACCATTACACCACGAACGCACATTTGCAAGATCATCTAAACTCTTTCACGACTCTGCAGAACAGGAAAAGGATTAAGAGATAAAATTTGAGAAAAGGATCTTGCGTTCGGGGGGAATCGAACCCCCGTCGAATGCTTGGAAGGCATCCATGCTGACCATTACACCACGAACGCACATTTGCAAGATCATCTAAACTCTTTTACGACTCTGCAGAACAGGAAAAGGATTAAGAGATAAAATTTGAGAAAAGGATCTTGCGTTCGGGGGAATCGAACCCCCGTCGAATGCTTGGAAGGCATCCATGCTGACCATTACACCACGAACGCACATTTGCAAGATCATCTAAACTCTTTCACGACTCTGCAGAACAGGAAAAGGATTAAGAGATAAAATTTGAGAAAAGGATCTTGCGTTCGGGGGGAATCGAACCCCCGTCGAATGCTTGGAAGGCATCCATGCTGACCATTACACCACGAACGCACATTTGCAAGATCATCTAAACTCTTTCACGACTCTGCAGAGCAGGAAAAGGATTAAGAGATAAAATTTGAGAAAAGGATCTTGCGTTCGGGGGGAATCGAACCCCGTCGAATGCTTGGAAGGCATCCATGCTGACCATTACACCACGAACGCACATTTGCAAGATCATCTAAACTCTTTCACGACTCTGCAGAACAGGAAAAGGATTAAGAGATAAAATTTGAGAAAAGGATCTTGCGTTCGGGGGGAATCGAACCCCCGTCGAATGCTTGGAAGGCATCCATGCTGACCATTACACCACGAACGCACATTTGCAAGATCATCTAAACTCTTTTACGACTCTGCAGAACAGGAAAAGGATTAAGAGATAAAATTTGAGAAAAGGATCTTGCGTTCGGGGGAATCGAACCCCCGTCGAATGCTTGGAAGGCATCCATGCTGACCATTACACCACGAACGCACATTTGCAAGATCATCTAAACTCTTTCACGACTCTGCAGAACAGGAAAAGGATTAAGAGATAAAATTTGAGAAAAGGATCTTGCGTTCGGGGGAATCGAACCCCCGTCGAATGCTTGGAAGGCATCCATGCTGACCATTACACCACGAACGCACATTTGCAAGATCATCTAAACTCTTTCACGACTCTGCAGAACAGGAAAAGGATTAAGAGATAAAATTTGAGAAAAGGATCTTGCGTTCGGGGGGAATCGAACCCCCGTCGAATGCTTGGAAGGCATCCATGCTGACCATTACACCACGAACGCACATTTGCAAGATCATCTAAACTCTTTCACGACTCTGCAGAACAGGAAAAGGATTAAGAGATAAAATTTGAGAAAAGGATCTTGCGTTCGGGGGGAATCGAACCCCCGTCGAATGCTTGGAAGGCATCCATGCTGACCATTACACCACGAACGCACATTTGCAAGATCATCTAAACTCTTTTACGACTCTGCAGAACAGGAAAAGGATTAAGAGATAAAATTTGAGAAAAGGATCTTGCGTTCGGGGGGAATCGAACCCCCGTCGAATGCTTGGAAGGCATCCATGCTGACCATTACACCACGAACGCACATTTGCAAGATCATCTAAACTCTTTCACGACTCTGCAGAACAGGAAAAGGATTAAGAGATAAAATTTGAGAAAAGGATCTTGCGTTCGGGGGGAATCGAACCCCCGTCGAATGCTTGGAAGGCATCCATGCTGACCATTACACCACGAACGCACATTTGCAAGATCATCTAAACTCTTTCACGACTCTGCAGAGCAGGAAAAGGATTAAGAGATAAAATTTGAGAAAAGGATCTTGCGTTCGGGGGAATCGAACCCCCGTCGAATGCTTGGAAGGCATCCATGCTGACCATTACACCACGAACGCACATTTGCAAGATCATCTAAACTCTTTCACGACTCTGCAGAACAGGAAAAGGATTAAGAGATAAAATTTGAGAAAAGGATCTTGCGTTCGGGGGGAATCGAACCCCCGTCGAATGCTTGGAAGGCATCCATGCTGACCATTACACCACGAACGCACATTTGCAAGATCATCTAAACTCTTTTACGACTCTGCAGAACAGGAAAAGGATTAAGAGATAAAATTTGAGAAAAGGATCTTGCGTTCGGGGGGAATCGAACCCCCGTCGAATGCTTGGAAGGCATCCATGCTGACCATTACACCACGAACGCACATTTGCAAGATCATCTAAACTCTTTTACGACTCTGCAGAACAGGAAAAGGATTAAGAGATAAAATTTGAGAAAAGGATCTTGCGTTCGGGGGGAATCGAACCCCCGTCGAATGCTTGGAAGGCATCCATGCTGACCATTACACCACGAACGCACATTTGCAAGATCATCTAAACTCTTTCACGACTCTGCAGAACAGGAAAAGGATTAAGAGATAAAATTTGAGAAAAGGATCTTGCGTTCGGGGGGAATCGAACCCCCGTCGAATGCTTGGAAGGCATCCATGCTGACCATTACACCACGAACGCACATTTGCAAGATCATCTAAACTCTTTCACGACTCTGCAGAACAGGAAAAGGATTAAGAGATAAAATTTGAGAAAAGGATCTTGCGTTCGGGGGGAATCGAACCCCCGTCGAATGCTTGGAAGGCATCCATGCTGACCATTACACCACGAACGCACATTTGCAAGATCATCTAAACTCTTTCACGACTCTGCAGAGCAGGAAAAGGATTAAGAGATAAAATTTGAGAAAAGGATCTTGCGTTCGGGGGGAATCGAACCCCCGTCGAATGCTTGGAAGGCATCCATGCTGACCATTACACCACGAACGCACATTTGCAAGATCATCTAAACTCTTTTACGACTCTGCAGAGCAGGAAAAGGATTAAGAGATAAAATTTGAGAAAAGGATCTTGCGTTCGGGGGAATCGAACCCCCGTCGAATGCTTGGAAGGCATCCATGCTGACCATTACACCACGAACGCACATTTGCAAGATCATCTAAACTCTTTTACGACTCTGCAGAACAGGAAAAGGATTAAGAGATAAAATTTGAGAAAAGGATCTTGCGTTCGGGGGGAATCGAACCCCCGTCGAATGCTTGGAAGGCATCCATGCTGACCATTACACCACGAACGCACATTTGCAAGATCATCTAAACTCTTTACGACTCTGCAGAACAGGAAAAGGATTAAGAGATAAAATTTGAGAAAAGGATCTTGCGTTCGGGGGGAATCGAACCCCCGTCGAATGCTTGGAAGGCATCCATGCTGACCATTACACCACGAACGCACATTTGCAAGATCATCTAAACTCTTTCACGACTCTGCAGAGCAGGAAAAGGATTAAGAGATAAAATTTGAGAAAAGGATCTTGCGTTCGGGGGGAATCGAACCCCCGTCGAATGCTTGGAAGGCATCCATGCTGACCATTACACCACGAACGCACATTTGCAAGATCATCTAAACTCTTTCACGACTCTGCAGAACAGGAAAAGGATTAAGAGATAAAATTTGAGAAAAGGATCTTGCGTTCGGGGGGAATCGAACCCCCGTCGAATGCTTGGAAGGCATCCATGCTGACCATTACACCACGAACGCACATTTGCAAGATCATCTAAACTCTTTCACGACTCTGCAGAACAGGAAAAGGATTAAGAGATAAAATTTGAGAAAAGGATCTTGCGTTCGGGGGGAATCGAACCCCCGTCGAATGCTTGGAAGGCATCCATGCTGACCATTACACCACGAACGCACATTTGCAAGATCATCTAAACTCTTTCACGACTCTGCAGAACAGGAAAAGGATTAAGAGATAAAATTTGAGAAAAGGATCTTGCGTTCGGGGGGAATCGAACCCCCGTCGAATGCTTGGAAGGCATCCATGCTGACCATTACACCACGAACGCACATTTGCAAGATCATCTAAACTCTTTCACGACTCTGCAGAACAGGAAAAGGATTAAGAGATAAAATTTGAGAAAAGGATCTTGCGTTCGGGGGGAATCGAACCCCCGTCGAATGCTTGGAAGGCATCCATGCTGACCATTACACCACGAACGCACATTTGCAAGATCATCTAAACTCTTTCACGACTCTGCAGAGCAGGAAAAGGATTAAGAGATAAAATTTGAGAAAAGGATCTTGCGTTCGGGGGAATCGAACCCCCGTCGAATGCTTGGAAGGCATCCATGCTGACCATTACACCACGAACGCACATTTGCAAGATCATCTAAACTCTTTCACGACTCTGCAGAACAGGAAAAGGATTAAGAGATAAAATTTGAGAAAAGGATCTTGCGTTCGGGGGGAATCGAACCCCCGTCGAATGCTTGGAAGGCATCCATGCTGACCATTACACCACGAACGCACATTTGCAAGATCATCTAAACTCTTTCACGACTCTGCAGAACAGGAAAAGGATTAAGAGATAAAATTTGAGAAAAGGATCTTGCGTTCGGGGGGAATCGAACCCCCGTCGAATGCTTGGAAGGCATCCATGCTGACCATTACACCACGAACGCACATTTGCAAGATCATCTAAACTCTTTCACGACTCTGCAGAACAGGAAAAGGATTAAGAGATAAAATTTGAGAAAAGGATCTTGCGTTCGGGGGGAATCGAACCCCCGTCGAATGCTTGGAAGGCATCCATGCTGACCATTACACCACGAACGCACATTTGCAAGATCATCTAAACTCTTTCACGACTCTGCAGAACAGGAAAAGGATTAAGAGATAAAATTTGAGAAAAGGATCTTGCGTTCGGGGGGAATCGAACCCCCGTCGAATGCTTGGAAGGCATCCATGCTGACCATTACACCACGAACGCACATTTGCAAGATCATCTAAACTCTTTCACGACTCTGCAGAACAGGAAAAGGATTAAGAGATAAAATTTGAGAAAAGGATCTTGCGTTCGGGGGGAATCGAACCCCCGTCGAATGCTTGGAAGGCATCCATGCTGACCATTACACCACGAACGCACATTTGCAAGATCATCTAAACTCTTTCACGACTCTGCAGAGCAGGAAAAGGATTAAGAGATAAAATTTGAGAAAAGGATCTTGCGTTCGGGGGGAATCGAACCCCCGTCGAATGCTTGGAAGGCATCCATGCTGACCATTACACCACGAACGCACATTTGCAAGATCATCTAAACTCTTTCACGACTCTGCAGAGCAGGAAAAGGATTAAGAGATAAAATTTGAGAAAAGGATCTTGCGTTCGGGGGGAATCGAACCCCCGTCGAATGCTTGGAAGGCATCCATGCTGACCATTACACCACGAACGCACATTTGCAAGATCATCTAAACTCTTTCACGACTCTGCAGAGCAGGAAAAGGATTAAGAGATAAAATTTGAGAAAAGGATCTTGCGTTCGGGGGGAATCGAACCCCCGTCGAATGCTTGGAAGGCATCCATGCTGACCATTACACCACGAACGCACATTTGCAAGATCATCTAAACTCTTTCACGACTCTGCAGAACAGGAAAAGGATTAAGAGATAAAATTTGAGAAAAGGATCTTGCGTTCGGGGGGAATCGAACCCCCGTCGAATGCTTGGAAGGCATCCATGCTGACCATTACACCACGAACGCACATTTGCAAGATCATCTAAACTCTTTCACGACTCTGCAGAGCAGGAAAAGGATTAAGAGATAAAATTTGAGAAAAGGATCTTGCGTTCGGGGGAATCGAACCCCCGTCGAATGCTTGGAAGGCATCCATGCTGACCATTACACCACGAACGCACATTTGCAAGATCATCTAAACTCTTTCACGACTCTGCAGAGCAGGAAAAGGATTAAGAGATAAAATTTGAGAAAAGGATCTTGCGTTCGGGGGGAATCGAACCCCCGTCGAATGCTTGGAAGGCATCCATGCTGACCATTACACCACGAACGCACATTTGCAAGATCATCTAAACTCTTTCACGACTCTGCAGAGCAGGAAAAGGATTAAGAGATAAAATTTGAGAAAAGGATCTTGCGTTCGGGGGGAATCGAACCCCCGTCGAATGCTTGGAAGGCATCCATGCTGACCATTACACCACGAACGCACATTTGCAAGATCATCTAAACTCTTTCACGACTCTGCAGAACAGGAAAAGGATTAAGAGATAAAATTTGAGAAAAGGATCTTGCGTTCGGGGGGAATCGAACCCCCGTCGAATGCTTGGAAGGCATCCATGCTGACCATTACACCACGAACGCACATTTGCAAGATCATCTAAACTCTTTCACGACTCTGCAGAGCAGGAAAAGGATTAAGAGATAAAATTTGAGAAAAGGATCTTGCGTTCGGGGGGAATCGAACCCCCGTCGAATGCTTGGAAGGCATCCATGCTGACCATTACACCACGAACGCACATTTGCAAGATCATCTAAACTCTTTCACGACTCTGCAGAACAGGAAAAGGATTAAGAGATAAAATTTGAGAAAAGGATCTTGCGTTCGGGGGAATCGAACCCCCGTCGAATGCTTGGAAGGCATCCATGCTGACCATTACACCACGAACGCACATTTGCAAGATCATCTAAACTCTTTCACGACTCTGCAGAGCAGGAAAAGGATTAAGAGATAAAATTTGAGAAAAGGATCTTGCGTTCGGGGGGAATCGAACCCCCGTCGAATGCTTGGAAGGCATCCATGCTGACCATTACACCACGAACGCACATTTGCAAGATCATCTAAACTCTTTCACGACTCTGCAGAGCAGGAAAAGGATTAAGAGATAAAATTTGAGAAAAGGATCTTGCGTTCGGGGGGAATCGAACCCCCGTCGAATGCTTGGAAGGCATCCATGCTGACCATTACACCACGAACGCACATTTGCAAGATCATCTAAACTCTTTCACGACTCTGCAGAACAGGAAAAGGATTAAGAGATAAAATTTGAGAAAAGGATCTTGCGTTCGGGGGGAATCGAACCCCCGTCGAATGCTTGGAAGGCATCCATGCTGACCATTACACCACGAACGCACATTTGCAAGATCATCTAAACTCTTTCACGACTCTGCAGAGCAGGAAAAGGATTAAGAGATAAAATTTGAGAAAAGGATCTTGCGTTCGGGGGGAATCGAACCCCCGTCGAATGCTTGGAAGGCATCCATGCTGACCATTACACCACGAACGCACATTTGCAAGATCATCTAAACTCTTTCACGACTCTGCAGAACAGGAAAAGGATTAAGAGATAAAATTTGAGAAAAGGATCTTGCGTTCGGGGGGAATCGAACCCCCGTCGAATGCTTGGAAGGCATCCATGCTGACCATTACACCACGAACGCACATTTGCAAGATCATCTAAACTCTTTCACGACTCTGCAGAGCAGGAAAAGGATTAAGAGATAAAATTTGAGAAAAGGAAGGATCTTGCGGGAATCGATCGAACCCCCGTCGGAATGCTTGGAAGGCATCCATGCTGACCATTACACCACGAACGCACATTTGCAAGATCATCTAAACTCTTTTACGACTCTGCAGAAGGAAAAGGATTAAGAGATAAAATTTGAGAAAAGGATCTTGCGTTCGGGGGGAATCGAACCCCCGTCGAATGCTTGGAAGGCATCCATGCTGACCATTACACCACGAACGCACATTTGCAAGATCATCTAAACTCTTTCACGACTCTGCAGAACAGGAAAAGGATTAAGAGATAAAATTTGAGAAAAGGATCTTGCGTTCGGGGGGAATCGAACCCCCGTCGAATGCTTGGAAGGCATCCATGCTGACCATTACACCACGAACGCACATTTGCAAGATCATCTAAACTCTTTCACGACTCTGCAGAGCAGGAAAAGGATTAAGAGATAAAATTTGAGAAAAGGATCTTGCGTTCGGGGGGAATCGAACCCCCGTCGAATGCTTGGAAGGCATCCATGCTGACCATTACACCACGAACGCACATTTGCAAGATCATCTAAACTCTTTCACGACTCTGCAGAGCAGGAAAAGGATTAAGAGATAAAATTTGAGAAAAGGATCTTGCGTTCGGGGGGAATCGAACCCCCGTCGAATGCTTGGAAGGCATCCATGCTGACCATTACACCACGAACGCACATTTGCAAGATCATCTAAACTCTTTCACGACTCTGCAGAACAGGAAAAGGATTAAGAGATAAAATTTGAGAAAAGGATCTTGCGTTCGGGGGGAATCGAACCCCCGTCGAATGCTTGGAAGGCATCCATGCTGACCATTACACCACGAACGCACATTTGCAAGATCATCTAAACTCTTTTACGACTCTGCAGAGCAGGAAAAGGATTAAGAGATAAAATTTGAGAAAAGGATCTTGCGTTCGGGGGAATCGAACCCCCGTCGAATGCTTGGAAGGCATCCATGCTGACCATTACACCACGAACGCACATTTGCAAGATCATCTAAACTCTTTCACGACTCTGCAGAGCAGGAAAAGGATTAAGAGATAAAATTTGAGAAAAGGATCTTGCGTTCGGGGGGAATCGAACCCCGTCGAATGCTTGGAAGGCATCCATGCTGACCATTACACCACGAACGCACATTTGCAAGATCATCTAAACTCTTTCACGACTCTGCAGAGCAGGAAAAGGATTAAGAGATAAAATTTGAGAAAAGGATCTTGCGTTCGGGGGAATCGAACCCCCGTCGAATGCTTGGAAGGCATCCATGCTGACCATTACACCACGAACGCACATTTGCAAGATCATCTAAACTCTTTCACGACTCTGCAGAGCAGGAAAAGGATTAAGAGATAAAATTTGAGAAAAGGATCTTGCGTTCGGGGGGAATCGAACCCCCGTCGAATGCTTGGAAGGCATCCATGCTGACCATTACACCACGAACGCACATTTGCAAGATCATCTAAACTCTTTCACGACTCTGCAGAGCAGGAAAAGGATTAAGAGATAAAATTTGAGAAAAGGATCTTGCGTTCGGGGGGAATCGAACCCCCGTCGAATGCTTGGAAGGCATCCATGCTGACCATTACACCACGAACGCACATTTGCAAGATCATCTAAACTCTTTCACGACTCTGCAGAACAGGAAAAGGATTAAGAGATAAAATTTGAGAAAAGGATCTTGCGTTCGGGGGGAATCGAACCCCCGTCGAATGCTTGGAAGGCATCCATGCTGACCATTACACCACGAACGCACATTTGCAAGATCATCTAAACTCTTTCACGACTCTGCAGAACAGGAAAAGGATTAAGAGATAAAATTTGAGAAAAGGATCTTGCGTTCGGGGGGAATCGAACCCCCGTCGAATGCTTGGAAGGCATCCATGCTGACCATTACACCACGAACGCACATTTGCAAGATCATCTAAACTCTTTCACGACTCTGCAGAACAGGAAAAGGATTAAGAGATAAAATTTGAGAAAAGGATCTTGCGTTCGGGGGGAATCGAACCCCCGTCGAATGCTTGGAAGGCATCCATGCTGACCATTACACCACGAACGCACATTTGCAAGATCATCTAAACTCTTTCACGACTCTGCAGAACAGGAAAAGGATTAAGAGATAAAATTTGAGAAAAGGATCTTGCGTTCGGGGGGAATCGAACCCCCGTCGAATGCTTGGAAGGCATCCATGCTGACCATTACACCACGAACGCACATTTGCAAGATCATCTAAACTCTTTCACGACTCTGCAGAGCAGGAAAAGGATTAAGAGATAAAATTTGAGAAAAGGATCTTGCGTTCGGGGGGAATCGAACCCCCGTCGAATGCTTGGAAGGCATCCATGCTGACCATTACACCACGAACGCACATTTGCAAGATCATCTAAACTCTTTCACGACTCTGCAGAGCAGGAAAAGGATTAAGAGATAAAATTTGAGAAAAGGATCTTGCGTTCGGGGGGAATCGAACCCCGTCGAATGCTTGGAAGGCATCCATGCTGACCATTACACCACGAACGCACATTTGCAAGATCATCTAAACTCTTTCACGACTCTGCAGAGCAGGAAAAGGATTAAGAGATAAAATTTGAGAAAAGGATCTTGCGTTCGGGGGGAATCGAACCCCCGTCGAATGCTTGGAAGGCATCCATGCTGACCATTACACCACGAACGCACATTTGCAAGATCATCTAAACTCTTTCACGACTCTGCAGAGCAGGAAAAGGATTAAGAGATAAAATTTGAGAAAAGGATCTTGCGTTCGGGGGGAATCGAACCCCCGTCGAATGCTTGGAAGGCATCCATGCTGACCATTACACCACGAACGCACATTTGCAAGATCATCTAAACTCTTTCACGACTCTGCAGAGCAGGAAAAGGATTAAGAGATAAAATTTGAGAAAAGGATCTTGCGTTCGGGGGGAATCGAACCCCCGTCGAATGCTTGGAAGGCATCCATGCTGACCATTACACCACGAACGCACATTTGCAAGATCATCTAAACTCTTTCACGACTCTGCAGAGCAGGAAAAGGATTAAGAGATAAAATTTGAGAAAAGGATCTTGCGTTCGGGGGGAATCGAACCCCCGTCGAATGCTTGGAAGGCATCCATGCTGACCATTACACCACGAACGCACATTTGCAAGATCATCTAAACTCTTTCACGACTCTGCAGAGCAGGAAAAGGATTAAGAGATAAAATTTGAGAAAAGGATCTTGCGTTCGGGGGGAATCGAACCCCCGTCGAATGCTTGGAAGGCATCCATGCTGACCATTACACCACGAACGCACATTTGCAAGATCATCTAAACTCTTTCACGACTCTGCAGAACAGGAAAAGGATTAAGAGATAAAATTTGAGAAAAGGATCTTGCGTTCGGGGGGAATCGAACCCCCGTCGAATGCTTGGAAGGCATCCATGCTGACCATTACACCACGAACGCACATTTGCAAGATCATCTAAACTCTTTCACGACTCTGCAGAGCAGGAAAAGGATTAAGAGATAAAATTTGAGAAAAGGATCTTGCGTTCGGGGGGAATCGAACCCCCGTCGAATGCTTGGAAGGCATCCATGCTGACCATTACACCACGAACGCACATTTGCAAGATCATCTAAACTCTTTCACGACTCTGCAGAGCAGGAAAAGGATTAAGAGATAAAATTTGAGAAAAGGATCTTGCGTTCGGGGGGAATCGAACCCCCGTCGAATGCTTGGAAGGCATCCATGCTGACCATTACACCACGAACGCACATTTGCAAGATCATCTAAACTCTTTCACGACTCTGCAGAGCAGGAAAAGGATTAAGAGATAAAATTTGAGAAAAGGATCTTGCGTTCGGGGGGAATCGAACCCCCGTCGAATGCTTGGAAGGCATCCATGCTGACCATTACACCACGAACGCACATTTGCAAGATCATCTAAACTCTTTCACGACTCTGCAGAGCAGGAAAAGGATTAAGAGATAAAATTTGAGAAAAGGATCTTGCGTTCGGGGGGAATCGAACCCCCGTCGAATGCTTGGAAGGCATCCATGCTGACCATTACACCACGAACGCACATTTGCAAGATCATCTAAACTCTTTCACGACTCTGCAGAGCAGGAAAAGGATTAAGAGATAAAATTTGAGAAAAGGATCTTGCGTTCGGGGGGAATCGAACCCCCGTCGAATGCTTGGAAGGCATCCATGCTGACCATTACACCACGAACGCACATTTGCAAGATCATCTAAACTCTTTCACGACTCTGCAGAACAGGAAAAGGATTAAGAGATAAAATTTGAGAAAAGGATCTTGCGTTCGGGGGAATCGAACCCCCGTCGAATGCTTGGAAGGCATCCATGCTGACCATTACACCACGAACGCACATTTGCAAGATCATCTAAACTCTTTCACGACTCTGCAGAGCAGGAAAAGGATTAAGAGATAAAATTTGAGAAAAGGATCTTGCGTTCGGGGGGAATCGAACCCCCGTCGAATGCTTGGAAGGCATCCATGCTGACCATTACACCACGAACGCACATTTGCAAGATCATCTAAACTCTTTCACGACTCTGCAGAACAGGAAAAGGATTAAGAGATAAAATTTGAGAAAAGGATCTTGCGTTCGGGGGGAATCGAACCCCCGTCGAATGCTTGGAAGGCATCCATGCTGACCATTACACCACGAACGCACATTTGCAAGATCATCTAAACTCTTTCACGACTCTGCAGAACAGGAAAAGGATTAAGAGATAAAATTTGAGAAAAGGATCTTGCGTTCGGGGGGAATCGAACCCCCGTCGAATGCTTGGAAGGCATCCATGCTGACCATTACACCACGAACGCACATTTGCAAGATCATCTAAACTCTTTCACGACTCTGCAGAGCAGGAAAAGGATTAAGAGATAAAATTTGAGAAAAGGATCTTGCGTTCGGGGGGAATCGAACCCCCGTCGAATGCTTGGAAGGCATCCATGCTGACCATTACACCACGAACGCACATTTGCAAGATCATCTAAACTCTTTCACGACTCTGCAGAGCAGGAAAAGGATTAAGAGATAAAATTTGAGAAAAGGATCTTGCGTTCGGGGGGAATCGAACCCCCGTCGAATGCTTGGAAGGCATCCATGCTGACCATTACACCACGAACGCACATTTGCAAGATCATCTAAACTCTTTCACGACTCTGCAGAGCAGGAAAAGGATTAAGAGATAAAATTTGAGAAAAGGATCTTGCGTTCGGGGGGAATCGAACCCCCGTCGAATGCTTGGAAGGCATCCATGCTGACCATTACACCACGAACGCACATTTGCAAGATCATCTAAACTCTTTCACGACTCTGCAGAACAGGAAAAGGATTAAGAGATAAAATTTGAGAAAAGGATCTTGCGTTCGGGGGGAATCGAACCCCCGTCGAATGCTTGGAAGGCATCCATGCTGACCATTACACCACGAACGCACATTTGCAAGATCATCTAAACTCTTTCACGACTCTGCAGAACAGGAAAAGGATTAAGAGATAAAATTTGAGAAAAGGATCTTGCGTTCGGGGGGAATCGAACCCCCGTCGAATGCTTGGAAGGCATCCATGCTGACCATTACACCACGAACGCACATTTGCAAGATCATCTAAACTCTTTCACGACTCTGCAGAGCAGGAAAAGGATTAAGAGATAAAATTTGAGAAAAGGATCTTGCGTTCGGGGGGAATCGAACCCCCGTCGAATGCTTGGAAGGCATCCATGCTGACCATTACACCACGAACGCACATTTGCAAGATCATCTAAACTCTTTCACGACTCTGCAGAGCAGGAAAAGGATTAAGAGATAAAATTTGAGAAAAGGATCTTGCGTTCGGGGGGAATCGAACCCCCGTCGAATGCTTGGAAGGCATCCATGCTGACCATTACACCACGAACGCACATTTGCAAGATCATCTAAACTCTTTCACGACTCTGCAGAGCAGGAAAAGGATTAAGAGATAAAATTTGAGAAAAGGATCTTGCGTTCGGGGGGAATCGAACCCCCGTCGAATGCTTGGAAGGCATCCATGCTGACCATTACACCACGAACGCACATTTGCAAGATCATCTAAACTCTTTCACGACTCTGCAGAGCAGGAAAAGGATTAAGAGATAAAATTTGAGAAAAGGATCTTGCGTTCGGGGGGAATCGAACCCCCGTCGAATGCTTGGAAGGCATCCATGCTGACCATTACACCACGAACGCACATTTGCAAGATCATCTAAACTCTTTCACGACTCTGCAGAGCAGGAAAAGGATTAAGAGATAAAATTTGAGAAAAGGATCTTGCGTTCGGGGGGAATCGAACCCCCGTCGAATGCTTGGAAGGCATCCATGCTGACCATTACACCACGAACGCACATTTGCAAGATCATCTAAACTCTTTCACGACTCTGCAGAGCAGGAAAAGGATTAAGAGATAAAATTTGAGAAAAGGATCTTGCGTTCGGGGGGAATCGAACCCCCGTCGAATGCTTGGAAGGCATCCATGCTGACCATTACACCACGAACGCACATTTGCAAGATCATCTAAACTCTTTCACGACTCTGCAGAACAGGAAAAGGATTAAGAGATAAAATTTGAGAAAAGGATCTTGCGTTCGGGGGGAATCGAACCCCCGTCGAATGCTTGGAAGGCATCCATGCTGACCATTACACCACGAACGCACATTTGCAAGATCATCTAAACTCTTTCACGACTCTGCAGAACAGGAAAAGGATTAAGAGATAAAATTTGAGAAAAGGATCTTGCGTTCGGGGGGAATCGAACCCCCGTCGAATGCTTGGAAGGCATCCATGCTGACCATTACACCACGAACGCACATTTGCAAGATCATCTAAACTCTTTCACGACTCTGCAGAGCAGGAAAAGGATTAAGAGATAAAATTTGAGAAAAGGATCTTGCGTTCGGGGGGAATCGAACCCCCGTCGAATGCTTGGAAGGCATCCATGCTGACCATTACACCACGAACGCACATTTGCAAGATCATCTAAACTCTTTCACGACTCTGCAGAGCAGGAAAAGGATTAAGAGATAAAATTTGAGAAAAGGATCTTGCGTTCGGGGGGAATCGAACCCCCGTCGAATGCTTGGAAGGCATCCATGCTGACCATTACACCACGAACGCACATTTGCAAGATCATCTAAACTCTTTCACGACTCTGCAGAGCAGGAAAAGGATTAAGAGATAAAATTTGAGAAAAGGATCTTGCGTTCGGGGGGAATCGAACCCCCGTCGAATGCTTGGAAGGCATCCATGCTGACCATTACACCACGAACGCACATTTGCAAGATCATCTAAACTCTTTCACGACTCTGCAGAGCAGGAAAAGGATTAAGAGATAAAATTTGAGAAAAGGATCTTGCGTTCGGGGGGAATCGAACCCCCGTCGAATGCTTGGAAGGCATCCATGCTGACCATTACACCACGAACGCACATTTGCAAGATCATCTAAACTCTTTCACGACTCTGCAGAGCAGGAAAAGGATTAAGAGATAAAATTTGAGAAAAGGATCTTGCGTTCGGGGGGAATCGAACCCCCGTCGAATGCTTGGAAGGCATCCATGCTGACCATTACACCACGAACGCACATTTGCAAGATCATCTAAACTCTTTCACGACTCTGCAGAACAGGAAAAGGATTAAGAGATAAAATTTGAGAAAAGGATCTTGCGTTCGGGGGGAATCGAACCCCCGTCGAATGCTTGGAAGGCATCCATGCTGACCATTACACCACGAACGCACATTTGCAAGATCATCTAAACTCTTTCACGACTCTGCAGAGCAGGAAAAGGATTAAGAGATAAAATTTGAGAAAAGGATCTTGCGTTCGGGGGGAATCGAACCCCCGTCGAATGCTTGGAAGGCATCCATGCTGACCATTACACCACGAACGCACATTTGCAAGATCATCTAAACTCTTTCACGACTCTGCAGAGCAGGAAAAGGATTAAGAGATAAAATTTGAGAAAAGGATCTTGCGTTCGGGGGGAATCGAACCCCCGTCGAATGCTTGGAAGGCATCCATGCTGACCATTACACCACGAACGCACATTTGCAAGATCATCTAAACTCTTTCACGACTCTGCAGAGCAGGAAAAGGATTAAGAGATAAAATTTGAGAAAAGGATCTTGCGTTCGGGGGGAATCGAACCCCCGTCGAATGCTTGGAAGGCATCCATGCTGACCATTACACCACGAACGCACATTTGCAAGATCATCTAAACTCTTTCACGACTCTGCAGAGCAGGAAAAGGATTAAGAGATAAAATTTGAGAAAAGGATCTTGCGTTCGGGGGGAATCGAACCCCCGTCGAATGCTTGGAAGGCATCCATGCTGACCATTACACCACGAACGCACATTTGCAAGATCATCTAAACTCTTTCACGACTCTGCAGAGCAGGAAAAGGATTAAGAGATAAAATTTGAGAAAAGGATCTTGCGTTCGGGGGGAATCGAACCCCCGTCGAATGCTTGGAAGGCATCCATGCTGACCATTACACCACGAACGCACATTTGCAAGATCATCTAAACTCTTTCACGACTCTGCAGAGCAGGAAAAGGATTAAGAGATAAAATTTGAGAAAAGGATCTTGCGTTCGGGGGGAATCGAACCCCCGTCGAATGCTTGGAAGGCATCCATGCTGACCATTACACCACGAACGCACATTTGCAAGATCATCTAAACTCTTTCACGACTCTGCAGAGCAGGAAAAGGATTAAGAGATAAAATTTGAGAAAAGGATCTTGCGTTCGGGGGGAATCGAACCCCCGTCGAATGCTTGGAAGGCATCCATGCTGACCATTACACCACGAACGCACATTTGCAAGATCATCTAAACTCTTTCACGACTCTGCAGAGCAGGAAAAGGATTAAGAGATAAAATTTGAGAAAAGGATCTTGCGTTCGGGGGGAATCGAACCCCCGTCGAATGCTTGGAAGGCATCCATGCTGACCATTACACCACGAACGCACATTTGCAAGATCATCTAAACTCTTTCACGACTCTGCAGAGCAGGAAAAGGATTAAGAGATAAAATTTGAGAAAAGGATCTTGCGTTCGGGGGGAATCGAACCCCCGTCGAATGCTTGGAAGGCATCCATGCTGACCATTACACCACGAACGCACATTTGCAAGATCATCTAAACTCTTTCACGACTCTGCAGAGCAGGAAAAGGATTAAGAGATAAAATTTGAGAAAAGGATCTTGCGTTCGGGGGGAATCGAACCCCCGTCGAATGCTTGGAAGGCATCCATGCTGACCATTACACCACGAACGCACATTTGCAAGATCATCTAAACTCTTTCACGACTCTGCAGAGCAGGAAAAGGATTAAGAGATAAAATTTGAGAAAAGGATCTTGCGTTCGGGGGGAATCGAACCCCCGTCGAATGCTTGGAAGGCATCCATGCTGACCATTACACCACGAACGCACATTTGCAAGATCATCTAAACTCTTTTACGACTCTGCAGAGCAGGAAAAGGATTAAGAGATAAAATTTGAGAAAAGGATCTTGCGTTCGGGGGGAATCGAACCCCCGTCGAATGCTTGGAAGGCATCCATGCTGACCATTACACCACGAACGCACATTTGCAAGATCATCTAAACTCTTTCACGACTCTGCAGAGCAGGAAAAGGATTAAGAGATAAAATTTGAGAAAAGGATCTTGCGTTCGGGGGGAATCGAACCCCCGTCGAATGCTTGGAAGGCATCCATGCTGACCATTACACCACGAACGCACATTTGCAAGATCATCTAAACTCTTTCACGACTCTGCAGAACAGGAAAAGGATTAAGAGATAAAATTTGAGAAAAGGATCTTGCGTTCGGGGGGAATCGAACCCCCGTCGAATGCTTGGAAGGCATCCATGCTGACCATTACACCACGAACGCACATTTGCAAGATCATCTAAACTCTTTCACGACTCTGCAGAACAGGAAAAGGATTAAGAGATAAAATTTGAGAAAAGGATCTTGCGTTCGGGGGGAATCGAACCCCCGTCGAATGCTTGGAAGGCATCCATGCTGACCATTACACCACGAACGCACATTTGCAAGATCATCTAAACTCTTTCACGACTCTGCAGAGCAGGAAAAGGATTAAGAGATAAAATTTGAGAAAAGGATCTTGCGTTCGGGGGGAATCGAACCCCCGTCGAATGCTTGGAAGGCATCCATGCTGACCATTACACCACGAACGCACATTTGCAAGATCATCTAAACTCTTTCACGACTCTGCAGAGCAGGAAAAGGATTAAGAGATAAAATTTGAGAAAAGGATCTTGCGTTCGGGGGGAATCGAACCCCCGTCGAATGCTTGGAAGGCATCCATGCTGACCATTACACCACGAACGCACATTTGCAAGATCATCTAAACTCTTTCACGACTCTGCAGAGCAGGAAAAGGATTAAGAGATAAAATTTGAGAAAAGGATCTTGCGTTCGGGGGGAATCGAACCCCCGTCGAATGCTTGGAAGGCATCCATGCTGACCATTACACCACGAACGCACATTTGCAAGATCATCTAAACTCTTTCACGACTCTGCAGAGCAGGAAAAGGATTAAGAGATAAAATTTGAGAAAAGGATCTTGCGTTCGGGGGGAATCGAACCCCCGTCGAATGCTTGGAAGGCATCCATGCTGACCATTACACCACGAACGCACATTTGCAAGATCATCTAAACTCTTTTACGACTCTGCAGAGCAGGAAAAGGATTAAGAGATAAAATTTGAGAAAAGGATCTTGCGTTCGGGGGGAATCGAACCCCCGTCGAATGCTTGGAAGGCATCCATGCTGACCATTACACCACGAACGCACATTTGCAAGATCATCTAAACTCTTTCACGACTCTGCAGAGCAGGAAAAGGATTAAGAGATAAAATTTGAGAAAAGGATCTTGCGTTCGGGGGGAATCGAACCCCGTCGAATGCTTGGAAGGCATCCATGCTGACCATTACACCACGAACGCACATTTGCAAGATCATCTAAACTCTTTCACGACTCTGCAGAGCAGGAAAAGGATTAAGAGATAAAATTTGAGAAAAGGATCTTGCGTTCGGGGGGAATCGAACCCCCGTCGAATGCTTGGAAGGCATCCATGCTGACCATTACACCACGAACGCACATTTGCAAGATCATCTAAACTCTTTCACGACTCTGCAGAGCAGGAAAAGGATTAAGAGATAAAATTTGAGAAAAGGATCTTGCGTTCGGGGGGAATCGAACCCCCGTCGAATGCTTGGAAGGCATCCATGCTGACCATTACACCACGAACGCACATTTGCAAGATCATCTAAACTCTTTCACGACTCTGCAGAGCAGGAAAAGGATTAAGAGATAAAATTTGAGAAAAGGATCTTGCGTTCGGGGGGAATCGAACCCCCGTCGAATGCTTGGAAGGCATCCATGCTGACCATTACACCACGAACGCACATTTGCAAGATCATCTAAACTCTTTCACGACTCTGCAGAGCAGGAAAAGGATTAAGAGATAAAATTTGAGAAAAGGATCTTGCGTTCGGGGGGAATCGAACCCCCGTCGAATGCTTGGAAGGCATCCATGCTGACCATTACACCACGAACGCACATTTGCAAGATCATCTAAACTCTTTCACGACTCTGCAGAGCAGGAAAAGGATTAAGAGATAAAATTTGAGAAAAGGATCTTGCGTTCGGGGGGAATCGAACCCCCGTCGAATGCTTGGAAGGCATCCATGCTGACCATTACACCACGAACGCACATTTGCAAGATCATCTAAACTCTTTCACGACTCTGCAGAGCAGGAAAAGGATTAAGAGATAAAATTTGAGAAAAGGATCTTGCGTTCGGGGGGAATCGAACCCCCGTCGAATGCTTGGAAGGCATCCATGCTGACCATTACACCACGAACGCACATTTGCAAGATCATCTAAACTCTTTCACGACTCTGCAGAACAGGAAAAGGATTAAGAGATAAAATTTGAGAAAAGGATCTTGCGTTCGGGGGGAATCGAACCCCCGTCGAATGCTTGGAAGGCATCCATGCTGACCATTACACCACGAACGCACATTTGCAAGATCATCTAAACTCTTTCACGACTCTGCAGAACAGGAAAAGGATTAAGAGATAAAATTTGAGAAAAGGATCTTGCGTTCGGGGGGAATCGAACCCCGTCGAATGCTTGGAAGGCATCCATGCTGACCATTACACCACGAACGCACATTTGCAAGATCATCTAAACTCTTTCACGACTCTGCAGAGCAGGAAAAGGATTAAGAGATAAAATTTGAGAAAAGGATCTTGCGTTCGGGGGGAATCGAACCCCCGTCGAATGCTTGGAAGGCATCCATGCTGACCATTACACCACGAACGCACATTTGCAAGATCATCTAAACTCTTTCACGACTCTGCAGAGCAGGAAAAGGATTAAGAGATAAAATTTGAGAAAAGGATCTTGCGTTCGGGGGGAATCGAACCCCCGTCGAATGCTTGGAAGGCATCCATGCTGACCATTACACCACGAACGCACATTTGCAAGATCATCTAAACTCTTTCACGACTCTGCAGAGCAGGAAAAGGATTAAGAGATAAAATTTGAGAAAAGGATCTTGCGTTCGGGGGGAATCGAACCCCCGTCGAATGCTTGGAAGGCATCCATGCTGACCATTACACCACGAACGCACATTTGCAAGATCATCTAAACTCTTTCACGACTCTGCAGAGCAGGAAAAGGATTAAGAGATAAAATTTGAGAAAAGGATCTTGCGTTCGGGGGGAATCGAACCCCCGTCGAATGCTTGGAAGGCATCCATGCTGACCATTACACCACGAACGCACATTTGCAAGATCATCTAAACTCTTTCACGACTCTGCAGAGCAGGAAAAGGATTAAGAGATAAAATTTGAGAAAAGGATCTTGCGTTCGGGGGGAATCGAACCCCCGTCGAATGCTTGGAAGGCATCCATGCTGACCATTACACCACGAACGCACATTTGCAAGATCATCTAAACTCTTTCACGACTCTGCAGAACAGGAAAAGGATTAAGAGATAAAATTTGAGAAAAGGATCTTGCGTTCGGGGGGAATCGAACCCCCGTCGAATGCTTGGAAGGCATCCATGCTGACCATTACACCACGAACGCACATTTGCAAGATCATCTAAACTCTTTCACGACTCTGCAGAGCAGGAAAAGGATTAAGAGATAAAATTTGAGAAAAGGATCTTGCGTTCGGGGGGAATCGAACCCCCGTCGAATGCTTGGAAGGCATCCATGCTGACCATTACACCACGAACGCACATTTGCAAGATCATCTAAACTCTTTCACGACTCTGCAGAGCAGGAAAAGGATTAAGAGATAAAATTTGAGAAAAGGATCTTGCGTTCGGGGGGAATCGAACCCCCGTCGAATGCTTGGAAGGCATCCATGCTGACCATTACACCACGAACGCACATTTGCAAGATCATCTAAACTCTTTCACGACTCTGCAGAACAGGAAAAGGATTAAGAGATAAAATTTGAGAAAAGGATCTTGCGTTCGGGGGGAATCGAACCCCCGTCGAATGCTTGGAAGGCATCCATGCTGACCATTACACCACGAACGCACATTTGCAAGATCATCTAAACTCTTTCACGACTCTGCAGAGCAGGAAAAGGATTAAGAGATAAAATTTGAGAAAAGGATCTTGCGTTCGGGGGGAATCGAACCCCCGTCGAATGCTTGGAAGGCATCCATGCTGACCATTACACCACGAACGCACATTTGCAAGATCATCTAAACTCTTTCACGACTCTGCAGAGCAGGAAAAGGATTAAGAGATAAAATTTGAGAAAAGGATCTTGCGTTCGGGGGGAATCGAACCCCCGTCGAATGCTTGGAAGGCATCCATGCTGACCATTACACCACGAACGCACATTTGCAAGATCATCTAAACTCTTTCACGACTCTGCAGAGCAGGAAAAGGATTAAGAGATAAAATTTGAGAAAAGGATCTTGCGTTCGGGGGGAATCGAACCCCCGTCGAATGCTTGGAAGGCATCCATGCTGACCATTACACCACGAACGCACATTTGCAAGATCATCTAAACTCTTTCACGACTCTGCAGAGCAGGAAAAGGATTAAGAGATAAAATTTGAGAAAAGGATCTTGCGTTCGGGGGGAATCGAACCCCCGTCGAATGCTTGGAAGGCATCCATGCTGACCATTACACCACGAACGCACATTTGCAAGATCATCTAAACTCTTTTACGACTCTGCAGAACAGGAAAAGGATTAAGAGATAAAATTTGAGAAAAGGATCTTGCGTTCGGGGGGAATCGAACCCCCGTCGAATGCTTGGAAGGCATCCATGCTGACCATTACACCACGAACGCACATTTGCAAGATCATCTAAACTCTTTCACGACTCTGCAGAACAGGAAAAGGATTAAGAGATAAAATTTGAGAAAAGGATCTTGCGTTCGGGGGGAATCGAACCCCCGTCGAATGCTTGGAAGGCATCCATGCTGACCATTACACCACGAACGCACATTTGCAAGATCATCTAAACTCTTTCACGACTCTGCAGAGCAGGAAAAGGATTAAGAGATAAAATTTGAGAAAAGGATCTTGCGTTCGGGGGAATCGAACCCCCGTCGAATGCTTGGAAGGCATCCATGCTGACCATTACACCACGAACGCACATTTGCAAGATCATCTAAACTCTTTCACGACTCTGCAGAACAGGAAAAGGATTAAGAGATAAAATTTGAGAAAAGGATCTTGCGTTCGGGGGGAATCGAACCCCCGTCGAATGCTTGGAAGGCATCCATGCTGACCATTACACCACGAACGCACATTTGCAAGATCATCTAAACTCTTTCACGACTCTGCAGAGCAGGAAAAGGATTAAGAGATAAAATTTGAGAAAAGGATCTTGCGTTCGGGGGGAATCGAACCCCCGTCGAATGCTTGGAAGGCATCCATGCTGACCATTACACCACGAACGCACATTTACAAGATCATCTAAACTCTTTCACGACTCTGCAGAACAGGAAAAGGATTAAGAGATAAAATTTGAGAAAAGGATCTTGCGTTCGGGGGAATCGAACCCCCGTCGAATGCTTGGAAGGCATCCATGCTGACCATTACACCACGAACGCACATTTGCAAGATCATCTAAACTCTTTCACGACTCTGCAGAGCAGGAAAAGGATTAAGAGATAAAATTTGAGAAAAGGATCTTGCGTTCGGGGGGAATCGAACCCCCGTCGAATGCTTGGAAGGCATCCATGCTGACCATTACACCACGAACGCACATTTGCAAGATCATCTAAACTCTTTCACGACTCTGCAGAACAGGAAAAGGATTAAGAGATAAAATTTGAGAAAAGGATCTTGCGTTCGGGGGGAATCGAACCCCCGTCGAATGCTTGGAAGGCATCCATGCTGACCATTACACCACGAACGCACATTTGCAAGATCATCTAAACTCTTTTACGACTCTGCAGAACAGGAAAAGGATTAAGAGATAAAATTTGAGAAAAGGATCTTGCGTTCGGGGGGAATCGAACCCCCGTCGAATGCTTGGAAGGCATCCATGCTGACCATTACACCACGAACGCACATTTGCAAGATCATCTAAACTCTTTCACGACTCTGCAGAACAGGAAAAGGATTAAGAGATAAAATTTGAGAAAAGGATCTTGCGTTCGGGGGGAATCGAACCCCCGTCGAATGCTTGGAAGGCATCCATGCTGACCATTACACCACGAACGCACATTTGCAAGATCATCTAAACTCTTTCACGACTCTGCAGAGCAGGAAAAGGATTAAGAGATAAAATTTGAGAAAAGGATCTTGCGTTCGGGGGGAATCGAACCCCCGTCGAATGCTTGGAAGGCATCCATGCTGACCATTACACCACGAACGCACATTTGCAAGATCATCTAAACTCTTTTACGACTCTGCAGAACAGGAAAAGGATTAAGAGATAAAATTTGAGAAAAGGATCTTGCGTTCGGGGGGAATCGAACCCCCGTCGAATGCTTGGAAGGCATCCATGCTGACCATTACACCACGAACGCACATTTGCAAGATCATCTAAACTCTTTCACGACTCTGCAGAGCAGGAAAAGGATTAAGAGATAAAATTTGAGAAAAGGATCTTGCGTTCGGGGGGAATCGAACCCCCGTCGAATGCTTGGAAGGCATCCATGCTGACCATTACACCACGAACGCACATTTGCAAGATCATCTAAACTCTTTCACGACTCTGCAGAGCAGGAAAAGGATTAAGAGATAAAATTTGAGAAAAGGATCTTGCGTTCGGGGGGAATCGAACCCCCGTCGAATGCTTGGAAGGCATCCATGCTGACCATTACACCACGAACGCACATTTGCAAGATCATCTAAACTCTTTTACGACTCTGCAGAACAGGAAAAGGATTAAGAGATAAAATTTGAGAAAAGGATCTTGCGTTCGGGGGGAATCGAACCCCCGTCGAATGCTTGGAAGGCATCCATGCTGACCATTACACCACGAACGCACATTTGCAAGATCATCTAAACTCTTTCACGGCTCTGCAGAGCAGGAAAAGGATTAAGAGATAAAATTTGAGAAAAGGATCTTGCGTTCGGGGGGAATCGAACCCCCGTCGAATGCTTGGAAGGCATCCATGCTGACCATTACACCACGAACGCACATTTACAAGATCATCTAAACTCTTTCACGGCTCTGCAGAACAGGAAAAGGATTAAGAGATAAAATTTGAGAAAAGGATCTTGCGTTCGGGGGGAATCGAACCCCCGTCGAATGCTTGGAAGGCATCCATGCTGACCATTACACCACGAACGCACATTTGCAAGATCATCTAAACTCTTTCACGGCTCTGCAGAGCAGGAAAAGGATTAAGAGATAAAATTTGAGAAAAGGATCTTGCGTTCGGGGGGAATCGAACCCCCGTCGAATGCTTGGAAGGCATCCATGCTGACCATTACACCACGAACGCACATTTGCAAGATCATCTAAACTCTTTCACGACTCTGCAGAGCAGGAAAAGGATTAAGAGATAAAATTTGAGAAAAGGATCTTGCGTTCGGGGGGAATCGAACCCCCGTCGAATGCTTGGAAGGCATCCATGCTGACCATTACACCACGAACGCACATTTGCAAGATCATCTAAACTCTTTTACGACTCTGCAGAACAGGAAAAGGATTAAGAGATAAAATTTGAGAAAAGGATCTTGCGTTCGGGGGGAATCGAACCCCCGTCGAATGCTTGGAAGGCATCCATGCTGACCATTACACCACGAACGCACATTTGCAAGATCATCTAAACTCTTTCACGACTCTGCAGAGCAGGAAAAGGATTAAGAGATAAAATTTGAGAAAAGGATCTTGCGTTCGGGGGGAATCGAACCCCCGTCGAATGCTTGGAAGGCATCCATGCTGACCATTACACCACGAACGCACATTTACAAGATCATCTAAACTCTTTCACGACTCTGCAGAACAGGAAAAGGATTAAGAGATAAAATTTGAGAAAAGGATCTTGCGTTCGGGGGGAATCGAACCCCCGTCGAATGCTTGGAAGGCATCCATGCTGACCATTACACCACGAACGCACATTTGCAAGATCATCTAAACTCTTTCACGACTCTGCAGAGCAGGAAAAGGATTAAGAGATAAAATTTGAGAAAAGGATCTTGCGTTCGGGGGGAATCGAACCCCCGTCGAATGCTTGGAAGGCATCCATGCTGACCATTACACCACGAACGCACATTTGCAAGATCATCTAAACTCTTTTACGACTCTGCAGAACAGGAAAAGGATTAAGAGATAAAATTTGAGAAAAGGATCTTGCGTTCGGGGGGAATCGAACCCCCGTCGAATGCTTGGAAGGCATCCATGCTGACCATTACACCACGAACGCACATTTGCAAGATCATCTAAACTCTTTCACGACTCTGCAGAGCAGGAAAAGGATTAAGAGATAAAATTTGAGAAAAGGATCTTGCGTTCGGGGGGAATCGAACCCCCGTCGAATGCTTGGAAGGCATCCATGCTGACCATTACACCACGAACGCACATTTGCAAGATCATCTAAACTCTTTCACGACTCTGCAGAGCAGGAAAAGGATTAAGAGATAAAATTTGAGAAAAGGATCTTGCGTTCGGGGGGAATCGAACCCCCGTCGAATGCTTGGAAGGCATCCATGCTGACCATTACACCACGAACGCACATTTGCAAGATCATCTAAACTCTTTTACGACTCTGCAGAACAGGAAAAGGATTAAGAGATAAAATTTGAGAAAAGGATCTTGCGTTCGGGGGGAATCGAACCCCCGTCGAATGCTTGGAAGGCATCCATGCTGACCATTACACCACGAACGCACATTTGCAAGATCATCTAAACTCTTTCACGACTCTGCAGAGCAGGAAAAGGATTAAGAGATAAAATTTGAGAAAAGGATCTTGCGTTCGGGGGGAATCGAACCCCCGTCGAATGCTTGGAAGGCATCCATGCTGACCATTACACCACGAACGCACATTTACAAGATCATCTAAACTCTTTCACGGCTCTGCAGAACAGGAAAAGGATTAAGAGATAAAATTTGAGAAAAGGATCTTGCGTTCGGGGGGAATCGAACCCCCGTCGAATGCTTGGAAGGCATCCATGCTGACCATTACACCACGAACGCACATTTGCAAGATCATCTAAACTCTTTCACGGCTCTGCAGAGCAGGAAAAGGATTAAGAGATAAAATTTGAGAAAAGGATCTTGCGTTCGGGGGGAATCGAACCCCCGTCGAATGCTTGGAAGGCATCCATGCTGACCATTACACCACGAACGCACATTTGCAAGATCATCTAAACTCTTTCACGACTCTGCAGAGCAGGAAAAGGATTAAGAGATAAAATTTGAGAAAAGGATCTTGCGTTCGGGGGGAATCGAACCCCCGTCGAATGCTTGGAAGGCATCCATGCTGACCATTACACCACGAACGCACATTTGCAAGATCATCTAAACTCTTTTACGACTCTGCAGAACATGGAAAAGGATTAAGAGATAAAATTTGAGAAAAGGATCTTGCGTTCGGGGGGAATCGAACCACCGTCGAATGCTTGGAAGGCATCCATGCTGACCATTACACCACGAACGCACATTTACAAGATCATCTAAACTCTTTCACGGCTCTGCAGAACAGGAAAAGGATTAAGAGATAAAATTTGAGAAAAGGATCTTGCGTTCGGGGGGAATCGAACCCCCGTCGAATGCTTGGAAGGCATCCATGCTGACCATTACACCACGAACGCACATTTGCAAGATCATCTAAACTCTTTCACGACTCTGCAGAGCAGGAAAAGGATTAAGAGATAAAATTTGAGAAAAGGATCTTGCGTTCGGAGGGAATCGAACCCCCGTCGAATGCTTGGAAGGCATCCATGCTGACCATTACACCACGAACGCACATTTGCAAGATCATCTAAACTCTTTTACGACTCTGCAGAACAGGAAAAGGATTAAGAGATAAAATTTGAGAAAAGGATCTTGCGTTCGGGTTGAATCGAACCCCCGTCGAATGCTTGGAAGGCATCCATGCTGACCATTACACCACGAACGCACATTTACAAGATCATCTAAACTCTTTCACGACTCTGCAGAGCAGGAAAAGGATTAAGAGATAAAATTTGAGAAAAGGATCTTGCGTTCGGGGGGAATCGAACCCCCGTCGAATGCTTGGAAGGCATCCATGCTGACCATTACACCACGAACGCACATTTACAAGATCATCTAAACTCTTTCACGGCTCTGCAGAACAGGAAAAGGATTAAGAGATAAAATTTGAGAAAAGGATCTTGCGTTCGGGGGGAATCGAACCCCCGTCGAATGCTTGGAAGGCATCCATGCTGACCATTACACCACGAACGCACATTTACAAGATCATCTAAACTCTTTCACGACTCTGCAGAGCAGGAAAAGGATTAAGAGATAAAATTTGAGAAAAGGATCTTGCGTTCGGGGGGAATCGAACCCCCGTCGAATGCTTGGAAGGCATCCATGCTGACCATTACACCACGAACGCACATTTATAAGATCATCTAAACTCTTTCACGGCTCTGCAGAACAGGAAAAGGATTAAGAGATAAAATTTGAGAAAAGGATCTTGCGTTCGGGGAGAATCGAACCCCCGTCGAATGCTTGGAAGGCATCCATGCTGACCATTACACCACGAACGCACATTTACAAGATCATCTAAACTCTTTCACGACTCTGCAGAGCAGGAAAAGGATTAAGAGATAAAATTTGAGAAAAGGATCTTGCGTTCGGGGGAATCGAACCCCCGTCGAATGCTTGGAAGGCATCCATGCTGACCATTACACCACGAACGCACATTTACAAGATCATCTAAACTCTTTCACGGCTCTGCAGAACAGGAAAAGGATTAAGAGATAAAATTTGAGAAAAGGATCTTGCGTTCGGGGGGAATCGAACCCCCGTCGAATGCTTGGAAGGCATCCATGCTGACCATTACACCACGAACGCACATTTGCAAGATCATCTAAACTCTTTCACGACTCTGCAGAGCAGGAAAAGGATTAAGAGATAAAATTTGAGAAAAGGATCTTGCGTTCGGGGGAATCGAACCCCCGTCGAATGCTTGGAAGGCATCCATGCTGACCATTACACCACGAAAGCACATTTGCAAGATCATCTAAACTCTTTTACGACTCTGCAGAACAGGAAAAGGATTAAGAGATAAAATTTGAGAAAAGGATCTTGCGTTCGGGGGAATCGAACCCCCGTCGAATGCTTGGAAGGCATCCATGCTGACCATTACACCACGAACGCACATTTACAAGATCATCTAAACTCTTTCACGACTCTGCAGAGCAGGAAATGGATTAACGTAAGAGATAAGATTTGAGAAAAGGATCTTGCGTTCGGTGGGGAATCGAACCCCCGTCGAATGCTTGGAAGGCATCCATGCTGACCATTACACCATGAACGCACATTTACAAGATCATCTAAACTCTTTCACGGCTCTGCAGAACAGGAAAAGGATTAAGACATAAAATTTGAGAAAAGGATCTTGCGTTCGGGTTGAATCGAACCCCCGTCGAATGCTTGGAAGGCATCCATGCTGACCATTACACCACGAACGCACATTTACAAGATCATCTAAACTCTTTCACGACTCTGCAGAGCAGGAAAAGGATTAACGTAAGAGATAAGATTTGAGAAAAGGATCATGCGTTCGGTGGGGAATCGAACCCCCGTCGAATGCTTGGAAGACATCCATGCTGACCATTACACCACGAACGCACATTTATAAGATCATCTAAACTCTTTCACGGCTCTGCAGAACAGGAAAAGGATTAAGAGATAAAATTTGAGAAAAGGATCTTGCGTTCGGGGAGAATCGAACCCCCGTCGAATGCTTGGAAGGCATCCATGCTGACCATTACACCACGAACGCACATTTACAAGATCATCTAAACTATTTCACGACTCTGCAGAGCAGGAAAAGGACTAAGAGATAAAATTTGGAAAAGGATCTTGCGTTCGGGGGGAATCGAACCACCGTCGAATGCTTGGAAGGCATCCATGCTGACCATTACACCACGAACGCACATTTACAAGATCATCTAAACTCTTTCACGGCTCTGCAGAACAGGAAAAGGATTAAGAGATAAAATTTGAGAAAAGGATCTTGCGTTCGGGGGGAATCGAACCCCCGTCGAATGCTTGGAAGGCATCCATGCTGACCATTACACCACGAACGGACATTTGCAAGATCATCTAAACTCTTTCACGACTCTGCAGAGCAGGAAAAGGATTAAGAGATAAAATTTGAGAAAAGGATCTTGTGTTCGGAGGGAATCGAACCCCCGTAGAATGCTTGGAAGGCATCCATGCTGACCATTACACCACGAAAGCACATTTGCAAGATCATCTAAACTCTTTTACGACTCTGCAGAACAGGAAAAGGATTAAGACATAAAATTTGAGAAAAGGATCTTGCGTTCGGGTTGAATCGAACCCCCGAAGAATGCTTGGAAGGCATCCATGCTGACCATTACACCACGAACGCACATTTACAAGATCATCTAAACTCTTTCACGACTCTGTAGAGCAGGAAATGGATTAACGTAAGAGATAAGATTTGAGAAAAGGATCATGCGTTCGGTGGGGAATCGAACCCCCGTCGAATGCTTGGAAGACATCCATGCTGACGATTACACCATGAACGCACATTTACAAGATCATCTAAACTCTTTCACGGCTCTGCAGAACAGGAAAAGGATTAAGACATAAAATTTGAGAAAAGGATCTTGCGTTCGGGTTGAATCGAACCCCCGTAGAATGCTTGGAAGGCATCCATGCTGACCATTACACCACGAACGCACATTTACAAGATCATCTAAACTCTTTCACGACTCTGTAGAGCAGGAAAAGGATTAACGTAAGAGATAAGATTTGAGAAAAGGATCATGCGTTCGGTGGGGAATCGAACCCCCGTCGAATCCTTGGAAGACATCCATGCTGACCATTACACCACGAACGCACATTTATAAGATCATCTAAACTCTTTCACGGCTCTGCAGAACAGGAAAAGGATTAAGAGATAAAATTTGAGAAAAGGATCTTGCGTTCGGGGAGAATCGAACCCCCGTCGAATGCTTGGAAGGCATCCATGCTGACCATTACACCACGAACGCACATTTACAAGATCATCTAAACTATTTCACGACTCTGCAGAGCAGGAAAAGGACTAAGAGATAAAATTTGGGAAAAGGATCTTGCGTTCGGGGGGAATCGAACCCCCGTCGAATGCTTGGAAGGCATCCATGCTGACCATTACACCACGAACGCACATTTACTAGATCATCTAAACTCTTTCACGACTCTGCAGAGCAGGAAAATTACTAAGAGATAAATTTTGGGAAAAGGATCTTGCGTTCGGGGGGAATCGAACCCCCGTCGAATGCTTGGAAGGCATCCATGCTGACCATTACACCACGAACGCACATTTACTAGATCATCTAAACTCTTTCACGACTCTGCAGAGCAGGAAAATTACTAAGAGATAAATTTTGGGAAAAGGATCTTGCGTTCGGGGGGAATCGAACCCCCGTCGAATGCTTGGAAGGCATCCATGCTGACCATTACACCACGAACGAACATTTGCAAGATCATCTAAACTCTTTTACGACTCTGCAGAACATGAAAAGGATTAAGAGATAAAATTTGAGAAAAGGATCTTGCGTTCGGGGGGAATCGAACCACCGTCGAATGCTTGGAAGGCATCCATGCTGACCATTACACCACGAACGAACATTTGCAAGATCATCTAAACTCTTTTACGACTCTGCAGAACATGAAAAGGATTAAGAGATAAAATTTGAGAAAAGGATCTTGCGTTCGGGGGGAATCGAACCACCGTCGAATGCTTGGAAGGCATCCATGCTGACCATTACACCACGAACGCACATTTACAAGATCATCTAAACTCTTTCACGGCTCTGCAGAACAGGAAAAGGATTAAGAGATAAAATTTGAGAAAAGGATCTTGCGTTCGGGGGGAATCGAACCCCCGTCGAATGCTTGGAAGGCATCCATGCTGACCATTACACCACGAACGCACATTTGCAAGATCATCTAAACTCTTTCACGACTCTGCAGAGCAGGAAAAGGATTAAGAGATAAAATTTGAGAAATGGATCTTGTGTTCGGAGGGAATCGAACCCCCGTAGAATGCTTGGAAGGCATCCATGCTGACCATTACACCACGAAAGCACATTTGCAAGATCATCTAAACTCTTTTACGACTCTGCAGAACAGGAAAAGGATTAAGACATAAAATTTGAGAAAAGGATCTTGCGTTCGGGTTGAATCGAACCCCCGTCGAATGCTTGGAAGGCATCCATGCTGACCATTACACCACGAACGCACATTTACAAGATCATCTAAACTATTTCACGACTCTGCAGAGCAGGAAAAGGACTAAGAGATAAAATTTGGGAAAAGGATCTTGCGTTCGGGGGGAATCGAACCCCCGTCGAATGCTTGGAAGGCATCCATGCTGACCATTACACCACGAACGCACATTTACTAGATCATCTAAACTCTTTCACGACTCTGCAGAGCAGGAAAATTACTAAGAGATAAATTTTGGGAAAAGGATCTTGCGTTCGGGGGGAATCGAACCCCCGTCGAATGCTTGGAAGGCATCCATGCTGACCATTACACCACGAACGCACATTTACAAGATCATCTAAACTCTTTCACGGCTCTGCAGAACAGGAAAAGGATTAAGACATAAAATTTGAGAAAAGGATCTTGCGTTCGGGGGGAATCGAACCCCCGTCGAATGCTTGGAAGGCATCCATGCTGACCATTACACCACGAACGCACATTTACAAGATCATCTAAACTCTTTCACGACTCTGTAGAGCAGGAAAAGGATTAACGTAAGAGATAAGATTTGAGAAAAGGATCATGCGTTCGGTGGGGAATCGAACACCCGTCGAATGCTTGGAAGACATCCATGCTGACCATTACACCACGAACGCACATTTACAAGATCATCTAAAGTCTTTCACGGCTCTGCAGAACAGGAAAAGGATTAAGAGATAAAATTTGAGAAAAGGATCTTGCGTTCGGGGGGAATCGAACCCCCGTCGAATGCTTGGAAGGCATCCATGCTGACCATTACACCACGAACGCACATTTACAAGATCATCTAAACTATTTCACGACTCTGCAGAGCAGGAAAAGGACTAAGAGATAAAATTTGGGAAAAGGATCTTGCGTTCGGGGGGAATCGAACCCCCGTCGAATGCTTGGAAGGCATCCATGCTGACCATTACACCACGAACGCACATTTACTAGATCATCTAAACTCTTTCACGACTCTGCAGAGCAGGAAAAGGACTAAGAGATAAATTTTGGGAAAAGGATCTTGAGTTCGGGGGGAATCGAACCCCCGTCGAATGCTTGGAAGGCATCCATGCTGACCATTACACCACGAACGCACATTTACAAGATCATCTAAACTCTTTCACGGCTCTGCAGAACAGGAAAAGGATTAAGACATAAAATTTGAGAAAAGGATCTTGCGTTCGGGGGGAATCGAACCCCCGTCGAATGCTTGGAAGGCATCCATGCTGACCATTACACCACGAACGCACATTTACAAGATCATCTAAACTCTTTCACGACTCTGTAGAGCAGGAAAAGGATTAACGTAAGAGATAAGATTTGAGAAAAGGATCATGCATTCGGTGGGGAATCGAACACCCGTCGAATGCTTGGAAGACATCCATGCTGACCATTACACCACGAACGCACATTTACAAGATCATCTAAAGTCTTTCACGGCTCTGCAGAACAGGAAAAGGATTAAGAGATAAAATTTGAGAAAAGGATCTTGCGTTCGGGGGGAATCGAACCCC
Source organism: Allodiplogaster sudhausi (assembly GCA_945643635.1). Classification (NCBI taxonomy): domain Eukaryota; kingdom Metazoa; phylum Nematoda; class Chromadorea; order Rhabditida; family Diplogasteridae; genus Allodiplogaster; species Allodiplogaster sudhausi. The sequence continues at coordinate 3,561,512 of CALZFC010000027.1, forward strand.
CGTCGAATGCTTGGAAGGCATCCATGCTGACCATTACACCACGAACGCACATTTACAAGATCATCTAAACTATTTCACGACTCTGCAGAGCAGGAAAAGGACTAAGAGATAAAATTTGGGAAAAGGATCTTGCGTTCGGGGGGAATCGAACCCCCGTCGAATGCTTGGAAGGCATCCATGCTGACCATTACACCACGAACGCACATTTACTAGATCATCTAAACTCTTTCACGACTCTGCAGAGCAGGAAAAGGACTAAGAGATAAATTTTGGGAAAAGGATCTTGAGTTCGGGGGGAATCGAACCCCCGTCGAATGCTTGGAAGGCATCCATGCTGACCATTACACCACGAACGCACATTTACAAGATCATCTAAACTCTTTCACGGCTCTGCAGAACAGGAAAAGGATTAAGACATAAAATTTGAGAAAAGGATCTTGCGTTCGGGGGGAATCGAACCCCCGTCGAATGCTTGGAAGGCATCCATGCTGACCATTACACCACGAACGCACATTTACAAGATCATCTAAACTCTTTCACGACTCTGTAGAGCAGGAAAAGGATTAACGTAAGAGATAAGATTTGAGAAAAGGATCATGCGTTCGGTGGGGAATCGAACACCCGTCGAATGCTTGGAAGACATCCATGCTGACCATTACACCACGAACGCACATTTACAAGATCATCTAAACTCTTTCACGGCTCTGCAGAACAGGAAAAGGATTAAGAGATAAAATTTGAGGAAAGGATCTTGCGTTCGGGGGGAATCGAACCCCCGTCGAATGCTTGGAAGGCATCCATGCTGACCATTACACCACGAACGCACATTTGCAAGATTATCTAAACTCTTTCACGGCTCTGCAGAGCAGGAAAAGGATTAAGAGATAAAATTTGAGAAAAGGATCTTGCGTTCGGGGGGAATCGAACCCCCGTCGAATGCTTGGAAGGCATCCATGCTGACCATTACACCACGAACGCACATTTGCAAG